>JAHAQQ010000255.1:0-13634 GCA_019190355.1 Penicillium palitans
TAGTTCAGAGGTATGAATTGACTTGTTATTTCAGAGGGATACATGAGCCTATATATACAACAATTAGCCAAGTTGATCTCCAATCAACTTGGTCGTCTGTATAGACACCGTCGGAGCTAATTCCGACGGTGCGGCTTGCTTCCTGATCTGCACCAGCCTCATATCACAACAAATGTGAAACCAGACAACGCAATACAATCAGAGACTTTGAATTTACTGTGTCTGAGACGCTAGGAAACTTGGAGCCAAGACTTTTTAGAGGAATATTCTGAGTTGCTGTTGATATCAAACAAATTGCATTAGAAGCATCATAAAGGTAGTCAGTCCGTAATGACACAATTTCCTGCATTCTACTTACTCGCGTCTTGACCATATCAAGGCTATGGCCAATACCAAAGAACTTATGTGCAATTGGCGTGCACGTCCATGGTCAATTGTGGTCTGCTTACAGTACCAATCGAGCCTGAACTCCCAGGCTTTTTGAAAATAATTTGAACACCCCCAGCCTCGGCCGATATTATGTCTCGGAAACGTAAGGAAACCTCTTCCCCCGTTGTTGCCGGCTTTGCCTTTCCCAGAGCATCATGCTCAGCATGATGATACAAAGTTCTCAACCGTGAAGCCGCCAATCGCAGCGACCAATCCTTTCGATTATTTGGATGCATAGGTCCCTCCAAGTAGGCCTAACGTAGATGACAGCACATGGAAAGCTGACCGCATTGACCTTGCTTCGCTGCAACGTGACAATCGGACAGTGCATGGAGTCCTGGTCTACTACTGTTCCCTGGGTTCTCATCATCATCCGCGGATCACGCTCAAAGGGCGAAATGCCGTATAGGACTAGCCGCACAGGTGGTGTCTGGTCACCGTTGAATCAACGACGACCACCCTGCCTCACAAACATACGTCTTCACATCTTGTTCATGTGTCTTGTCAGCGACCCACGATCACGTCGAAATCAAACCGTGCGCAGCAGATGGTAAGACTTCGTCTTCGATAAGATTTGTTGGATGTCAACTCGCGACTTTGGTAAGCGAGCAGCGACGATTCGGGTATTCTAGATCCCCATGTGAGGTTTCCTGCCTTTTTCTATCCTTTATTTCGCCCATGCTATTTCAAGGGGCCACTCCTTCTATAGACTGGTCGATTTTCATACTCAGACATTGCCCTGGACAGTGGGTTTAATACCTACTTTCGCCTCATTTTCAGCACAGAAACACGCGCTTGGTGTGGGTGACAATTCACAAATGATACGACACGCTACGACGACATCTTCGCAAGCAGAAGCATGTAAGACGGATGTGATTTTCTCTGGCGACACATTACTTTTATACGGTGACAGGAGCGAACAGCAGGACCTGACCAGTCTCATACCCATCGAACAGCCTAGCGTGGAATTCCACCAGCATGAAAGGGTCGACTTTATTTCTCATGGCTCGACAGTCCCATTGCACATCAGCCAAAGCAGAGACCATGATCACTATTGCCGACAAATGAGTTGCTTAATTGATCCAGTTTCAATCCGTTGAGGATGGTGGCCTGTGTGGTCTGCTGGTTTCGATGCATGCCTATCTGTGAAGCATTGGAAATACCCTTGGAGTCTTACCCCGGTCCCTTTGACCCTGTGCTTAACTTGTGCGGAACTTGCCCCTTCCCGGCCCACGGAGTACCAATGCTTTCTTGCTAGAGCAGCTTGGAGGGCAGCACATTGGCCAGTATACACAAGCTGCAGAGGCCTGCCAAGTCTACCAACAATCCCACAATTCCATCGGCACGCAAAATCCCTCCGATTCGGGCGACGGAGGTTCCCAAGCCAGCACCCCGCGGCAGCAGTTCAATTACAGGAACTCGGGATGCAAGCGCCAATACAAACGCCAAAAGAGCTTGAATCATCACCTGGCAAACCATTCAGGAGCGAGACCTCATGTCTGCTGGGTCCCTGGATTTCCTAGAAACCGATTCGACCATACTAGCAAATTAATGCGAGAAGTGCTTACCAAAACGGAAGCCGTTCACAAGGTTTCATAGACGCGACGCCAGGTAACAAGTACAAGAGGGCCGAAGCCAGCTTGGTCCAGACTCGCACAACCAATGGGTGTAGATTCAAGACACAACTCAACCACTGAACTACGAGGTAAGCATTGTAATGTGGTGCAGACTACCCGCTAAAAGTGATATTTGTGTAATACCTACCACCCACAGATTGCTTTCAGCAAATGATGGATCAAGAGAACATTTGGAATGCCGCTCAAAGAGAGTCTCCGTCCGAGTCAACAATCAGTGAATTCACAGCCAATTGACTGGGCAAACTACGAAGAGAATATATTAGTATTCGGATGAAAGAATACAGAGTGCTGTAGCGTGCAGGTCCCGCGTAAGTGACCAAAGTATAGAGTCCATTCAAGCCGAATGAGCCTAAATAAGTCGTGAGGAACATGATTCAAGCCACTTAGGAAGCTGGCCGGAGTTCGCCAGAGAATGACGAATACGGTGCATAGCACCGTGACCCGATCAGGAACAAATGAGGCATCCAAGGGATGCGAAGCAGATTGGAAAGATCGAGGTCAGTTAAAACTAGACAGTTGCCTCGGAGTTGAGGAGCGAAGAGATGCTTAGGCGTGGTGGCCCACTCAGCGTCTCTTGGGTCATCCTTTGCACCGGATATCCCCCTGAACATGTCGGTCTGGTGTGTCGGATGGCGGTCGGTGGTGTAGATAAGCTCTGGTCGGATGGTACATACGTTTGTAGGATGAGGCTGGAGGTGTTCGAGTTGTCTGGACCGCTGTGCCCATTGCGTTCGGCCTGTGTTGACTTTTGAAATGGCCCCATAGAAGAGTTGTGGTTGGGTCTTCGCTCCATTTGAAATCCTATCTCATGCTCAATATTCTCATGCTGGCCGTCCAGTGCCCTGCGTAGCGGGTAGGGCCGCCGACTTCGTACGGTACTATCGGATCGGCTGCCAGGAGCCGGCGCAAAAGAGGACGATGACGTGCCAGCACTGGCATTGAGCTCTGTATATATTCTGTCGGTGGGACGGAGTGGTGCGTGATTCATCGAAAAGTGGTCGGCATTGGGCAAAGAAGGGATGTGAGCGGCTGGTAGGGTCCCGGTGAGTCCTGGTCGACAGAGAAGCAATGGTAGATCTGTGTACCGAGGTCAGTCCATTTCGACCGCCTCAGTTGATTGCGACCTTACCTGCAGTTTCTGGCGTTGCCACCGAGAGCTGTATCTTATTCGCAGCGGCCTTGAACCCTTGGCGGAGCTCTCCATTCTCTGACTGGAGTTGCTCGTTATGCCGGAGAACAGCCTGGTGGTAGAGGGCGGGCTTCTGTGACGCGAGGTCTCGAACATGCTGCTCGGGCGTTTGGATATGAGACACCGTGCGCTCGCGCATTAAGCGCTGCTTCAGACGGTTCTTCACACGTTTCTGCAATGACTGACCAGGGGTGAGGTGAGCGTTCCTACGTGACGACATGCTCAGTTCGTTATTCGTTCGGGTCGTAGACCCCATAATGCCGATATTATGGCTTATCGATAAGTCCCGAGTTCGGCAAGGCCGGGCGCGACAGGGCCTGTGAACATTCCGCTTTGTTGGTTGGCCCGGGGGCTGGGGGGAGGGTATCACCTGGCGCTAGCCGAGTACCTCGAAAGAGAGTAACAGTAGAGCAGAGCCTCGGGAAGAGCTTTCGACTGAACGGAGCCCACGAATCAGTTTTAGCGTCGGCGTGGTGTTTGGTAGGGTCAAAAATGAGGAGAGATGTAGAATGTGAGGGACAAGGTGGTCGGGTCAATGGGCGGCGACTTTGCCGGCGTGCATCCCTACGTTTGTTTGTTTGGTTGCTGTCACCACCAACAATCAAGGGATTCTTTTTTTTTTTTTTTGCTTTTCTTTTCTTTTTGATCCCTCGTCTCTCGCGTCGAATTATGAGTAGTTGTAAACCCAGCAGCGAGAGAGTATATCCACTGTCGTGGAAATTAGCGCTATTCCTCGGCCAATTCAGCTCAGAATGTATCTTTACTAGGGCCAATCAATGAATATACATCCCACATTCCACATACGAACAAGCGACAAGGGCCCCAGGACTAAATACGCGATATATGAACGATAACGGAGAAAATCAAATTAATAAGAGAGGTTATGAGTTCAAAAACCCTAAAGTAGATGTGGTACGGACAATATTGGGTCAGCGTTGTCCCCGCGCCCGGAGAAAAAGGTGTGCAGATAGATCTCAGGCGAAATTCAAGGCTCCGCTTGTGATGAAATCGGTTTGGCTGCCCCATAGTTAGCTTTGGCCCGTCCTCTTAATACCTGGGTACGCCCCCCACGTCGCCAGTTCAGAGAGCCATCATTGGAAGAGACGGAGTTTATGGCCTTGGCACCGAGATATTAGGCGGGGATCAGTGCGGACGCCTCGAATTCAGCTTTCGTCCGTTTCCTTGATTACTGGGTTAAGAACCTACGTCGGACAGCTAACATGGAGCCGTCGTTAGACAGGCCGGTTGGCCTTGGCCACGATTTGTTTGATGGTTCTTTTTGTTTTAGTTCAGAGGTATGTAATTGTGTTTTATTCTAGAGGGAAAGATGAGGTTATATATACAACACGGAGCCAAGTTGATTGTAAATCAACTCGGCTGTCTGTATAGACATTTGGGAGCTAATTCCGATGGTGCGGCTTGCTTCCTGATCTGCACCAGCCTCATATCACAACATTCCCCCTCAGGATCGCTTTGCTGGCAGGGCGATACTGGAATTGCGCAGAGCGGTCAGGCCTCGGTAAAACCACTCAAAAAACCTTCGTGGAAAAATACAGTGGAAAGAGCGCCCGCGCTGTCACGCATGTTGCTTTGGAGTCTCTGAGGCGTCGACTCCTAGAGACTACAGAATTTGGCAAAGGCCGTAGGTCCCAATGGCTTGGTGAGACCGTCTGCCGCCTGTTTCTAAGTTGAAATATATTGAAATTCAATCTCGCCTGCATTCAGCACGGCTCGCTGATAGTGAAATTTCACATTGAAACGCTTCGCCCGTTTGGAATTCAGGGTTGCGAGAAAGAGCAATGGCGGACTGGTTGTCAGCCATGATGTTGGTAACCGGAGACCGATACAGTTGCGTGTCGGCCAGAAAGGTGCGGAGCCACTGCAGATGCAGAATGGCATTGTACTGTCCGATGTATTCGGCACGTGTCGTAGACGTGGCTACTTCCCCTGTCTCTTGGACGACCAGGAAACTGGCGCACCTGCAAGTTGGAACAAATAGCCGGACGTCGAGTAAGCTCCGTCAGTGGCGACGGACCCACCAAAGTCGGCATCCGTGGATCCAATCAGCTGCCCACTGCAGTAGGTGATTCGATGAGACTGCGTGGCTTTGATGTAGCGAAGCAATCGCTGTAGGGCAACTTGGTGGTGCGATTGCGGCTGAGATGCGAAGCGACTCAACAAGCCCAGCGCAAACGCAATATCCGGTCGCGTGCCAACCATCAGATATATTAGCGATCCAATGGCGGTCGCAAAACGCACTTTGCTTTCTCGTCCGGAAGTTCCTCGTCTGGACGATGATTCAGACTTTGTTTGGTATCCATAGGCGTAGACTTCGGCTGACAGCTCTCCATACCAAAGTCGGAGAGAACCTTCTGGATATACCGGTGTTGGTGAATAGACACGGACCCATCGACGTGATAGTCGAATTGGATTCCGAAGAACGACCGCGGGGTGCCTAGGTCGTTCAGTCGAAACTCTGCTTGCAAGGCTCGTTGCACTTGGTTGATTTCGTGGGTGTTTGCCGCAGCAACGCGAAAGTCATCGACATAAACGCAAACGACGCAATTCAGTTTGTAGAATACGCAGTTGTGCGATTGAGCCATGGTGAAGCCATGGGAAGCCAGGACGCGGTGGACGCATTGGTACCAAATCCGCGGAGCCTGCTTCAGTCCGTACAGTGAGCGGTGCAGCCGGCATACGTACCCTGGCTCTTCGAAGCCTTCGGGCAACTTAACTCCATATAGATAGAGGAATCGACGTCTCCATGAATAAATGCCGTGACAGCATCGAATTGTTGGGGTTTCCATCCGCGCAACACGGTACTGGCGACAATGCAGCGGACGGAGTCCATCCTGGACACAGCAGCAAACGTTTCGTGATAGTCAGTGTCATGTTTTTGCCGGTAGCCTTTGATAATCAGTCGCGCTTTGCGTGTTCCGTTGGTTTTGGTCTTCAAGACCCATTTGCAGCCAATCACATGATCACTGGCTGGGACGTCCTCTCGCCGAACCCTTTCCCATGTTCCGTGTTCAAGAAGCGACGCATATCCTTTCTGGATGGCGGCCCATCTAGCTGGTCTGGGCCTGACACGGCTTCGTGAAAGGTCGCCGGGTCGACTTGTCTGGCCGGTGCGGTATTCAATGTGCTTGCCGAGCACAACTTGCCTAGTGATTCCAGGAGACGCCGTGACGGTCTTCGTCTGCGACCATAGATCGAATACCCAAAATCCGATGCCAAGCCGGTTTTTTGTTGGCTTGGGTTGACCACTGGAGGTGTCTCCTCACGATCAGATGGCGTTTCTTCTCGCTCATTCGACGGAGGTAATGGCGATGCAGGTGTTGGCAGCCCGCTCGACCTCGGCTTGATGGAAAGACAGGTGATGGAGGAGCGTTGTCCGGGAGGTCTTTGCCTGTTTCCCCCTCGATAAGTGGCGCCACTGGGGTCCTCTCATCGAACTCGACATCACGGGAAAAGACGGTCTTTCCGGAATGGACTTCATACAGCTTGTACTGGTTCGGTTCACAGTAACCTAGCAATCGGCACTCGGATGACCTGGGTCCGAACTTCTCGATTCGTTGGCGAACGCAGGGTCCATAATCCGCCAACCATGGTCGCGCTAGTCAACAACCACAAGCAGTCACCAGTACGGTTAGATGAATATTAACAACTGACAGGGATGACTGGGTTACTAGGGCCATCGAGAAGCCCTTGATCAGTCCTCAATATCTCGCCTCCGTGACCCGTAAGCAGCCACATCGCGCGGGTAAGTTTCCGGTACAGTAGAGATGGGAAATAAAGGAGCAGCGCCCAGCACAGAAGCGATAGGACGAAGATGACGAAGATATTGGTCACGAGTCTTTCAGTAGGGGTCATAACGTATGGGCCAAATGTGACTTCATAGCGATAGTACTCGAGGAGTATAAAGTGCAAACATTGTTCCAGGATGTTGTGACGTTGCTTGCGCGTGTTTGCCGTCCGTGCAACAGCTTTCATGGTGGAAGGACATTTGCGGACTAGATTATCGACTAATATGAATTTATGTGGATGGCATATAGAACGCTTCGATCTCCGTCAACATGGCCTCTTCAAGATGAAGAAAACTGATACTTACGACTTTGACTTCAGTCAGAAATCGTTCCAAGACCCACCCTACGAAGGAATTTCGGCATGCAAACGGGCGTACTCGGAACCCGAATGTGCTGTTCCAAATTTATACACACCAACCCTTCCCCCAACCCTGATTACGGCTGGAACCCAGCTAAGTCGAGCCGCCCGAACCTGGCAAGGTACTTCGAGAGTCAGGGGTAACCATAGCTAGCACCCAGCCCACTTTCCCGTCACATCCATTCATCTCACTGCCTTCCCTCTTCACCAGTGATTCTTCTTGTTCCCTGGACAGCAGCTGCCTTGTTGCTTACTTTACGCTAGGGGCAAGCGACTACTTCCCCGGTCGGGCTTTGAAAACAGGGATCCAAAGTGGGGCAGAATTTCCAAGGCAACATTTGAGACAAGCAATACCATGCCAAAGGACTCGGGAAGGGGCAAGCGCCCGGAAAATCTAAAGTTCTTCCTGTATTTGGTTATCAAATGTCTATTTATGGGTATTTTTCTACGTAGGTCCTTCCATTGGTATGGATAATTGCGATACCTAGTGCCAGCATTCTTCTGGAATGCGTACAAGAGTTTCCCTTCTCGTTCATTCACCGCTGATTATGTTGCTGAAAAATCGAGCATGCTTATGGCACTGTCAGATTCCTTCGGAGAGGACCGGGACTCAGCCTTGGTAAGGCAAAGTGTGGTAGCCGGCACTAGGGGGGAGGGGACAAGGTTGAGGATCGGAGTCTTGGCGGGGTACCCTGCCCCTAATTTACAGTACGCTCCAAACTACAACGTGCTTGCCGTCCTGCTGGCCGCATGGTAGCTGCTCATACTAATCCTGGCAAAAACCAGACCGAACGCTTCTATAATAGCCCCCTGTGCCCACCGGTGGGTAGTGGGTAGTAATATTTTGGAAAAAAGAAGTATGGCTTAACCGTGGGTGTTTGATGGCGGGACGAGGATTTTAAGCTACAGGGACAGCAACGGGCACGTTTACTGCGGAGCTGGATTGAGCGACACTGTCGGGGGCGTTCTGAAGACTGAGTTCCATATCTGCTCCTACACACTTTTATCCAAATGAATGATATCTAATAGCAATGTATCCGGGACATCGATACATTGATAGGATTTGCCAGAGCAACGGAAGCGTGAGGTACGAGGAGGTGGGGGAGGGAGGGGTATAACCAGCACAGCGTTAGTGTATAGTAGATCGAGAAGACGCCAAAAACTGCCTGACCTGCTGAACAGCCGACGTATTTGAATAGTAATACGTAAGTTAAGCCTAACGGTTATTACGTCATGGACCGCGTGGTATTCCGAGAAAGCTATCTGCACCTTAGTTACCAAGGTGGTGGTCCTGTTCAATTGGGAAATTATCGATATCCGACCGGTGCGTTTGCTTGCTTCTTCGAACTTTTCTCATATTGCATTGTCTTTTCTACTCCCCAGACTCCTCTCAATGGCTGAACCCCAACCTACAGCGGACCGATCTTTGATGTCCATGCCATCAAGCCGAGCGGATACGAGGCAGTAGCGACGGGGATACGTAACAAGACGAGCCTGGAAAGGGGAACTGTGGCAACCATTGCTGATCATATCTGCAAAGAATTGGCCGATGACCGGAAGTCCTAGGCAAGGACACGAATCAAGTGGTCACTGTCAACACGTTCTTTCCCCCTATACCTTCGGCAAAATTACTCGAAATCGTCAGTGACATCAACCACTGGATGACAGAGAAGACTATCAACCAACGACAGCTCATTGGCACAGCTTCCATCCCCCCTCCTCCCGTGCTTCTAGCTGCCGGAAACGCTCCGGATGGGGAGACCTACAGCCAAAAAGCCATCTCGGGGCTTCGCCATGCCATAAAAGAATGGGTTTGAAAGGCATCTTATTGGCTTCTAACTATGATGGTGTCTTTCTAGGCGATGGCGCATATGATTCCTTTTTCGCATTAGCTGAAGAACTGCGTGTGCCAGTTATCATTCATCCTGCTGTCGAACCCGTCGAAGCCCCCTTCATCCCACGGAAAATATTGCAACCTACTCTGGGTTTCTAAATGACCAACGGACCACACTCCTCGACCTTGTCATGTCTGGCGTATATGAAAAGTATTCCAACCTCACCATTATTGCGACTTATCTCGGCGGAGGTCTCCTGACGAGTCTGGGTCGCTTCGAAATCTTGTCGCAGCGATTCCCTGCCGATCCTTAGTATGTGAACCGCGAAGGCGACAAGAGGCAGCTTCCCAACCCAATCTGTCATTATTTATGCATGATCTTCTATGACTGCAATAATGCCGACGTCGCTGAAATCCTGCATGCTGCCTCCATCGTAGGTTACGACCATCTTCTTACAGGAACGGACTACCCTTGGACCGATGATGTCTTCGCACGAGAGGTTCTTGGGAAGTTGGACAGTTCTGTCAGAACAAGCATTGCCTACAATAATGCTGCCAATATCTTTCGCTGTCCTTCAATTGCACCCTACTAGTAGAATTATCTTCATCTCTGCATTTTCAAAATCCCATCATATGCATTTCTTGTATGCGGTGCGTTCGAAGCTTTTTTTTGCCCCGGGGGGGGGGGAGGAGGGGGGGGCGGCGCGCGGGGCTCCCGCTGCCGATTGTGTTTGTGGCCTGTTCTAGGCCCTAATGCAATGACAAGATGATACATCGCTAGCCACGGCGTCTGCTTAGAATTAAGTCCATTAAGCCAATCGAGTCTTTTCCAGTGACCATCCAAATCAGCGTCGATGATGAGAATATCCATATTCAGTATGACTTTCAATTGATTGAAATCAACATCAACACGGATTTATGTCTTTCTCCAGTGTACATCGTCGGATATCAAAATACAGTCTGAATCGCATCACTGCTGCCGACGCAGGGATCCCCGGTCTTCTGGCCCTCTGTAGATTTGTTTGTACCTTGTCTGATCACCTTCTGCACCTCAGTCTCGACGATTGTTAATCGACCAAGGTTGTTGGCCAGATCATTGCGAACGGTTTCATTCCAGGGGTGACTAGGTCATGCGATGAGCGCTCAATAAACCTGCGGTGACGGTTAGTGCTTTACATTCTCACTCGGTATCGACCACAACTGACCCCATTCGGTTATCTAGTCTGGATATTGTTAGCAGGCCAATTCCCAATTCTAAATTACGTCCGTGTGGGATTGTACTTACTCCGTCAGGCATTCAAGAGCAATTGTATTGCTGTCTTCGGATAGCTGAGTTTGCCCACGTATTTCCAAATCCGTTTCATGTCCAAACACAGTTCTCCGCTGTCGTGCAGCTTCTTGTTCACTCTCATCAGCTGCGTCACTATTTTGCTGGTCGCCTGAGTCATTTTCCTCCTGAGAAGGTGACTCGTCCCTTGTTGTATCCCCTGTAGCGATGCTGGACACATTGCCGGTGTCCTCACACTCTAAGGAGGACAAAGACAATGCACGTTGCAATCTGCTTCGAAAGTTTGGTCGTCTAAGAGGGCGCGAGTCTTTTCGAATTCCGCCCATGTCTGTGTCTGAGTTACGCTGAGGTGACGAATGTTCCCACTTCTGCTTGAGTGTGGTAGGAGAAAGTGCTCCGGCATTATAGCAAGTTGTATCGCGGGACTAGAATAAGGTGTTGTGCTTGCTCACGATAACGGGAATTGCAACCGCACGCATTTTTCAACCATGCATTCTGATTCTGCGCGTAGATATCTATTCGATTAATGCATGGCTCACTAAGAGTCGGACATGTTTCAACGAACTGGTGAAACCATGTGGTATTGTCAACAAGTGCACGGTGGCTGTTCAACGTTGTTGATTAATTCTCAACGAAACACAGTACATCAAAACCTGAAGACTTTTGGTTTTCAGAAACCTGAGCTGGGACGAGTCGTGAGAGTCTGGTACCAGTTCACCAACCTGAGCCATATTTAATTGCAACACTATGATATTTTAAACTCAACAATCCCTCCTCTTCGAATTCACTTTCTGCTGTTTTAGTCAACCGTTCTTCCCACTTTTGTGACTTACCCGAGCATCACCATGTCCCCACGTAGCGCATGCGGCTGGCCAGAGTGGGGGGAGAAAAATCTTCTCTCTTGGCTGGATTCCCATCGGGGCCTGTCGTGGAAAGCCCTCTCCGGCGCATATTATGAAGAATATCAGGTGGCCGAAGCGTTGAGTCTTTACGAGGGAAAAAGTACCACATTCTGCGGAAGCAGCGTCGCACTGGCGCC
The DNA here is from genome assembly GCA_019190355.1 of Penicillium palitans. Taxonomy (NCBI): domain Eukaryota; kingdom Fungi; phylum Ascomycota; class Eurotiomycetes; order Eurotiales; family Aspergillaceae; genus Penicillium; species Penicillium palitans. The sequence continues at coordinate 11,581 of JAHAQQ010000255.1, forward strand.
AAAGCCCCCGGTCGTTCGGGAAAACAAAAGCGCCCAAGCGACATGCGGCGCTCGCTGGTCGATAGCGGTTCACGATCACCCTGCCAGACAATAACTCTGCCCAAAGGAACATTGGTAAATGGTTCCAAACAATTCTAGCGGCCGACCCTAGCCAGTCTGGCGACAGCGATAAACCAGCTCAAACAGCACGCTCGAAAATACGTATGAAATACTTTTATTCTTCCTATATAAGAGGCTGACCTTTTGCCACAGGCTGCGTGACGCCAGCACCGCTTCCGTACTCGCCTCGAAGAACACGATCGTCGTCCTGGATGTGGGACTATGTACATCGTGTCTGTGCCGCCAGAAAATTGAGATACCGGCGAACAGAACGTCCACACTAGCAGCATGTTATCGACTGGAGCGCTACATTGCTATGTCGAAGGAACAGTGGCCAACTATTTCGATGAAATAGTCCTGGTGTATGTTATTACCATAAAGGCTGTGCTTACTCGACAATGAACACTCAGCATGAGAGATATGAATCGCTCCATGGATTTCGTATAGGAAGGAGCAATCACCCTTGTTGGAATTACAACAGTAGTGAGAAAGTTCCAAAGTCAAAGGTGAACATTCGAGCATGGTCGTGGTGCCTCTGAGCAGGCCCAGCTACACAGTTTCGTCCTTGTCATTCTAAACCAGGGGCATGGCCCATGTGGCCTGCAAAATACTGCGGACAGTGTATAAGGATTCACGGTACTATCAGTTTTCCCATAAGCAGATAGGACAGGGTAGCAAGACTAAAACTATATGGGTTCTTGTTAGCCCAAGGAAACATGTCCGCTTGGATTTAATGGGATCGGTGGTTGAGAGCGGAGTGATCTTTGGAATGAAGCGTCCGATCTGCTTTCGACCCACGCGCAAGTCACAAGGAGATCAAGTTGACACATACTGCGGAACCACGAGCGAAACTTCCGATCAGTCGCGGAACTGCAAATCATTGCGAAAGTTTGTTGTGATGAACCATGGAAATGCTCGCTCGGTGAGAGAATGCGGTTTTACTGAAGAATTCAAGCCTGGGTTTCTGCCCACTTTCTGGTCTGTTCGTGACTAAACCTTGCAGCCCAAAAATGAGAACTAGAACAGAAACACTACAATCTCCGCCGGGCGGTATGTAGGATAAATTTACTGAGGTAAGTCCAATATTTTATTATAAAGTTTCTTTAAATTCAGCATCTTGATCAAGATGTGCAGATCGATTGAAACAAGGTTTAGGGCCGCAGGGGGGCCGGCCCACATCGAAATCTTGTCTGGGGGCCAATCGGTTTTGTCAGGATGAGGAATTGATGTACTGGCTAGTACTGAACATGTCCAATAGAATCAGGTGATTGATTGTAGGTCTTAAAATCGGTTGAACGATCTCAGGGGACTATACAAATAAGCTTCGGCGTGTTACAACACCGTACTTCCGAATGTGCCCGGAATACCGTACAAATACTAGGGGGAATTGGGTGAACGATGAATAAGCCTGTCCCGAAGGGTCCTAGTGGTATTTGACCACTCCCTCAGTTCGTCAGGTTTTAGTAAAACGGAGGCATTTTATTCAAGCTCATGTGGTTTGTCCATAATTGGCATGGTTCTTTACAAGCCGTCTGCTAGAGTTATTGAAATAGCGCTAGACTTGGAGAGAAGGAGAGGAAGTGTTGTTACTGTATGGCCTAAAGAGAGCAATAATCATCGGGGAAAGGCTTATTGCAGGAGAAGATACATAGCTTCTAGAACGTTCTACAGACCAGATAGGCAAAGTTCAGCTTGCCACTTGACAGGGGAACTTACCTTCTCATGATTGCGACCAAGAACACAACCACGGATCGAGTTGTAGCCTACCATTCTGTCGCCAAAGTCTGCTGTTATTCCAAATACTCACCCGCCCCAGCAGTACCTCCTAGGCAACAATCCCCCGTTCCATCGGACCCTGACAGCGGCCAACTTTGGGCCTGTGGATCGTGTCTGGACCTTTGCAATTGTTTCCATTTTCTCTCCACAAATAGAACCTCCCTGATCTACTGTCCCGT
>JAHAQQ010000256.1:0-13515 GCA_019190355.1 Penicillium palitans
TACTTGACCCCCCCCTGCCTGAAAATGCCTGATTTTTCAGTACCGCCTTCCCGATCGGGTGCGACCAGGATTTCTGCCATGCGTTCTGCCAGTGCAGAGTTTTCTGCCATTTATTCTGCCACCACCATATAATTCTGGTTTACATAGTAAAAAACCCTGCATTTTGATCAGAAAAAATCGTACATTTCTGCATAATTACTGTCTTTATACTCTACAAATTGATTATCACACTCCTCAGGCACCTCCCCGCGCGCGATTTCCCCGTCCTCGACCCCGTCCCTGTCCTCTAGTCTCGGTATCACTACTGCCAGTTTCACCACTGCTTGTTCTACGCCTACGTCCCTTTAGGGTTTTAGCGGGGGGAGCGGGAATATAAAGCTTAGCGTAGACTCGGTAACTAGGCCTAGCTCGGGATTAGTACTTAGCACTGCGGGTAGAAACTCGGGGACGATCTCTAGCTCGGAATCGGAGGAAAGTAGGTATTCGAGGCCTAGAGAGGCCATATTAATAATGAAAACAGATAAAATTAGAGGGCTTTAGATGAAAATAAATGTTAAAAATGAGGTAGAAGAAGGCAGGTTAATGTATATAAACCAGAATTAGAGTATCAATTTGTTTGATCCTATATATAGAGTGCCATGTGACAAAAGTGACTTAATTTTGTTAGGGGTTTATATACAAATTGTAGGTACCTGCTATATCACTACAATTGTATGGGGACTTTGTCACAAAGGCGGTATACAAAATTGGAAGGCGGTGTAGAGCGCGGTAGGCAGGTGTAGAGGTCGAGGTAGGTGCATTACCAGATTAGGAAGGCGGTACTGAAAAATCAGGCATTTTCAGGCAGGGGGGGTCAAGTAAAGATTGGGGGGGGGTCATATTACCAATCCCCTATATATAATTTAGTACTATCTTATTTTATATATATTTTATTAACGTTTTAATAACTAGTCTTCGTTTCTTATCGATAATTTTTAGAGATTTATTATATAATATACCTAAATCCTTATTATTAGCTCTTATAAAGTACGTTATTAAGATAATAGTATTAGTACTATATTAAGTCCGGGTAATACTTATAGCTTAGTAATATAGGATATATATTATAGATTTAGATAAAATATAATATCTTAGACTAGATTCGGGAGACTAGTACTACTATATATCTAGAATCTTAAGACGATCTTCCTAGTTCTATTATACGAACTATAAACGTTAAGAGGTAAATTTAGTAAGAGTTCTTTTCTAGTTTTAATAGAGAGTAATATAGTAGTTTAAAGGTTTTTAATAAAAATAGTAGGTATAATATTTATTTAGTCGCGTTTTTATTATAGTTTTCTATTTTATAGGCTTAGTTATATTATTATAAATAATATAAGTTTATTTATTTTTCTTTATTATACTATAATCTTCTTACTTTTTGTTGGATGCCTTATGCCTAAGGCATCACCATGTGATAGAACCCAGTAGTAGATAGTCTGCCTGCTCTCTCTCTTCCTTTCTCTCTCCTCTCTCCGTCCCACTCAATGCACACAGTTCTACTCATATGAATGCGTACACACTGTATTACTTTTTTATGATTTTACTAGCTTTTTATCTTTATTTCTTTACCTCTTTACTACTTTATTTTTTTACTTTTTTAAAATACTATTTCTATCTTAAGACTCTATATCCTTATTCTACTTTCGTTATTATTTTAGCCTTATTTTTATACTTTTAAATACCTTTTATTAAAGAATCCCTATATAAGCTATAATAGCCTATTATTTAGGAGTAGATATAGTATATAATATATTTATATGTTTTAATCTATAACTAAACTAAAGATAATCTAATAATATTACGTTTTTTTTTTATTCTTTATCATACCTCTACTTATAATAAAAAGAACTATCTTTATTATAATAATTTATATAAGACTTATAAAATAGTATATCTTTAATTCTACTACTTTTTCGTTTTAGTATTTATCTATACTAATATCGTTTAAGTCCTTAAAGATATTAAAAGATATTATTTTAAACTCCTAGCCTATCTATCCTAGATTAAAGAGTTCTAAATAAACTACAAAAGTAATTATACTATAGGAATAGATAAAGATAGTAAAAAGTTAGAGTTACTTATATTCTAAGTTTTAGTTAATAACGTTATAATATATATTTAATACTTAATTACGTTCTTTAATAATTTTATTAAAACTTATTATTATATATACTCTTTTACTAGTACCTATTTACTTTAGGTATATATTAATAATAATTCGATCTTATTATATTAGTATTTTTATTAAGCTAATATCCCTTAAATAGGAAGCTAAGGATACCTATATATAATAAGTCTCTAGCTAAACTGCGCTTATTCTACCGCCGCTATCCTATAATATTATATATAAGTCCGAGTAAGAGTCGTTAGTCTTTAAGAGTACCTAGTTCCTCTAATTATATATTATAGAAGAGTCAGTCTATTCCTAGTATATTAGAATTATAGCCTTTTATTAAGATCTTAATAATCTTATCTAGGCGGCCCTTAATAATTCTAAGGTTAATAAAGCTATTAGGTAGTTTTTATATTCTTATATAGAATATTTCCCTATAAAACTATAAAACTATAGATATAATAGTTATATTTCGGGATTTCTTCTTATATAGCTTTTCTTTTTCTTTTTTTCTTAGTTTATAATAGTAAGACTATATTATTTTAGGGTTTTAATATTATTTCTTTATTACCTAGCTTATAAGTATTTAGTAATCCTTTAAAGATCTTCCTAATTAAGTCTATATAATATATTACTTTGCTTTTTTCTTAATTGTTTCGTATTTTATAATAATTTTTAGGATATTAGTTATAGTATCTTTAAAGATCTATTAGTTATATTCTAAGAGCTCTTTTTATTATTTTACTAAGTAGTAAAGTTCGCTTTTAATTTAGCGGTTATTCTTAATCTCTTCGATTTTTTATTTATTATTATTTACGAGTTTTAATAATAATAACTATTCTAATTCCTCTTCTTTTTATATCTATAGTTAGAATAAGGAAATAGGGAATATATTATAAATCGCTATATATTAATTAAGGAATAAAAGATAATATACTTATTTCTCTATATATTCTAGGATTTTAAATAGGCTAATTTATTATAGTAAGAGTTTTTTAATAGTACCTTCTTTTAGCCTAAGATTCTTTATAAAGAGAGCTATAAAGCTATTCTTTCTAAGTAATATTTTCTAATAGTATTTATTATAGTAAGCTACTTATGATTTAGTAGCTTTTTATTATAATATCTATAGCTTTTCGTATAACTCTATTAACTTTTTAAATCTATATTATATTATTAACGTCTTCTTCTCTATATTACTATTCTTAGTATATATTTAAAAATTTAGATTAAAATCTAAAAGGACTTAGAATGGTAATATACTAGTTATAGTACTTAATATATTATTATATATATATTCGGCGGGCTAAAGTAGTATAAACTATATTTTTTATTACTTATTAATAAAATATCCTAAATAGTATTCGAGTATTTAGTTTACCCTCTCTATTTAACTATTAGTTTAGAGGTAAAATACTATTAAATAGTATAGCTTAACTTTAGATAGATAATATAATTTTAATTAAAATCTACTTATAAAGACTAATCCTTAATTAGATATAATACTATTTAGTAGTCTAAATCTTAGCTCGACTTCTTTATAAAATAACTTAGCTAGTTATAAAGTATTTATTATAGTCGAGACTAGGAAGAAAAGGTACTATTTTAAAAAATAGTCTATAATTATTAATATTTTATCTACTATCTTTCCTTTCTAGATCGATTAAGATAATCCTATAATAAAATCTATTAATAACTCGATAAAGGGTTAGGATAGTATTAATAACGATTTAAGCTTTCCGAACGACCGATTCCTCGGAGTTTATACGGTTTAGTAGATTATATATAATCTTATATACTTTTTAACTTTTTTTTATAAGTAGATCTAATAATAGTTACGTTTAGTAACTCCTCTATCCTTACTTAACTAAAATAGCTTATAATAAGATTATTATAATATATTTATAATAGTTTTATATAAAAGCCTTCTTTTTTAGGTATATATATTCGATCTCGGTAATATAATAGGCTTAATTCGTCTATAAACTAGCTTTTATTTTTAGGTTTCTAGATCGAAACGTCCTCTTTTTAGTAGATTATCTTAGGATCTCCTTCTTAGAGCTTTTATATCTATTTTATAATATCTTTAGTATCTATACTAATAGACTAGACTACTACTATAGTAGTATCCTTAATATTAAATAGAATCTTTAGATTATTATATAGTCTTCTCTATTCCTACTAATTATTAGTACTAATATATTTTATATTTATATCTATAGGTATACTAGACCTAGGATTTTCCTCTATAGTAAGTAAGCTAAGTCTAAGTTAGAATTTAGAGTTATATCCCTCTAGATTATACTTAAGATCTATATCTAGATCTTTTATCCTTATAATCTCTTAGATTTTAAAGGTTTTTATATCCTTAATTTAGTTTTAGATTAGGAGTATATTATCTATAATTTGATTTTAAATCTAGATTATTAATTCTACTTCTAAAGCTACTTACTTAGAGTTTAGAATTTTTAATAATCTATTTATAGGATTTATCTTTTTAAATTTATATTTTATAATAAAGTTAAAAGATATTAAGAATATATACTACTATACTTATTATCTATTTAGTTTTTATTATACTATAAAGATATAGAGATTTATATAGTTAGATAGTATCTTAATTAAGTATCTACTACTATTAAAATAGTATCTCTAATATTAGAATAAGTATATAATAGCGAATAGCTCTTAATCTAGTATTATATAATTAAGTTCTACTCTAGAGAACTTCTAAGACTAGAATATAACTAGGTAGTATTACCCTTCGTTATCTAATTAGGATAATACTCTCCTTATTTCTTTATTTAATATATCTATTTCTAACTTAATATACTTTTTAGGGTTAAAATAATATAATAGAGACGCTAACTAAAAAAAAGCTTTTAGCTATTAAAATATTATCGATTTAGTAGTATTAAGTTAAATCTTTCTAGGTTTCTTCTTATTCTTTAACCTTTTAAGTATAGCTATTAAGGATAGAGATATATAGGAGTAATCTTTAATAAACCTCTAATAGAAGTTATAAAACCTTAAGAATATCTATATATTATAATAGCTTTAAAGCTCCTACCTACTATTTATAAATAACTCGAATATAATCTATATTTATTTATACTCTAGTTCTATTAACGATAAATCCTAAGAATTCGACTTCTTTAATAGGAGGTATACTTTAATAGTTTAATATAAAGCTCTACTTTCCTTAATTATTTAAAGACCTAATATAGCGCTTTTATATAGGATTTATAGTCTAGCGTAAAAATTAGGATATTATCTAGATACGCTATATAAATAATATTAATTAGTCCGCTAAGCGCTATATAAATATAGCTTTAGAAGATAGTAGGAGTATTTAAAAGACTAAAAAATATAACTATATATTTAAAATAGCCGTATCTTATCTAAAAAGCGGTTTTCTACTTATTATCTTCTTAGATCTTAATATAATAGTATATATCTTTTATATCTACTTTACTAAAATATTAAGTCTTAAAGAGCTAGTTTAGAATCTCTAAAATAAGAGATAATAGATATTAGTTTTTAATTAAAATATAATTAAGATCTTTATAGTCTATATATAGATATAAGCCTCTATCTTTTTTTAGAACGAAGAGGATTAGTACTCTAATAAGACTTTTAGATAGCTAGATCCTTTTTCTCTTAATATTCTTTATAAGATAGGTTTATAGCTCTTTTAGCTTAATCCTTAATAGAGGATATATAGGACTATATAATAATATTTTTCCTTTTTTAATCTCTATAGTATAGTCTAATACCTTCGAGATTAGTAAAATACTTACTTTCTTATAATTAAATATATTAAGATACCCTTTTAGCTTAAATAGTATTTATAATAAGTCTATTATTAAGTAAATAGTATCTTTATCTAGAAGCTAAACTTACTTATATATTTTTATTAGGATATAAATAACTATAAAGTTTCTTAATAGTTTAGTAAAGTAGTATAGGTTTATTAATTTAAATAATTTAATACCGAACTATTATTAGTTTACTTTTAAGGTAAAGGGTAATAATATCAAGCCTATTAATAAAGATATATAATAGAAGTACTAAACTTCCTTATATACGTAAATCCCTATTAATACTTATATATAGTCTTTTTATTATTTTTTCTATACTTTTAGAGTCTTTTATTATAAATAAGACCTAAAAGATACTATAAGTATATAATCGTTCTAGAGTAATATCTTATAAGGATAAGGACGAAAGTAAAGTAGCTAGTAATTTATTCCTATAAGCGAATTCTTTATTAATTATATTATATTCTACGCTTATATTTAGATCTATATAGATTTCGATACCGTTTCTAAAGATAATCGGTATATAGAGATATATTATAGTCCTAATCTATAGATATAAAGTTAGTATATTAAGATCTACTTTAGCTCTTTTACTTTTCCTAACTACTTCTATTTAGTAAAGTATAATACTTAGATAAGTAATTAGAGAGTATTCCTTTTAGGGTATTAATTTATCTAATGATTTTTATCCTTATAGACGTAATAAGCGCTATTTAATATTAAATTAGTACTATTTCCTTTATCGGTAGGTATAGTATTTATATTAAAGATATAAGATTTTCTTTAGTATTTTTTATAGCCTCGCTCTCTATCTCTTATTTATCTTTTATTTTTAGAGTTAGTACTCTTTTCTCCGAAGCTTTATTATCTTTTATAAGGATTTAAGTTTATAAGAGAAGAAGCGTAGTTTTAGGACTAATTTAGCTTTAAATTAATATAGTTTCTATTCTTCTACTTTTACTAATCTAATATTAGATATTCCTTCCTCTTTTAATAGATAAGGTATATATTATAGAATATAAAGACTTTCGAAGCTATTTATATTTTAGTAATTAGTAATACTCTATTAGTACTAGTAATAATAAGATCTCTAAGTAGCTAAGTAAGCTTTATAAATAGAGTCTAAGCGTTTTACTCTTCGGTCTAGATTAGGAGGTATTTCTCTAGTAATTAGAGGTAATATTTAAAAGTATATAGGTCTTAGTTAGGATATATTTCGGCTTATTAGTAAAGGATAAGGATATTAGTTATAATATTATAAGAGTTACGAAGTAGGGTTTTAAGTCTATTTTTCGAAACTCTTTTATTTTATCTTATTTTTAGAGTAGTTTAATATATAATTCTACTATTTACTTTTATAAGATAAATATAAGTAATTTATAGCTACTAGGATCTTCTAAGAGTCCGAGATATATTTTTTTAGGGTATTTTTAAATAAGACGATAAGATTATTTAGTTATTCCTCTCTTTAATATATACTAAAGCTCTTTTCGAATTTCTTAATATCTCTTTTAATCTCTTCTTTCTAGCTTTACTTATTTTCTAAGAAGGAATTATAATAGATTTAGTAGCGGTTTATTTTCTAGTCTAAACATTCTTTATTTTCGGCTATTAATTTTTTAGTATTAATAATTTATTATTATACTTCTACTTTCTTAGTAAGTATATAGATAGTTTCTTATATCTATTTAAGGGTCGGTATAGCCTATTTAAGATATTACTCTACTAGCTATTTCTAAGCTTCTAGATCCTAAAGATCTATTTAGGGCTTTATTCCTTACGTTAGTTAGGTCTTATAGATAGTTTAAGTTTCTTATTCCTCGGATTTTTGAAGTGTCTCTAGATTATTACTAATCTAAGGGGTTCGTTCCCTCTAGGTATTCGGTATTAGATCGGCCTATACAGTATAGAGCTATTATATCTTAGATAGTTAAAGAACAAGAATTAGAATTGTAAAGGTATACTATTTTTAGGTATAAGGCATATTAACTAGGTAAGATACGATAGTAGGAGAGAGGGATAGATTATATTGCCTTAATATATATAATAAGACTAATTCTTATTAAAGCTAAACGGGATCTAGGGGACTCCTAGACTATATATCGCATTACCCCGCTTTGATCATATGGGGTACTATAACGAATAGGTAGCGATCTACTCCTATAACGTGTCAGATGCGGTCTCGGTGAGACCGCTGTTCTGTTTCCATGTTGTAAGGATCTTTATCCGTTATAGTAAAGTAATAGAGTAGTTTACTACTTCCTAATAGTAGTTTATAACTATATATGAGTAGTAGGTAGCGATCTAAAAGTAACTCTTTACTATATAAAAAGAATAAATCCGCTATTTTAAAGAGATATTAATATAATAAAACGTTAGCTATAAAACCGATAAGAATACTAGCGAAATAGTTATAAAATAAGTATAAACCTCTACTAAAATATTATCGAATATTAGAGAGTCTTACCGCTAACTAAGAGTAAGACTCCTTAATCTAGTATTATTTATAACGTATTTCACCAGTGAGCTGCGCACACCAGTGAGCTGCGTACCCCACCTAAAACGCGTCAACTAATTTACCCCCTTCTTCTTCAACCACCCACTATACCACTAATTCGTACTCAATCTTCTCAAAATTTAATAGAAAGAGAGGGTAGGATCTTATTAGCTATATAGGCTATTAAGGGGTAAGGAATTAGCGCTATTCGTAAAGTAGCGCGCCGTATTAACGTACCCGAATTAACCCTTCGAACGCGCCTTTATAGGACTACCTTTCGTACCAAAATACGCGCTAACAATTATAAATTAATTAAAACTAAGGAGGAATCTCTTAAAAAATAGATTCTCTCTATAGATCTATATAGATTAGCCTCCTAGCCTTTTATAGTTTAAAAAATAGCCGATCTTCTTTTTTAAAAGTATAGAACTATCTTAGTTCTTTCGGTCGGTAAAAATTAGGTTATAAAATTCGTTAAATAACGTTCTCTCCTCTCCTCCCGATTCTTAAAACGGTATAACTATAAGCGTATAAAATATAAAGACCCTAAAATTATTAGAGAGTAGTTTAATTTAGTTTAAAAGACGATCCTTTAATTTAGAATCGACCCTAATAATATCTATAACTTTAATAAGACTAGTTTCGGGATAGGATTAACTATAATTATAAAGGTTATTACGCGGAATAAATATTATAGTTAGAGGCCTATTTTATAATCTAGAAATTATAAATAGATAATAGTAGTTAAATATACAAATACTTCTAGATAGACCCTTCCTTTATATATAATTTTTAAAGATAAAGTCTTTATTAAATTATAGTTTAATAGCTTTCCGGAGGACTAGCGCTTTAAAGTTAGTCCTAATAGCTAGACTTTAGATAAAATAGGCCTTTAGTAGCTTAAGAAGCTCTTTATTCTTAGTACTACTTTATATACTAAAAGGATATACCGGCTTTTAATTCTTAATAGTTATAATAATTATTTAACGCCTAAATTTAATATAATTTACGAGTAAAATAAGATAATACTAATTTATATATTAGTATATTTATCTTATCTTATATAACCTCTAGATATAGGTTATTTTATAGTATTAAAATAATTATACGGTCGGATAGTTGAAACTAAGATACGGAATAGGATTAACTATATTAATAAACTTAACTTCCTTAAAGTATACCCTCTCGTACGAATTAAAGCCTTTAAATCGGAGATAATTAAGAATAGCTTCTTAGCTACCGGTTTAGTACTGTTTAAACCCGATTAGATTATTTCGAAGCTTAATATCCGGCTTCGAACCCTAACCCCCCCCTCTAGCTAGGGGAGCGAATTAAGCTAAAATTTTATACTAAAAATACTAGCTATAGAGAAAGATCTACGTCGGTAAGCTTTATTAATTAAAGCTCTACTTCGTATAAGATCTCGAAGCCCGCCTAGCCCGTTAGATCGTATATTAAACTAGCTTATAAAAGGCTTCTAGCTCTAGCTATAAAGTTATATTTTATAAGCGTAAGAAATCAAGGAATTACGCGTTACTAACGAGAAGCAGAAGCAAAAGCGTACTAGATCCCGGAGGTAAATACCCGCTAAAGAAGGCCTTTTGATTTAAGAAGCCTCTGCATTAATTATGCGGTAATAAGAAGCAATTAAAGCACCTCCCCCCGGCCCCGGTATGCCTAGAGAATCAACTATTCAGCTATATACGCGGCCCCCCCGGGGGTGTGGTATATGCAGATTGCCAGGGCATAGAAGAGAAACATGTCCAGATAGACCAGTTAGTTAGTTGATTTAATTTAATGGCGTTTTGGTTGACATATTTATATTTGAAATTAGTAGGCTGGGTGGGGTGCGCAGCTCGTTGGTATGCGCAGCTCGTTGGTGTGCGCAGCTCACTGGTGAAATACGTTAATAGAAAATATTAATTAAATTCCTAATTACCGATATACTATATAGTAGGCTTCTTTTCTTGTATTAATAAGCCTTAAAATCTATATCCTATCTTCCTTAATAGACTTTCTTTACTTTAGCCTAGTTATCTATATACTTTTTAATAGCTTTATTAATTATTAGAATCTCTAAAAGAGATTCTAATTTCGGCCTTTCTTCGTCTTTCGCTAATAGATTATAAAGACTCTATACTTCGAATTTATCGGCAATTATTCTTATATTTATAAGCTATAGTTACTATATTTCTTCGTCCTTTAATATAATATAGGAGGAGTCCGTAGAGAGGTATAGATCCGACATTTTATATATCGTTTCTAAGTAATTTAAATATTAAATAGTTGTTATATATATCGAGTAACCGATTCTTCTTTTAACTAAAGGTTTTAGGGTTACGTCGTTAATTTAGGGGCTTAATATTATCAATCTAGGGGTTAACTTTGTCAATTCACTAGAAATCGGCGACAGCGAGGTATAAGATAGTCTATATATTATAGACTGATCTTTAATAGAACAAATCCGGGCTTATAACTGACAGAAATCGACGTATACCAGCAATATATATAAAATTGACATATATAAAATCCTCTACTAAACTAAATTGACAAATACCGCTGTTTTTCCAATCTATGCGGACATCGCTGATTAAGCAATGTATGTGCTTTTGTATGGTACCGTTATCATGACGGTCCATTGATTTTCCGGTTTGTATTGACTCGGTAATTCCTACCCTGTATGTTGCATGGTACTCGACACTAATACTTCTATCTTTTAAATAAAGTATATAACTTTAGAGGTTAAGGAATATTACTATCTAGTAACTATTTTAAAGCGTATAAGATTAGCTAGTATATTAATACCTATTTCTAACTACTTAAGTCGGTATTATTATATTCTAGTATCCTTACTTTCTAAATTTTAGTTATTATAATCGCTAGTAGACTATATCCCTAATAGGACGGCTTACCCTTATCCTTACTATTACTATTACTATCGTCTCGTATGAACTAGATCGGATTATTTAAGGATAGGGGGTTAATAGGGTTAGTCGGGTTTACCGATTTATTAGGAGGAGGTAGGAGGTTAGTATTCCCTATATTACCTATAGTAATATCGGTTATAACTAGATTTATAAAGCTAGACGGAGCTTTTACCGGCGGGGTTTAAAGGGTTTCCTATATAATAATTAAGACTAAACTATACTATCCTTTTTACTAGAAGTCTCCGACTTATAGATATTTATATAGTTTATATAAGGAGATAGGACCTAGACCTATAAAGGTCCTACTAGGTAGGTTCTCTTTCTTCTTCTTTCCTTTTACTCCCTATACTTAATATTCTTATTAAAATATACTCTTTTACTTAAAGAACTATCTAGTAATATAATACTAAGTACTATTCTTAAATTTTACGAAGTAATACGACTATATAGACTACTATTATTATAATTAGTTCCGGTTACGCTTTACTCTACTTCCTATTCTTTAGTATTATATAAGCTAAGACTCGAACTAAACTAAACCGAAATAAGTCTAGCTAATTAAAATAGTCGAGACTCGACGAAATCTAATAAACCGCGGTAAGTAGCCGGTTACTACTATACCTAATAATAAAGATACCCCGGAGTATATAATAGATACTCCTAAACTAAAGATCTCGATTACTAAACTAATAAGATTAGTTAAGACTAATAATAAAGATAAAGATAATACTAGTAAAGGATCGTCTTCTTTATATAAACGACTAACAAAGACTCTATTAAAGGAGAGATTTTAAGAGCTTACTCGATAGTATAAGCGACTAGAGTAGGAGAACTAGAAGCTTAAAAATAAAGTAATAGTGTTTGTAGCTAAAAGAGTTAATATTAATAATATAATAAAGGACCTTAAGATTAAGCGTAATAAGGCGATTTTTTATTACGAATATATAATTAGAGCTTATAATAGTCTTATATACTAGCTTATAAATTATATTAGCGTACCGATTATAGAGGCTAGCCGGAAGACTATAAAGATAATAGACGCTCTAATACTTAATAACGGTAAAGTAGTCTAATTTAAAACCTAAAAGACTATAATATAATAGAAGCTTAAAGTAAATATTAATTACTACCTACTATCTATTTATTATAAACTTTATATACAAAGTTATTATAAAGATAAAGCTTAATTATATATTATACTAAGGATAAGTTCTAATTCTAGTAATTCTTATATAGATATTAAAGATATAATTACCTATTTAAAGACTGTTTTTATAAACTTAAATTAACGTACCGAAGCTTATATTATATATTATAAGTTAATAATAAAGCCTAAGGATAACTTTACTTACTTCCTTACTAAGTGTATATAGCTTAACTACTAAAGAGGCTATTATAATTAAAGAAAACCGTAAATATAATTTATATTTAAAGCTACTATATCTACTATAAAGCTAGATAATATAGGTATTTAACTAAGATATTATAATATTTAAATCGTTCTTTAAGACCTATTAGAATATATCTTATAAGATTACTCTCTAATAGGAAGCTAAGACTACTTTTTATATATAGTCTATTACTATTTCTTGTAGTAATATAGGAACGGCTATAAAGCCGATATATACTTTTTATATAAAATACGAAGAAAACTCTAATCTTAGCAGACTCTTAAACTTTAAGTAAGATATCTTAATAAAAGAAGGTCGATACTTTAACTATACGAAGTAAGGATATATAACCTATAAATATCTAAAGAAGAAGCTAGCTAGTATTATTATTATAGCTTACCCTTCTCTCTATATTATTAAACTTAACGATAAAGAGGATAACTAAGGAAAAGTTAATATTTAGGCTAAGTCTCTTATCTAGATAGATAGAAGGTATTACTATACGTAGACTTCTATAAAGCTCGAAAAGCCCGAAGCCTAACTTAACCCGGCCCTTAAAAGAATTAGGTTTCGAGCTTAAGATTAAAGCCTATAGCGAGTTTCGGGCTTTAGGCTTAGGCCTATAGCTCGAAGAGGGGGGGGGGGGGGGGGGGCCCCCCCCCCCCCAACACAAAAAATAAAAAATAAAAAAATTTATAAAAAAAATAAAAAAAATAATAAAAAA
>JAHAQQ010000257.1:0-13501 GCA_019190355.1 Penicillium palitans
CGGGAAGATCATGGTTATGGCAGTCGTTGCGAGATATACATCACACCATATCCGTAGCTTTGCTTGGTTTACATCCAGATTTGTATGCTGTGTTTTACGGAATGTCTTGACGCAGTATATCAAGGGAGCCCTCCCATACCTTATGTACGCACTTAATTGCCAAAAGAAACCACAGTTTTTGAACTACTGGTACACTGGTAGTAACAGTATTAGATCTCATTTACCCTGACCCCTCGCCGAAGTTGATATTACCACGAATCCGCACTCAGCCTAGTGGGTTGTGGTTTAGAATCCAACTGCCGAAGCGATATACGGAATTTGGAGAATGCGACAGCGGCCCCTCTTAATAAGTTTAGTGATGCAAACCCCACGGATGGATGTGTTTGTTTGTCCTCATCACGTGGTTAGTACTCTGCAAGGCGATCGAATACGGTCTGGGGCTCGGGAAATACTTGTTCAGGGCGAATGGGCAGCAGTACGTCCCTAGACGTAGGTTACATGATGCTCTACGGTTGCACAGAGTATTTACACCTGTGTCTCCCACTAATGGAAACAACGCTTTTATGGCAGAATCTCAAGGCAGACGAGCACCCCAGCTGTCACTCCATAAAGTCTCTACGTCAGTGCCAAAAACCAACTTTCGAAGCTTGGTTGAAGGCTGTATGGTTCCTTGCGCACATGTGCAGCTAGGGGTTCGCCTATGAAAAAGCCCAACTCAATCATGTTCGACTGCCGCACAGCTGCTCAAGTGGGATTTATTGAAAAGTAGCCGCAATATCTATTATACGTACGCAACGATGCCTCTTCTCAACAGTCCAGGGCTAGAATATTCTAAATCTGGAGCAAGTGATGACAAGATCCTGACCGCGGCACCGATAACTATCGCACTTCCGTCATATGCTAATTCTCCTCCTAGACATGCTATTATGGTGTCGTTGATGCCCTAGACCTCCATGAAAAAGGACTTTATTGGGTATGTCTTTTCATGGGTGATTCGTGCTTTCGCAAATATCTTCCCCCAGGTCTGCTGCATGGGTGATGATTTCCCCCGTATGTCCTCTTCCGTCGAGATTAATCTCGCCCAGAAAGTCGTGTAAACATGCGGTATGGCAATTCGCACCGAGCCAGCATAGGCCTGTTGCACGAGTGGAAGCTCTGGACCTGTTCCATCATAGGCTGCCTCTGCAGCCATGACGAATGCTGGCGATGGCAAAACTGGAAAAGATATGACTGACTCGATGGCTTCTGCATTGGCGTAGAGAAATGCGTCATGGCGGAGGCCTGGTTCAACTTTGTTCTCTTCGCAAAGACGTCGGAAGTAGCTAGGAAGTTTCTGTCAGCGGGGTGCTAGAGCTAAGTAGGGTAAGAAAAGGTGGAAAGTTAAGGGATATCTTACCTGCAAAGATCGATTAATGAGGCATTCTCCATAGCTGGATCCTCTACCCACTGTATCTTCCATCGCGGGCGAATACTATGGAAGTTCCGAGGGAATACCAGTGCAGATTCAGTAGCATGAACGAAGAATTCCTTGAACTTCTCCCACGAGTCATCGCCGAACGAAGTCCGTATGCACACAAATCCCCACGCGGGTTGCTCTTCCAGATGTTTTTCGAGTGCTTTGACCCATGCTATCGCATTGCACCCCACAATATTGATGAGTTCATCTTTGGAGAAATTCTTGGATTCGGCCCTCCTGGTATCTTTGATCCGCTCAAAAGCAATATCGGCATTCGCACGCGCTCTCTTCTCTGTATCCATCTCCGTGAGAATCAAGTCAAGGGCATCATCGAACTTTGTCTTTGTATTCTGCGACCACCGATTTTGATTTGCCAGATATTTTTGATCCTCCGGGATACAACCGCCGAAAGGAGTGTTGAGAACAATAATCGCCTCGGCCTCGGTGAGACTCTCCTGGCCATCCGCTCGGGCGGCCTTTTGAACAAGCTCGTCGATGGTACATTCAACGTAAAAGTTGCAGTAATAGTTTGCTTGGTCTAGAGGCCATCGGCGAAGCATTCTCAGACGATCTTCGGTGGTGAGGATGGAGGGATCGTTTTCATTGACAGCTCTCTCCCATTTATCGATGTTTTCTTGTGGCGGCTGTGGCCCACCATGGCTGAGGGATGCCCATTTACTCATGGCTTAGTTTGTCCGTGAGATCATGAGGCCAGAGAGGTGGCAGGTCTAGGTCACCTGTAACGTTGAGAGAGTGAGAAGATGAGAAGATGAGAAGCAACCACGAAATACCCGAGGGGTGCGGGGTGGCTCTAGGCGAGTCTTATTTGAGCTCGGAGCACTTTGACGTCATACGTGATTCTCTGAGAGCACCACTTACGGATAACTGCTCAATCACTACCCGGTTCTTTGGCAAAGAACCGGGTATAGGTTACCAAAACCCTGTCTATTCCTATTGCGGACAAAAGAAATTTGAATATATTCGATCTGCGCTACATGTTGTCTCTTTGACTTTCACGGAGATGGCACGTTCCATCTATCCGTGTTCCCCATGAGGAGATCGGAGTCGTCAATCTCCTTGCTGTTAGCTGCGATCGTCTCTAAAATTTGGGCTGCCTCCGGGTGCCCCGCTTGCTCAGCCTGCTCCCATACGTCCCGCAGACCCGCAAGCCGGCGTTGGACCCAAGGCTCAACTCGTTCCATTCTAGCATTGACTACATAGAACATGAACTCCATATGTCGCACACCCAAGTCTTCAAGGTTTCGGTGTGGCTCGACTATATTGACACGTTGTGAGAAGTAGGTAAGCTCATCTTCGATAACGCTCAGAGATTGGGCCACAATTTCACCGATATGGTTATTCCAGTAATCGAATATCTGTGGTGCCTATTGCCATTGTCAGTAGCCGTATACCAGTCGACCATACCGAAAACATTCAAACGTACCTGGTTTATAACAGAAAGCGCCTCGTCCACTCGCTCAACACTGTCCGGCAAATTCCATTCATTGTAGCCATGCTCGACCCAAGTGGTATCAGCCATCATAGCTGTGCCAGCAAATATTCGTGCTTTATAACTGTTCAATGTCTGCTCGGCATTGACATTTAGTTCGGGGTGATCCCCTGAGCCAAATGCCTGCCATATGCGCTCATTGGGCATTCCAGTTCGAGTCCCAGTAGGATCCCAGACAGAATAGTCTGTCTGAAAATAACTGTTTGGTTCGAGAAGATCCCTGGGGACGACTCTCATGTTGGAATTGTATACAGTCCCGTCCGGATCTCTGTTCGTCCCGGTTTGGAAAAAGTCCAGCAGGCGCGGCAGGTACTGCAACTCTAGGCCATGTTCAGAAACATACAGCAGAGTAGGATCATCAGAATCGTTGGTTGTCTCGAGATTCTCGCAGTTTCGTGGCTCACTGGCAGCATGGTGCCTTGCATTAGGGTTCGCAGCGAGAAGGGCGGCACCATTGTTGCCGAAATAGTAAGCAAGGGACCGCTGAATACTGAAACTTCCTCCAGCTGCATCATTGGAAGAAAACGGACGCCGACCCCCCAGGGTGCGCTTGAAAATATCAGCAATATCCCGCTTGGAATACCCAGGACCGTATTGGTCGGAGTACGGACTGCCAGTTTCAGGGTCTATCGCTAAGGTTGGATCAGCTTTGATCAGCTCGTCAGGGGTCAAACAGACAAGTGAGGTGGATGAAGCGTTCCCCAGGCACGCCACCAAACCTTCCGAATCAAAGAGTGCATCGTCTTTGATATCAGGGGTATCTCTGTTCGCATCAGGAGCAACGCCTCCAGACTGGTGCAAAATATTCACCTGGCCGTTGCTTCCAACCTGATGATCTATGATACCATCCCAACCAGGAAGATCGCCAGTTTCGACAACCCCCAAAGTCACACGATTGTTTGTCCACGTGACACTCCCATCATCTTTAATTCGCATAAAGCTGTCGACATGATGTAGGAATTGCGAATCTAGATTGAGCAATGTCGACTTGAAGGCATTGAGGCTGATTTGCATCTTACTCTCAAACGCCAGCTGAAGTGCAAGCACAGTTCCAGTGTCTCGCTTCTTCTTTGATGTTGTTGCAGACGGGTCCACAGAAAGACCTCCCGAGAAAGGATTGTTGCTAACATCGTTCGTCACACCTCCATCAGAACCCCCGAGCGTGAGCGGTAGATTGGATGTTGTGTATTGACTGTTACCAGCAATGACATTGGCCGTGAATTTGGCGTCAAGGGAATGGCCTGTCCCGACCAATCTCGCTTCAACATTGAACGAAGGTCCCATGTCACAGATTCCGGGGTGACTGAACCCGTATCCTGTGATAGCACCAGTGAAGAGCTGCTTGGACTGAAGAGTGGAGTCCACGTCAATGGCACCACGCACATCGACATCAATTGAGCCCTGGAAGAGAAGCTTGGAATCAAAGAACCCATAGGCCTCTTCGATGTTGAATGTGGGTGAGATGGTTCCCACAAATGAATAGCCAAATTTCATCTCTTCAGAGACATCCCCGCCTACCTCAATGTTCATCCAACTCGAGTTTTTGCATGAGTCTGCCTTGCTAGAAACAATGGTATTCCGGAAGTTGTCATTGTGCAAAGAGGAGAGCCCGGGGACGCCACGTATGGCGTCAAACTTCGTCTTCCAATCTTCGGCGCTGGAACTGTAGAATCTTTTCTGTCCATCGCGCTTGGCATTGACGGGATCTCCTTGAACGATTGACTTCCAGTAGTTGAACTCGTTGGAGTAGTCAATGCGGATGTAGATGTCGCCAGAATCACGCTTGACTCGCTTGAAATCATAACTCAACTCAAGGTCATATACCAAGGAAGGTCCTGAAAGGGATCGTTTGATATGAGAAGGCAGTTTTTGGTTCTCAGATTGCTGAAGATTGTGGGCAACCGCGTATGTTCCTGCGCCGCAGCTGTCTGGCATGTGGAGAATAGTTCCTTCAACAACACCCTCTCCGATATTGCAGTGCTCTCCGGACTCATTTTCTGGGCAAACCAGACGGACTGTACTAGACCCGTGTTTTGAGATATTTTCGCAGTCCAATACGGTCAAATCAGAAGTATCGCGTCGCTTGAGGTTATCGACAGTACCCGGTGGCCCGTCAATGATCACCATTCCGAATGTCTGCTGGTTCGGCTCATCCACAGTCGGCTTTTGATCTCCACCCAAATGTTGCAAGTCAAATTCTGGATAGTCGGACTTTGGTGGAAGGGTTGGGAAGACTTTGTCCAGAGCAACTGGCAGAAACGGACTGACGTTCTTTGGTGGATTGCAGCACAGTACCTTCTTTCGGCCGTTCAAACCACTGGCACATTGAGAATTGCTCATGCCATAATCGTCTGTCATAAACTCAACATCTGTATCGCTGCATTCATTGTCGTCGCAGGTCCCTTTGCCGACCCAGTGACAATTTTGGAATGCGCTCGAACTTGGGCAGCATATAGGGAAATAAAGCCCGGAATTCGGCAGCCAAGAGATGTCTCCGCTGTAATTGAACACTTCAGAAATCTTGTTGTATCCTGATGGGCAACTCTGTTTATTGGCGCCCCGTCCGTTCGATACGTCGGAGATCTTGCCAATGTAACATGCATCAATGAGATTCGAGTATGCGCCAGCTGAACAACAGGCAGCCTGAAAGCCGGGTTTGTAACAATTTGTAGTCGCATGCCGGGAGTGGAAAAGAGTCACCTCACCGGCGTGACATTGCCCATGGCACGAACGGCTGCTTTCGCCGCCTCTCCATGTACAGGACTCTGGCATAGCATCCAATGGACAGCAGATCACTCGTGACTTCGAGCCACTGCAGTCATCTTGGAAGGATTTGGGATTGCCGAACGGGGCGAGCTGATATCCGGGGGAGCAGGTGGGAATCATCGCACAATCGGTCTCAACGCACTTTTGTCCGTTGATCGATGCCCAATGGCCAGCATCAGTAACTTCAGACTTCTTGGTGATGCTGTCGAAGTCACCAGGGCTACGGCCCAGCAGCCCTGTCAAGGCAGAGAAGTCATTGTCATCCTGATCAATAGACCATATCATGACTCCTCCCAGACCAACAGAATCGGCCCAGTCGACTTTCTGTTTGAAGGTCTCATTGTTGTCAAAGCTGACCCATTGGTCATCGTCAAACACAATGTAGTTGACCGCAGCTTCCTTGTCGTGGATGATGTCAGGCTTCTGATCTTTGATGATGTCTTGAATCTCGAAGTAGGCCAGCGTGCCAGCGTTATCAGTGCAGGATCCTTTGTTGGCTGCTCCGGCAAAGGCACATCCTGGATCGGAGCACTTCTTGTCTTTTAGCTGAAATGAGCGGCCGTAGAATCCCAATCCCATGACGACCTTTTCTGGGGGCACATTGCTGCGCCAGAGCAGTTCAGCAGACTCCTTTATTTCGGTCAAATTCGTGTGTGCTGCATGAAGTTAGCATGGAACAATCATTTGGGTTATTAGGTAAAGCGCCACGCACCAAGAACGATACTTCCAATAGGGTCATCGCGGTCCCAGACTCCATGAAGATCATAGCTCATCAGGTTCACCCTATGGTTTATCAGTCTCAAAGCATTGGGTAAAATTAACAGTCAGAACCTACCAGTCGGCATATTTCATCATTCCCTCAAGATCAAACCATCTCAGATACCAGTATGAGGAAGGAATGGTAAATGACAGACCATAATTACCTTTTTCTGAGGCCTTAAAGGTATGTCGGAGTGTTTCAAAGAGCTTCACGTAGTTTTCCGTGTCTTCCTCCTTTCCACCACGATCACTAGCCCCGGGATACTCCCAGTCGATGTCCACGCCATCAAAGCCGTAGTGTTGCATAAAGTCCACAAGATTATTTGCGAATGTCTGCCGTCGTTCGGGTGCTTCACGGAAATTAGTTTATAATGGATAGATGGCTTGGAAGTACTCACATGAAGCGATATCGCCAAACACAGGCTGTGTGTCTGTCTTGTTGTCTGAGAAAGTCCATCCGCCGATGGATACAAACACCTCTAGATCCCCGTTGCCAGACTTGAGTGTTCGCACATCAGCTGTCTGTGTAAAGAGCTCAGCGGGAGTGTCTGAGTCCATGGGGACAACATCGTAAGAGTCTGGGTCGATGTAGGCAAACGCAAAGTTGACGTGCGTTAGACCTTCCACTGGAATAGCAGCCGGAGGGAATTTGTGGCAATTCTTGCGGGCAAACCATGACTCGTAGTAGCCAATGACTTTGTTCTTTAGCACAGATGTGTCGGCCTTTCCAGGAGGTGGATCGGGGTGACCACAATTGCTTTGGCAGCCGGCAGTCGGATCACAGAACTCGTCGGTCGATCCACAAAAGCCAAACTCGGAGCAGCAGACATTCAAAGGACATGTTTTGCCCACAGGATCGGCGTCTTTACCGCAGGTAGCCTTTGCATCACAGTTGGACGAGCAGTCTGCACCACAGAATGTTGTGCCATAGCCACAAGTGCCTGTATCTGTTCCATAGAAAGATCCGCAACACGCGCCATTAGAACATGGTTTGTCTTTGGTACAAGAGCTTCCGTCATCACGGCGGACGAAGTGAGAGAGATTGGTATAGTAATTGACCAAGTCACTGTCCAAGGAGCGTTTGGAGGAGGATATGGACAGCTCGGAAGGTCCGGAAAGAATAGCAAACAGGCATGAAGATAGGACGATGAAAAAGAAAGACGAGGCCTTCCAGCCTGGGATCAAGGAAAGACCCATCACTTGCAATTCCTGTTTGGGCAGACAGAAACGACACAAGCAATCCAAGGCACATCCGCGCCATTTAACATTGCTACTCATTTCCTTCTTGTGACATTTGTTCTTTTCCGACTATAGTTAGCATGAGTCTAGAATCCGGGCATGTGCCTCGCTTAGTGACAAGTGGGGTCAAAATGAGGCCAAAAGACCCCGAAAACCCCTTAAAGTGTATATGGGAAATGAACATTGTGAAACAAAAATCGCAACTAGTTCCGTGCTATGATAATAGCCAGGAATACTGTATGCAATGAGGGCTTTTCGGGTCCAGGGTCACGCTGCATGGCAAGGTTTTCGCCCTGGCTAAGAGTCGCAAGGCGGAAGAAATGTGGGAACTAAGTTGACTCCGGCGAATCCTATAGGTGATTTTTTTTGGCCCCCGGTAGACACGATGTAACATTGGGGTGTAGCAATTGATTTTTTGTCGGCAATTCGGCCCCTTGATCTCTAGCGCCAAGACGGAGGTTTTGTGTTGGACCCTTCGGTTCCGATGGAACTGCTGGTATAGAAAGGTCTTAATATTCTTGGTTCTTTTCTCCCTCGTTTTTGGAGTGCTTTGAAACTTACGGGGAGGAATTTGCAGAGACACCTTTTTTTCGAAATGGTCGTCATACGACATCTGGTATGCAATGTGCTTTTTTATACTCTCTCCTCTGGAAGAACAAACGTCAGAAAACGCTTTTTACTGACGGAAGGTTGACAGGCGTTAAGCCTTGCTCTCCCAGGGGCCTGGTCGCAAGTCTTTCTCACATCTTCTAACAACGAGGAAGCGGCGTCCATCGAGTTCCCAGATTCTCTTTCAGCAGCCTGCGCGTATGTCCATTGAGAATATCCTCTATACTTTGCCCTTCACGGCATTTCAGGGCTAATTCCGATAAAGTACCCCTCTCGAGAAGACACTTCAATGCAATTCCACTCTTGCTGGTGTTGCCATGGATGGCTATTTTCCAAGTGAAGAGGATTTGAGCAATCTATGCACAATCAATTGTCTAAGCTCCCTTCAGGACCTTCGAAGTCAACAGATAGAAGGGTGCACCGCCGAGGATATCATCACAACGGGGGGGCAGGACTTTCCTCCCACATTGACTCTGGATCAACTTATCTTCACTTACAACTCTACCTGCATTAAGGACGAGTATGTAATCGATCATTTACAGGTCTCTAGCTCGGATCATTGTTTGCTAACGCAACAGATAGATCATCCAAGTTCTGTGCACCACAGATTGAAAACTGGCTGAATTCTTCCACGGGAATGACAGCGGCGCAGAATTGCTCAACTTGCTTTCTCAGTACCTTGCAAACAGAGCTTAACTCGTATTTTGGTTACGACGAGGAATTGGCCGAGGACTTCTCTTCTTTAACATCAAGTTGCTCGAAAACCAACTACCCATTCACTTCACCGTCAGTGTACACTGTTGTTCCTTCCGCAACAGCTAGTATCTCTGTTACTTCAACTCTCTCTTCAGTTTCCTCCTCGGCCACCACCGCAACTGCCGATTGCGCTGAACATTACACCATCCAAGAAGGTGATACATGCTATTCAATTAGCACGAAATTCAATTCCTCCACACATGAGCTGCTTTACAGAAACAGTCTGCCGGCTTATTGTGCTGGCTTTCCTTCTGCAGGCACTGCGCTCTGCATCCCTGAGGCGTGTGATATCTACACGGTGCAAGAGGATGATACATGCTACAGCATTATGGTTGCACATGATTATGCGTTCACTGTAACTCAACTCATTTCTTGGAATCCCAATATCAACCGGGAGTGCAGCAATGTAAACCAGTTGATAGGATCTCAGATCTGCATCAGCTTCGAGAAAGGAGCCACGCCCACTGTTTCCTTATCGGCTGCAATTACCACTGCTCCTGTCCCTACAGATCTTGCGGGTGGAACAAACACTCGGTGTGCTGAATACCACCAAGTGGCTACCAACGAGACGTGCAGCTTGGTCACAGTGAAGATGGGTATCAGTTTGATAGACTTCTACTTTCTGAACCCAGAAGTCAACTCAACAAGCTGCAACAACTTGATACCAGGAGAATCTTACTGTGTGAAGGCAGTTGGAGATGTCAACACTTATTCCGGCTATGAGGGTATCAGCCAGACTAAATGTATTTTCAACGGCACAATTGCCAGCTCATGCTTGGCAACCACCATCCTGCCGACGGACACTTACTGGGAGTTTCCTTCAGCCATGAATGCGACCAGTACGCCCACGAGCGTGCCCGCCTATACCACTTTGCCTGTTGCATCAGGAACGGTATCTAAATGTGCTCAGTATGAGCCATATTACGACCCTGGAGCCAACAGGTCCAATACTGTGAATACATGTGACTACATTGCCTACTTTGTTGGGATTACAGTCGATGAGCTGTTGCAGCTTAACCCTTCTCTCTCATATAACAGCTCCAATCCCAGCGCTTGCTCCTTCCAGAAGGGCTACCGCTACTGTGTCAGATCATTGAATGGCACTGCCTCAGGCACTACTTCCTCCCCTACTAGCCAGTCGACAACTACCATCAGTGGAACAACCTCAGCTAGTACCGGAATAGCAACACCCACGCCGACTCAATCTGGCATGGTCAGCAACTGCAACAAATTCTATGATGTCGTGAACGACGATGGATGCTACAACATCGCGGCTGCCAACTCTATCGCCCTGGATGACTTTTACACGTGGAACCCTGCCGTTAAGACAGACTGCTCTGGCTTACAGCCTGATTTCTATGTCTGTGTGGGGGTGACGGCGATGGCGACGACGACGGCTACCATCACTACGACAACCTCAGCCCCTACTGGGCTCACAACACCTACGCCAACTCAATCTGGCATGGTCAGCAACTGTAACAACTTCTACGATGTCGTGAAGAATGACGGGTGCTACGATATCGCGGCTGCTAACTCTATCGCCCTGGACGACTTCTATAAATGGAACCCTGCCGTTAAAACGGACTGCTCTGGCTTGCAGCCCGATGTCTACGTCTGTGTAGGGGTGAAGGCAACCGCGACCACGACCACGACCACGACCACAACAACCTCAGCTAGTACCGGGCTCGCAACACCTACGCCGACTCAATCTGGCATGGTCAGCAACTGTAACAGCTTCTACGATGTCGTGAAGAATGACGGGTGCTACGATATCGCGGCTGCTAACTCCATCGCCCTGAATGATTTCTACAAGTGGAACCCTGCTGTGAAGACTGATTGCTCTGGCTTGCAACCTGATTTCTACGTTTGCGTTGGTCTCGGTGCTTGACAACGGCATTCGTGTTATTCGTGCTACTGCTCTATCATATGCAGGACGACAGGAACGTCCTGTTTGGTCTTTTCTGGAAATCTAAATTCCAACTTATGATATACGTACAATCGCGTGCTCTTTAGTTTCAAAAATAGGTCTTAGGATGGCTTGCCACCCAAGAGGCATTTATTGTTTATACGTATCTGATATGTGAATCGGCTTGACAGCTCAGAAGATGCAAGAGCTATTTACGCTTTACGGTACGTTTCGAAGCCGGTGTCATTGTTAGTCTATATGAGGAATAGCTCCGGAATAGCAATGTTTCTGTATTATCACTATTACACTCCATTACCGAAACTAATTACATGCCTCACGTCCTGGTTGCTAGAAATTCAACGAAACGCAAATTATGCACTCCCCCGTTCCACCCTAGTACATAAGTGAAAATACTGGTGTTTACTCGGAACCGGAAAGCACGAGAGGTGAATCACGATTCCTCGCCTACTTACTAGACTACTATTGAATGAGTGTCTATCACTGCCTGGTCTTCACTGAAAGTTTGACGTATTTCCTTCAAGATTATTTCACCCTGCCTACCCAGAAAATATCCTCCTGGACAGACCCGTGGCATGTCCACCTTTCTGCCATATTCCCCAGGCCTCCACTCCAAGCCATTCTTGTAGTTAACTAGTTACCATGTAAGGGAGAGGTGTGATGAGCTGTAACCTGCTTGTACCTTGCTGGGAATTGTTACACACACAGCAGCTTTTGTTAACTAACTAACAAAAGCTGCTGTGTGTGTAACAATTCCCTACCTTGCTGGCTGGCTTATGTCAGGCCACGGCTAGTTATCGGCTAACTAAGGATCAGGGGAATCTAGATAAGCTTTGTGGTCCGCTCATCGCATGTATTGTATTTCACCCGACATGTTTGTCCGTGGCCGTGGAGAGGTGTCAATAAGCCCGTAAGAATTTCTAGGCAATTACCGAGACTTTTATCTTGTGACTACACAGCTCATGTTTGTATAAATATCACAGGTCGGACTTCATCTTTCTAGACAAGACCCAAGACGATGTTCATATTTTCCTACGCCTCGGTGGCGTTTGGCTCGCCTTCTTGATTCAAGAATCTTCAGTGAGGTTTGAAATAGTGCCAGAAATTATCCGATCCCAAGTTCTATGCTCCGGACTTGTGTCTCCGCATTACTTGGAAATAGAGCCAGGCGTCATTGTCGTCGTGCAGGTGGTGTGATCCCTAGGAATGGGTAGAATAACGATCTTGAATTTCCTTGTGGTAATCTTCACATTATAGCTTTTATTGTCCAAATTGGAAGACTTCCCACCAAAGGGGGGTGTTCGACTAATAAGATTTCGCCTACTAAATACGCACATGGTGGTGGCCGCGCGCGGATCTGAGATTTGGCAAATCGATAAGATTACAGTTTGCGAGGCGGCGAAGGCGTTGTGCTTGCAGCGATTTTGATCCAGAAAGTGCATGCCACATCATGCAGGTGATCTGGCAAGAATCACGTAATGCGTGCGTGAACCCCTGCAGTCTACATAGGTACCCGTTTTAAATTGAGGTTGCAGCCTCAGGCTTCATACGAGCCAGAGGCGGTTAGCGTTTGTCTTCACGTTTGCTCAGAGTGACGCTTGGCTCAAGTATTGGCAATCGGCTGAGAACAATCTTGTAAGAGCGGGGTGAAAAAATTATCGCTGGTAGACGTGGGGGTTGGGGGGTATTAGGGAATGCACGGACATCAAAGCAAGTGGAGACAAATAAGCCAATAACATCTAATAAACATCATTTTTCCTTTGCTGCTAAGGTGGTGATCAATTAAATCATTAAACATATGATTTCCTCGAACATGCAAAACATTCACTAGGAAATATTTTCACCTTTGACATGTACATAAACGACAGGGACTAACACTACCGTCAACAGCTGTTGACTTCCTATTTATTCAACGTTTTTCGAGTCGTCGGGTGCAATGGTCAACACACGTCCAGGATCATCCAACCTACCCGATTTCCACAATAACATTTCTCGAAGACCATCCGTTTCCTCACTCTACTATGACGAGAGCTCAAATACGTTGAATCGGCCTCTAACGCCATCGAAAATGAGCGGCCTCTCAATTCTTCAACGCCGCCGCACTTAATTGCGTTTGCCTGTCTTGTTCTGGTCTAAACTCAGGCTGTTTTTCTGATCAACCTACGATATGCTGAGTCAGGGAGCTACAATCATCGCTCCTAGGGTCATGCTCACGGCTGTTGCGGCGGATCGTGGCGGATCGGGGAGCGAGACAGATTGCTTCAGGAGCACCAGTCCATCCCCAGGAACATCAGTCCATCCCCAGGAGCACCAGTCCATCCCCAGGAGCACCAGTCCGTCCCCAGGGGCACCAGCCCGTCCCCAGGAACACCGACTCTGTCCCCAGGATCACCAGTCCGTCCCCAGGAACACCGACTCTGTCCCTATGAACACCGACTCTGTCCCCAGGAACACCAGTCTGTCCCCAGGAACACCGACTCTG
>JAHAQQ010000258.1:0-13471 GCA_019190355.1 Penicillium palitans
TGTGAAGCATGTGAAGCATGCAAACAAAGGAAAGAATAAGCGAGCGTAATGTATGCAGAGCATACAGATCGTGACATTCTTTACCCGGTAAAGTATAAGAAATATTAAGTTCTACTTAGTCTTTATATTCTAAAGTAGTATAAGTACCTACTCTAAGGGCTAAAGACTAATAAAAGCCTCGTAATATTAGGGACTAGCCCGGATATAAATAGTAAGATACTATATCTTATTTAAAGTATAAGATATACTATAATTTTTATTTTAAGTATTTACTTTCGTAAGTATTAATTAGCGATTAGACTATTTAGTCTTAATTATATTATTCTAAGAGACTACTTTTAAGCGATTAAGAAGTTAGTTTAGACTTAATTAGATAATATATATAAGATAAGATATTCGGATAATATAAATATTACTTAATAATACCTATTATAGTAAGTTAATAAGGGTCTTATTATTCGATATATTATCTATAGTTAACCTAAATATACGATCTTAAATATTATAATTAGTATCTTTAAGAGGATACTATTTAGATTAGTACTAGTATAAGTACTTTTAAGGGGTTTAAACCTAAAAAGTACCTCCCGGTAGGATTAATTAATATTAATAAAATAGCTAATAATAGCTATAAATACTTATCTAAATAATAAAGTCTAGTAATCTAATCTAATTAAAATTTTTATATCTACTAGAAGTAGCTTAAGTATAGAGTATTAACGTTCTTTTATATAAGTAGATAGTCGATATTAAACTATATTAATAAAGGGGATAGATAGGAGGCTTAAGGCTGAGTATACTTATAATATTATCCGTTAAAATATTAGATATTCGATAAGATAAAAAAGAAGTCGATTAATCGTAAAAATTATAATAGATTATCCTTCTAAGCTACTTTAGAGAATAACTCTTAGATAGTATTTTCCTATTCTAATTATATTAGTAGTATAAACTATATTAGAGGAGTGTCTATATTATTAACTAAATAAACTTATTAAGTCGCCTTTATTATTAATCTCTACTTATAGCTCTTTTATAGATAGAAGTCCGAAGATATCTAGTTATAGTAGTTATACTATAACGCGTATCCTTTCCGTTTATATTTTTTTTAGCTATATAAGGATACTTAAGGATTATAGAGTAATACTTATATATAATCTTTAGACTGCTATTACTATTATAAGCTATCTAGGTAAAGTACTCTTAGATATATAAAAGATAATTTAAGTACTATATAATCTTACCTTTTAATCTATAATTAGTTTATAACTACTACTTTACCTATTCTTAGTAATTTATTCTATTATATAAGAAATATAACCTTTTCTAATCGGGTCTAATATATTTAAATCGTTTAAGCTAAGGGAGTAAGAGAGGGTTATCTAATCGAAGAAAAGCCGGTATAAAGATATTAAAAGTCTATTAGCTTATTAATAGCGTAGTTAGATAATTAAATAGTATAAGATAGGATAAGTTATTATAGTTACCTCTAAATTAGAATAATATAAACTCGGACTACTAACTTTAGGATATTATAAAGTTAATAAAATCTATAACTATAAGGGCTTTTAAGAATCTATAAAGAAGTATTAATATATTATAAAAAGCTCGACTATCTAGAAGTATTAGTTAACTAGTTAAATTACTAATCGATAGATTAAAATAGAGGGTTATAGTAATAATAGATAATTAGTTAAATTATCTATAATAAATAGGGCCGGCTCGAAGAAAGCCTATAAAGCTTAAAAGAAACCTATAAAGCTCGAAAAAAAGCTTAAAAAGCCTATTCTTAGCCTATTCTTAGCTTATTAGAAGTTAATTTTCCTTAAAATATTTTAACTAACTAGCTATAAGAAATTATTAAATATAGGTAGCTTATCTAGAACTATTAGGACTAGCAATCTAAAATAATCCTAGAAATTATAAAGGTATAGACTTTTTTTTTTATATAAAATTTAAATAAGTTAAGCTACTTATAATTAATATTAATCTAAGATTAATACTCGACTAGGAAGATATATATAGTTCTTAGTATAGAATATATATTTTAGTAGGTATTAACTTATAAATATAGAACATTTCTAATAAATTAATCTATATAGTTATAAAGCTTAGTTATTATACTAATATATTAAAGATAAATATCTATTTACTTAAATTTCTAAATATTTTACTTTCCTAATTATAATAATAAAGTAGAATTCTATATTTAAACTAAAATATAGGTAAAAGACGGTTATTTATTTAGGTAATTCAGCTATTTTATAAACGCTAAGACTATAGTTTATACAATTTCGAGCCTAGAGGGGGGGCTCGTCGGCCCCCCCCCTTCGAGCTAGGGTCTAGGTCGAGCCTAAAAAGTTCGACCCCTAGCTTATTAAGGGTCGGGTTTCGAGCCCGGACCTTAGGCCTAAAGTTAGGCTTTATAGAAGTCTAACTATACTTACTAGATTTATATAAGTTAGTTAACGGTCTTAGAGATAGTTTAGTTTTTAATACTAGACTAATATATAATAGACGCTCTTTCTTTATTTTAGCGCTTAGTAATACTAGAGTAGATAGATATATATTCTTAAATCGAGGATTAAGTATACTTCTTAGTAAATAATTTAGATTAAAATTAGAAAGTATAGGATAAGAGTATCCTATTTAAGGATTTAACAGAAAACTTAGTAAGCCGATTATATATATTACTTTCTTTATAATATATATAGATAGTAGAGTATAATAGTAGGTCCTAATATTAATTACTAACCTTAAGAAATATAATATAATTCTTAAAAGGAAATAGTTTATAGATTATAACGTCCTTTTAGACTATTATTAGTACAGAATAATCTAGCTAGATAAGAAGACGCTTTTTAACGATATATTAAGTAAGATAGTAGTATTAACGCTTATTATATTACAATTTATTAACGAATTACGTATAGTTCGGTTTAAAGAACTAAAAAGGATTTATTATTTAGCTTCGTCGGGCCACACTAAAGCTCTAGTATTAACGAACTCCTTTTCTAGCCGTAATAAGAACTTCGAGAATACTATACCTTTAGATTAATTAATCTAGTAAAGACGTTAGGTAGCCTAGGCCTATATATTTAGGTCGCTATAAATCTTCTCTAGGTAGTCTAGCAGCTCTTCTAGGCTACTATCATTTTATTAGTATTTTATATATATTCCGGTATTCTTCTAGGCGAGCTTCTTTAGCTAGGAGAATACGTATATAAATTACTCGTATTTAGCGCTAATAGCCCAGCTATTAACTACTAGTTTATTTTCTATTAACGTATTTTATATACGAACCGGCTATATAAACGAACGGGCTACCCTACCTAACCTATTAAATTTAAATATATTTATCTTAACTAAAATGCTATTAAATTAAATTAACTAACTAACTTATCTATCTAGATATATTTCTCTTCTATACCCTAGCAATCTATATATTCTATACCCCTAGAGAGGCCGCGTATATAGCTAACTAGTCGATTCCCTAGATATATTAGGGCTAGGGGGAGGTACTTTAATAGCTTCTTATTATTATATAATTAATATAGAGGCTTTTTAAACTAAGAGGCCTTTTTTAGCGGGTATCTACCTCTAGGATCGAGTATACTTTTACTTCTACTTCTTATTAGTAGCGCGTAATTCCTTAATTTCTTACGCTTATAAAATATAACTTTATAGCTAGAGCTAGAAGCCTTTTATAAGCTAGTTTAATATACGATCTAACGGGCTAGGTAGGCTTCGAGATCTCGTACGAAGTAAAGCTTTAATTAATAAAGCCTATTAATATAGTTCTTTCTATATAAATAGGGTTTTTAGTATAAAATTTGACTTAATTTACTCCCCCGGCTAAGGGAGGGGGGGGGGAGGTAGGCGTTCGAAGCTAAATATTAAGCTTTAAGATTACTCTCTCTAATTTAAAAGGTATTAAACTAGCTACTATAAAGCTATTTTAAATCGTCTCTAATTTAAAAGCTTTAATTTATACGAGAGGGTATACTTTAAGGAAGTTAAGTTTATTAATATAATTAATCCCGTTCTATATCTTAGTTTTAACTATCCGACCGTACGATCGTTTTAATACTATAAAACAACTAATATCTAGAGATTATAAAAGATAAGATAAAAATATATTAGTATATAAATTAGTATTACTTTATTTTACTTATAAATTATATTAAATTTAGATATTAAATAACTACTATAACTATTAAGAATTAAAAGCCGGTATATCCTTTTAATATATAAAGTAGTACTAAGAATAAAAAGCTTTTTAAGCTACTAAAGATCTAATTTATTTAAAGTCTAGTTATTAGGACTAACTTCGAAGTGTTAGTCCTCCGGAAGGCTATTAAACTATAATTTAATAAAGATTTTATCTTTAAAAATTATATATATATATATATATAAAAATTATATATAGAGGAAGGGCCTATCTAGAAGTATTCGTATATTTAACTATTATTACCTATTTATAATTTCTAGATTATAAAATAGGCCTCTGATTATAGTATTTACTCCGTATAATAATCTTTATAGTTATAGTTAATCCTATTATAAAACTAGTCTTATTAAAGTTATAGATATCGTCGGGGTCGATTCTAAATTAAAGGATCGTCTTTTAAACTAAATTAAACTACTCTCTACTAATTTTAAGGTTTTTATATTTTATATATTTATAGTTATATTATTTTAAGAATTAGAAGGAGAGAATAGGATATCTTTTAATAAAGTTTATAACCTAGTTTTAGCTAACCGAAAGAACTGTTTTAGCTAACCGAAAGAACCGGGATAATTCTATACTTTTAAAGAAGAAGATCCGCTATTTCTTATACCATAGAGGGCCGGGGGGCTACTCTATATAGATCTATAGAGAGAATCTATTTTTTAAGAGATTCCTCCTTAATTTTAATCAATTTAGATAGATTTACGCGAGAAATCGCGCGTTATTAGTGGCCACGTAGTCGGTCTTAAAGCGTCGAACGTAGTATACTAAAACGGCGTGCCATTTCGCGAATTAAAGAGATTTCTCGATTTTTAAAAGCCTGGATAGCTAGTAAAATCCTACCCTCTTGCTCTATTAAATCTCTAGAGCGTTGAGAGCGAATTGGTGGCATGGTGGGTGGATGAAGAAGAAGGGGTTAAATTAATTGACGCGTTTTCTGTGGGGTGGCCGGTTCGTTTGTGTGGCCGGTTCGTATGTGAAATACGTTATAACTTCCTCTCTAATAAACTAGACCTTTTTAACTTCTAGTTTAAGATTTTAGAGAACTTATAATAATCTATATACTAGATATAGTACTACTTTAAATCTAATAAATATATAATACTAACGCTAGTATTCCTCGATATACTCGCTTACCGAGTTATAGTCTAAACGTTTTATTTTATAGAATTTCTATATCTTAAGGAGCGCTATATATATCCGGTTACTGCTTTATATTATAGCTATAAGCTTATCGTATAACTAATCGGTATACTTAGATATTCTTAATAAATTATATAGTTTATTCTATAGTATTACGTCGATCTAGTTATATATCTAACTAGCGATAAGATGTAACTAGTACTTCTATCTCTTAAATAATAGGTATAATTTAGAAGGCCGAGGAACGTCGCTATCTAATAACTAATTCTAAAGTATATAGGATTAATTAATACGCTAATACCTATTTCTAACCGCTTAGATCGGTATTATTATATTCTAGAGATCTTACTTTCTAGATTTTAGTTATTATAATTATAGGTAGACTATAGCCCTAATAAGACGGCTTACCTTTATCCTTACTATTACTATTACTATCGTCTTATACAAACTAGATCGGATTGTTTAAGGATAGGGGGTCGATAGGGTTTGCCGATTCGTCGGGAGGAGGTAGGTTAGTATCCCCTATATTACCTATAGTAACGTCGGTTATAATTAGTAAGTTAATTTATAAAGCTAGGCGGAGCTTTTGCCGGCGGGGGTTTAAAGGGTTTCCTAGGTTTAATTGGCTGGATCTATGTCCGTGTCTCGTCTTATATACGAAGGTAGGTCAGAGTGTTAAAGATTTCTAGACAAAAATAGCTTCAAGAAAAGAGTTGTTAGTGGTCCGGCTAGCAAGAAAAAGGACTTATAACCTAATACAGTATGTACGCATTCATATGAGTAGAACTGTGTGTATTAAGTGGGACGGACAGAGGAGAGATAAAGGAGGAGAGAGAGCAGGTAAACTATCTACTACGGGTTCTATCACATGGTGATGCCTCAGGCATCCAACAACTACTTACCGGATAGTATCTTCCGATATACTATCGTAATTAGGGCGAGAAGGCTTAGTATTATTATCCCAAAGCATCTTAACGTATACTTTATTATAGTCGCTTAATACTATATAGAGACGGTATGTCTAAAAGCTTTAGGATAAAATAACTAATATCTCTCTTACGATAATAGTTGTAGTTATACTCGAAGGTAGATTCGACCGGAAAAAATAAGGGAATTGTTTAAATAGGAGGAGGAGCCGGTATTGGGCTAGTAGCCGGAGCCGAAGTAGACTGCCGTATAGGCGAGCCTAGTAATAACGATATCTTAAATATATACTTAATCTTATACTATTCGGATAGTAGGCTAAAGTAGGGATAATAAAGTAGATTCGACGATCGATCTATTTAGATAAAAGATAGTCGAGAAGGTAGAGTTACTAATAATTAATAAAGATTAACTAGTAAAATAATATAATAAGGTATCTCTATAGATAGATTTTCCGTAGATAGCAGTCAATTATAAAGATTAGACAGCTAATAAGATCGTATAATATACCGGGATATAGAGTACTAATATTGTCGATAGATTTTCGACGAATGAAAACTCTGATCGAGTCTCTACTATAGGGCGGTGCTACGCAAAAAAGCACCAGATTAGAGGAAAGACAGGCGCGAAGCTTACAGTAATGTAGAGGCTCCGATAGCTAGGAGCTTATAACCTGTTAGACAGATTATTTAGTGAGACTACTAAGAATATTAGAGTGTACTAGAAAATGTCATATTACGTTAAGAAGGAGAAAGGAACTATCTGTTTGTGGGACTAATTAATGTACTAGGAGTCCAGGTCACGTAACATGACTTCCTGACACTATTATATTTGATTTTAAAGATTTAACGAAATAATAGAGGTTTTTTATTTCTTTTAGTAGTTTATAAAATATAGTATTAGATACTATTTTTTAATTAATAAATAAGCTTTTTATATATAGCTACTAACTACTTATCCTTCTTAATATAGGATATAGCTTCCTTCTAGCTATTAAGCTTAAAGCCTATATCTTTTAGTATTAATTTAAAAGAAGTATATTAATTTCTTACTTTTATAGTTATAATAGTAAAGAGATTAATTAGTATATTAGATAATTCCGTAAGAAATTATAATATATTTATATTAGAAAAGAAATAGCTAGCTAAGCTCTTAATATAAGCTTAACTAGGCTTTCTTAGCCTAATTAAATATTATAAGCTATTATATTTACGTACTAATTATTAAGAATATAGAGAGATATATATAGGATTATTTAAGATATCTAGGACTAGATCTAAATAGGAGAAATCTAATCAATTTTCTTAAGAAATATCTAAATTAATAATCTATTAGGAAGTAGATTATATTTATAGGTATTAAAGCGCGTATTCTAGTACTTAGTAGGTTTAAAGTATCTTATAATTTATTTTAAAATATTATATAATAATAAACTATAATATATTATTAGTTACTATAATACCGACTAGGCTAGACTATATAATAAAAAAGGCCTATTAACCTTAGGCTTTATATTTAAACTAACTAGTAGTATAATTTCCTAAATATCGAAAAAGTAACTATATATAGTATTATCGATAACTGAGTTAGAGTATATTATTAAAATACTTACTAACGTATTCAGTAAGCGAGTAGCTACCATAAGCGAGCAGCTATCCTACTAAAAGACGCGTCTATTAATTAGCACTTAGTTAATTCAACCATCTAGTTACTATACTACTACTTTACTCTTAATTATTATTAAATTTAATAGAGTTAGAGGATAGGATTTACTAGCTATCTAGGCTTTAAAAATAGAGATTTACTTTATTACTTACACTATATATATATTTATAGTCTTATATATAACCCTCCGCCGCCGAATTAACGGAGTTTAATAATATATAATTTCTTATACTAATTTATCTAAATTAACCGAAACTAAGAAGGAATCGCTTTAAAAATAGATTCTCTTTATAGATTTATATAGAGTAGCCTCCCGGCTTTCTATAGTATAAGAAATAGTAGATCTTTTTCTTTAAAAGTATAGAATTACTTTAGTTCTTTTAGTTAGTAAAAAAATAGATTATAAATTTTATTAAATAACGTCCTCTTCTCTCTTATCAATTCTTAAAACGATATAATTATAGGGGTATAAAATATAAAAACCCTAAAGTTATTATAGAGTAGTTTTGTGAAGGGCTGAAGCTTTATTGATTCAATTAGGCTAGGCCAACATGCTGTTTACATCAATCTTGGGGAGAAGGTAACTATCTACTAGCGATAGGGTTTTGTGTATGTTGTGGGCACGTGACTCACGTGATCTAAGCCGGGCTCTAGCCCGTTACAGTACCCCCCCCCCCCCCCCCTTATATTGATCCTTACGATAGGTACGATGATATTACCGTCGGCGTCGAGACGGTGCCGGGAGGGCCTTAGAACGAGCCCGTATCGACATTTATAGTTATTAAGTACGGAGTAGTTTTTGACTATATCTAACCTTTTCTATATTATTCCTACGTATCCTACCTACTTTACTAGAACTTTAGTTTTCGTTCCTCTACCTACTCGCTTCTCCTTTATTAATAAGATCTCTTCGACTTTATATTCTAGTTCGTTATTAACTAGTACTAGGGGTAGCTACGAATTGTCTATAATTTATAACGGAAATAGGTCTATTATAGTAGGTCGAATTAATTTAATATAGAAAACTAGGTATATATTAGAAGGTACGTTAAGGTATATTATATATAATATAGATATCTCTTCTACCTAGTATTATATATAAATGTTAGACAGATTAGTTAGTGAGACTACTAAGAACATTAGAGTGTACTGGAAAATGTCATATTGCGTTAAGAAGAGAGAAAGGAACTATCTGTTTATAAGACTAATGTACTAGGAGTCTAGGTCACGTGACATGACTTCCTAACACCCCCTACGACTAGTACTATAGTCGACATACAATTCAAGCAAACTCCATTCCCTATAAAAACCAGTTTTTAGAAATCATCAATTGCCCCCTATCTAATATAAGCAGATCAGAATTTATATAGTTTTATAGATCATAAGACCTATCTGTTGTATAAAACGTCGAAATATAATCTTCCTAAGGGGCTTTATAAGACTATTAGCTGCTATTTTAGTAGTTAGAATCTTAATAAACTTGACTATACCGGCAAATACTTCTTTACGGAGCCGGTAATAGCGAATAGTAATGTGCTTCGTATATATATAGAATTCCGGATTCGATACTAAAGTAATAGTACTATTATTATCCGTATAGATATTAATAGGCTTCTTTAGAAACCTATTAATACTAATTTCAGTTAGTAATTATATTAGCTAAATAGCTTCTTAAGTAGTAAGCGCTTCCGTAATATATTTAGACTCGGTAGTAGATAGTATAACGTAGGATTACTTCTTTAAAGTCTAAAAAATTAAACTATCCGCTATTATAAAAATAAAGCTAAATATAGAGAGTCCCTTCTCGCTATAAAGACCGGCCTAGTTAGTATCGTAAAAGCTAATTAAGTACTAGTTATTATTATCCGGAGATAGAGGATTAGATATACGAATATTATTATAATAGGGATTATTAGTATAAAATATAATTACTAGATACTTTATTCTAACTAGGTAACGAAAAACTCTTTTTAATACTTAAAAATATATTAAACTAGGATTCTTAATATACTTTACTAGTTTAATAACCATAAAGGAAATATCGGGTCGAGTTAAGACTATTAACTAGATTAGTATACCTATCTTAATCTAATACTCTTTAATCTTTATCTTCGATGTAGTACTATCTAATAGAATAAGAGGTTGTTTTTCGTCTATTAGAGTAGCTACTAGTTTATAGTTCTTTAGGCTAAAGCGAGATAAAATCTTATCGATATAATTATATTAAGATAAATAGATTATACTATTATCTATAGTAGCTTCGCTATAAGAAATATTAATAGATAAATAGCGTTTAAAAAGGCCTTTACTAGACGTATTAAAATATTTTATAATCGCTATTTTAAATATATCAATTTCTTATTTAGATAGAGATAATATAAGTAGATTATTAATATAGATTAATATAAAGACTAGATCTTTTACTCTCTTAATAAAAATCGAGTAATCGGATTAAGTCTAGGTAAAACTGATTAAGATTAATACGTCGTATAATAATATATACTATTTACGAGGACTTTATTTTAGACCGTAAATTATCTTTAATAGCAGTCTAATATTATTAGGATATTAATCTCTAAGGCCTTTAGGGAGCTTAATTTTAATTAGCTTCTTTAGTTTAGCGTATAGAAAAGTAGTTATAATATTAATATAGTAAATTAGCTAGCTTAAAGCTATTATAAAAGTAATAAAAATCTTAAAAGATATAGGCTTCGCGATAATAGCGTATACTTCGTAAAAGTCTAGGTCCTTAATTTAACGAAAACCTCTTATAATAAGCCTAGCTTTATATATACCGTTATATTTAATCTTCAAAACCTATCGAAGGGTAAGAGGACGACGATCCTTAGTCGTTTTAGCTTATAGAATTCGACGCTAAGTATTATTCTTAATTTGCTTAGTAAGCTCTTTATAAGCCGTAGCTAGCTACTTATCTTTTTCTATATAATTTATCGCTTATAACTACCTATTTAGCTTAAAACTAATATTATTAATAGTTAATTTTAATAGTATATACTATTCTTTCTTAAAAGTAGCTACTATAAAAAGACTAATAAATACGTTAGGAGATTTAGCTAGAAACTATAAGATATTACTATTAAAGAATAACTTACTTATAAAACTATCAATATATACTTAGCTTAGTTTCTTAGTTCTTATCGATTATTATAATAAGCTCGGAATAAAAATATTATAATCCGCTAGGTAGGATAGCTTATAATCTAAGTTAAGAATATTATTAAGAATAGGATCTAAGTAAGAAAAATCTATATAAATAGTCTCCCGGGAAGTAGACTATTAGTCTATAAGACTAGATACCCTACCCTTATCTAAGTAAGGACTACTATCCTCTTATTATATCTCTATATACCTACTAAAGCTACCCGCTATAATATTATTATTTTCGATAATTTCTTTATTATTAAGATTAAATATAGTTAGATTAGAAAGGTAGTTATTAGACGGAATATTTACTAGAGGAATTAACGGAGTAATCGTCTCGATAATTAATAGATAGGAATAATAGAGAGGAGGATTCGATAGATAGAAAAATTCTTTATTATTATTATCTTTAACTAAAGATTATAGGGGTATACTAAATTTAAATAATAAAGATAACGATAGGCGAATATACTTACTATCCTTAAAGCTTTAAATCGGCTTATTATTATTATTATTAAGAAAATCGATTAGTATATAATAATCTAGAAAGAAATAAGATCTACTAGGTATCTATCCTTATCCTTAGGATAAGAGATTAAGATTATAATCTAGGCTAGGAAGTAATATAGGAGATAGACTTTTATTAAAGATTATATTACGAGAATACTCGATCTTCTTTATATATATATTATAAAGAACGTAATTATTACCTTTATTATATATAATTAATCTAGCTTCTTTTATATAGGAATTAAGCTTTATAGCCCGCTTTTCCTTAGGAATTAGAAACTAGTATTAGTAGCCGAGTATATAAAGATTTAATAGATTAGGTTTCTTACTATATAGTATTTTATATAGCGTCTTATCGATTTAAGAAGCGTAGAGACGGTTTATAGTATAATTAATTTTATTAAGTAAGTAACCCTAAAGGTATTTCGGAAGCTAGTACTTAGTTATAATAGTAACTAAAGGCTTAATTAAGTAATAGTTCTTAATCTCGGTAATACCGTTTAGTTCTTTCGTATATAAAGGAGTTAGATCCTAAACGATTCCTTCGGTAATAAGATAGGTATTAAAGGGTTTATATTTAGATATATTATCTTTATATACTCGTTTTACCGAGTATCCGAACTAAGTATATAAGTGATTTTTAAGCTATATTAATATTTTTATAACTTAAGAATAAGATTTAATCAGAAAAAGCTATATAAAGCGTATAGCGTTATTAGTAAAAGTAATAAAATAGTACTCTCTACTATAAGAGGTAATTAAAATTAGCCTTTAGATATTAAGATAGATAAATTCTTCTAGCTTTAAATAAATTAATCTCTACTTACTAAATAGTAAAATATATCTCTTTCCTTTAATATAAAGAGTATATAGAAAAGTTACTCTAGTACCTTTCTTTAATTTAACGCTATCTATATAAATCTCTATCTTCCGAATACGATTTTTACTAGTATAGTAGGCTTGATAATAAGCTAAATCGACTAAAATTAGTTAAGGAGAATTATATTTTATTATAAAGATAGAATTAGAAGAGCTAGAAAGAAGTATATAAAGCTAGGTATTATCTAGTATAGAGTCGATCTTATTAACGCCGGAGCAGTTAATCTAGTAATACTCCTCTTTATATATAGTAAAACTAACTATCGTTTTTTAAAATAATTATTAATTATAAATCTTAAAGGTTATAGCTCTATTTTTAACTTAGATCCTAATATCTTCTTTATCGAGCGCCGATATAGAGATTAGGCTAGCCTTAAGATCCGGAGTAAGCTATATCTTATATAGTATTAAAGAGCTAATATAATCTGCCGAGTCTTAGCTTATTATCTAAAGAATAATATTACTATAGCCCTTTATATAGAAGGTATCTCCTATAGTAGTCGATATAGGTAAGATATATAGACGGAAATTAATAAAAACTAATCTATATAAAGTTATATAAGTATTAGTACTAGAATTAACTATCTATCTAGAAATATTATTATTAAAAGCGAGAATAGCTTTCTTCGATATAGTAAGTACTCCCTTCGAGATAGAAGTTACTTCCCCCGATATAATATAATACTCCTAAAATAGAGTATTTATAAATAACGTATTATATTTAGTAATTAGATCGCTAGATAGTAGTCCTTACTAAAGAGTAGAAGGATAGGACGTAAGAGTAAATACTATATTTAAAGTACGTTATTACTACTATTAGATAGGGATAATCCGTTTTTATATATCTACTTAGCCGATAATTTAACTAGGTTATAGTATATTTACTTACTAAAAACCTTACTACTAGAACGCTTATTATTAAGGGGGTTAGACTTAAGGTTACTAGAAAGTCGTATT
>JAHAQQ010000259.1:0-13178 GCA_019190355.1 Penicillium palitans
TGTCATTTATGTTAGTTAGAGTCATCCACATCTGCCAGTTGTACCATACATTTGCAATACAGACAGATTTCTGTCAGAATTGGTTGCGATTGCCAAAGAAACTCGGTTACACATAGGAGTGTGCCCCAGCTAATATTCCACTTAGGGAAACATTCCCCTTTTTCATTACGCAGAATTAGCTCGAATATATCACGAGAGACGATTCTAGAGTTAGCTGACCATTGAAGGGAAGGGAGTTGATATCCCAAACAAGTGCATTCTTCGAGGCTCTGATGTCATGAATGAGTAGACCCAGGAGACTGGGGGCCTCTATCTGGAGGGTGGATTTCATGGTCATCTGCAGTGAGCATCTATTCCTGACACAGAGTTTAGGAAGAATGAAACCTACCGATTCGGATTGTCTGAGTGCTAGGTGGAACATCAAGTTCTTAGGACTTGCTTAAGTGAGGCTAACAAAGTCCCAATTTAGCATTCACAGACATAGAGACCA
The DNA here is from genome assembly GCA_019190355.1 of Penicillium palitans. NCBI lineage: Eukaryota > Fungi > Ascomycota > Eurotiomycetes > Eurotiales > Aspergillaceae > Penicillium > Penicillium palitans. The sequence continues at coordinate 491 of JAHAQQ010000259.1, forward strand.
TACATTGATAGTTTCCTCGATGGGATGATACGTTGCAAGCGAATCGTTTTACTATTATATCCGTACGGTGCTTTATGAATAATCATTAGATTATTAGCAATATAGTTTCACGAGCATCGGCCCCAACACTCGCCCAATAGCTTCTCGTGTACAGCTGGAATTGACCCCATTTCAGAGCTTTGCTTTATCCAGAACCCCCTTCAGCCGCGGAAACAACTCCAAAGCTGCCCCGCTGTCTACCTGTCGCTTGATCTCTTCCGGCAGCTCATACGCCTCCAAAAAGTCGGTGAAGCGTTGGATTGCGTCCTGCGGCGCATTTGGGAAGTCACTACCGAAGAGCACATGGCCCGGTGCAGCGAACTCGAACAGCGCCTTCAACGTGACTGGGTTTGATGAGATGGCAGTGTCAAAGTAGAAGGTCCGGGCAGATTCCACCAGCTCTTCAGTTGACAGACCAAGCGTGCGTGGCATCAAGGGCAGCATAGTAGCCGCCCGATGGATGAGGTACGGCAAGGTTCCGCCCGCATGGGAGAGGATGATCTTGCATCCTGGGTAATCTTGCAAAATGCCACTTGTCAGCAGATCCATGGCGGCCCGGCCAGTCTCATGGGGATAGTCGAACATGGGCTGCGGGAGCCAGGTGTTGATGAGCTGCGTATCGACTGGATGGGTTGGGTGTATGAAGACCACGGCACCGCGGCGGCTGAGATCAGCCCAGATAGGTCGAAAGGCTGCGTGTCCTAGGTAATTGGGACCATTGCCGTAGCGGGTGAATAGTGTGACTCCATCCGCACGGAGAGTGGTGCAGGCGTAGTCGATCTCCTTCAAGACCGCCGCTGTATCGAACAGAGAGGGGACTGAGGCGAAGAAGCCATACTGGCGCGGCTGAGCGTCCCGAATGGCGGCCGCAGATTCATTACAGCTGCGCGCTAGGGCGGCAGCTTTAGTAAGATCAGGCTCGATGCTTGGCCCTGGTGCAGTGACAGAGAGAATGGTGGTGGTCACTTTCATCTGTCGTGCCATGTCCTGGTCTAGCTCCAGCGTCCAAGGTGGAGTGTACCAGCCCGAAGGATCACCACCCGCGCGATCCAGGGCTATTAAAGGTTAACCAATGGGAACCCAGTTCCAATACGCATGAGACTAACCTTGACGCATGGCCGGAGGATAGAAATGGTGGTGCACATCGATTTTCGCCATCATGGGAATGGGGATGGATAGCCTTTGAAAAGCGAGCACTTCGAGGGAATTTCTTCCTCAAATACAAATCTTTGGTAAGCATACCATGTGCGACTAACTACCCGCGGTCTTCCCCTTTCCTTACATGCAGCGACCGTACCACCCTGATTAGCGATCATCACGATACCAGAGCAGGAGCCTCAAACGCGGATCAACGGTGCCGGGTGAGTTTTGCAGGGGTGATGGAATACTCGGAAGAAACGGCAACATCGGGAGAGGAGGACTACGGAGCGTGCTTACGGAATCTGGACGCATATGTGCGCTTCAAAGTGATCATCTTCATTTATGGGCGCTTAATCCTCTTATCACCCTGTCCTGGCTTCCGAAAGAGGAAATATACCTCCGGAACTCCTTTGGAATGATCATCTTCCCTGCAGCAACACTTTGTCCTTCCGCTATAGTGCCTGCTCTCAATCAGTCTCTGGCGGTACCACCTTCAGTGTGTACTATTTTCCGATCCGAAGGATGAAGTTGTGGTGAAGGTATTCCGTCCACCTACGCCAATCCCACGACAGATATCCTGGCGTGGAAAAAGATCCCCGAACCCAAGCGGTCAGCCTGGTTCTTAAACCACACCCTTCAAGCGCTCGCCGAATAGCCAGAGGTAGAGTTCCTGACCATGTGTGGATATTTCGGCTATTAGAGAAGCGACAATTCCACTGACGGCTACAATTAAGCATCGCTTGCAGTCTCTCTCTCAGGTCTCTACGGATGCGGAAACTCTGGATCACGCCCGAAAAAAAGCTTTAATACCATCTTCCATGACTCCTATACCTGCGAGACGGGCCTGCCAAATATCACGCAGGCGGTGGTTGACTCCAAGGTTCAAGTCATTGGCGCTGACCCCTGCGGTTTGCAAATGCCTCGGCTTCGCTGTTCCTACCACCAGGCCACCCCCGGTCCACGCTTTGCAAGTCTTTGTCGTCCCTTATGCCTACATTTCTTCAAATACCAAGTGGAAGTAAATACTCAATTTATCACGCCTTTCACACCTTTCACGCTCCATCCTATGCAGATTCCACACCTTCCCACCTTTCACACTCCGCCATATGCAACTACTGCCAACATGACAAGCATAATGTGGTATATCCCTAATATGTCTTCTCACTCCTTACTACATGGTAATGACGGCACGGAAGCGCACACTTCCCTCCATCATAGCCTCTGCAGAAAATAGGAAAGCACGTCAGAGAGAATAAACCAATGGACAAAGGAAGGAGATATCGTACCGAATGCCTCGTTGCACTGTTCCAAGGGGAATTCCTTTACCAGACAGTCGATGCCATGTAGGTCGGCAAACGCGATGGCTTCCTCGGAATCGGTGGCATGACCGCTGGGCCAGCTCCAGATGGATTTGCCCTTTCCAACCTGAAATGTGGTTAGTATTTCATCATTCTAATCCTCCGCTCATCTCTTCCGTTTTCGTTTGTGTCTGGTTTTCTGATAGCAAAATCCCACTTACCAACATGCCAGTGTGCACCTCAATACCACCAACAACTACTATTGTCAGCTTTCCAACCAAAGCCCCAAAGGTTCAAATGCCTTATAACCACCCAAGAAAAGCTTACTCGACAGAATCAACAACTTCCCCATCACACCGAGGCCATTAATCAGCGGGTTAATAATCTCCGGCACAGGCGCCGTAGACACGATCAGCGAAGCGCCACCCAATTTCTGCAAAGCAGCGACGGAATCCTCTTTACTCGTATCAATATACTCATGCGCCCCCAAATTCCGCGCAAATTTCTCCTTTGTGGAGTCTCGCGAGAGCGCCACGACACGGTAGCCAAACTTGTTCGCATACTGGAGCGCCAGATGACCGAGTCCGCCCAGACCCTGGATGGCGACCACTTCACCGGGCGGGATGTTCATTTTGCGCATCGAGTTAAAGACGGTGACACCGGCACAGAGCATAGGTGCGTATTTGGCGGCATTGACATGGTCGGGAATGTGCACGGCGGCTTCGCGGCGGATGAGACAATATTCGGCATCTACCGGCATGGGAGGGGTCAGGTTAGCGTTGAGATATTATTCCGTTAACTGGAACAATAAAATAGTGATACATCATGGGAGAAGGGAGAGAAGTAAAGAAAGGAAAGACATACAGCCGCCATTTCGGGAAATGCCGTTGACCTGGCCATTATCGCACATCTGGAAGAAGCCCTTCTTGCATGCCACGCAGGTACCTGTCCAGTGCATCACGCATCAGTATAGTCTCGTCGAAGAACAAGCTGTTTGAAGACCGGGAAGGAATAGTATACGTACCGTCGTGCCCGCCGTGCCATGCACCTCCAATCCGATCTCCTTCCTTCCAAACGGTCTCACCCTCCCCAACGGCCGCCACGCGTCCGATGATCTCATGACCGGGAACTAGGGGACTGTATAAGAACCGGGGATTAGCTAAGATTCATATATTCCATGATGGGGTGGCTCACAATCCTCCTCCCATGAGATTTGTCTGTGCAAAGTGGTCAGAATGACACACGCCGCAGGCTTCGACTTTGACCAGAATCTCGTCGCGCTTGGGGAGATTTAGTGTAACCTCTTCTAAGGTTAGGCTCGCGCCTTGTTCTTTGAAGACCGCCTGCTTGTAGGTGCTGGGAATATTGGAGGCCATGGTGTGTGTATTTTGCTGAAGAATTGATAGATGTGCGAATTAATTTGTTTCTTCAACGTTAGTGCAGTGTGAGGGGGGATATAGAGATAAGGACTATATATATGTTTATTTGATCTTCGATCTATCTTTACTGGTACTAGGTAAGATACGGAGTCGGAGTTTCGGAGATCACTCTACCCCGAAGTCAAAGTAACAAATGTTGCGGTTGATTATAAACCCTGTAAGCCGGATACCTATGAGTATACCTAGGGCTTTGTGAGGTGCGGCTGAGACCTTGGAATGTGGAGATTTCTTAGTCGTTGAAATTCTATACTATCTCCTATCTCCGGATATTTGACTCCACTGGTTGCGTAAATTATGATTTATAAACAAAAAAAAGCGGCCCTCGGAAGCATAGAGCTAGAGGCTTACCTCGGTCGAAAAGGACAAGAAAAAAAAACCCCCTCATTACCAATACACCCCAGTGACGGATCCAAAGCCAGTAAGTATTTCACCTGCCATTGGTGCCCCCTCACCGTAGAACGATCCTAGAACCGACGTCGAGGCAGCAGGCAGGATGCAACCACGTATAGAGCACCCGCCGAAATTGCCATTACGTAGACATCACTGATCGAATTCACAATCACCTTCAGCGCTGCCGTCTTCAATGCCGGGGGCAGCCGCTCCATCAGAGTACTCTGGGCGCCGGCAACGGCACCTTGGATGTCAGCCTGCGAATATCCCTTATCCGCTAACAGAGAAGTGAGCCCGCTGAGGGTTTTGGTCTGGAAAATGGCACTTGCGATGGCCAATCCCAGCAGCTGACTCTGACCCTGGCCGATGTTCATGAACTGAAGACACTCAGCCACGCGGTCGGGGGTCACAATGGCCGGACCCACCGCGTAAGCGGCCTGCGTAGTGGTCATTCCAAGTCCCATCAAGATGGAGTACCCGTAGACGTTGGCGGGACTGGTATCCAATTTCACGGTGTACATCAACACGGCTCCAATGAGCATGAAAATGCCGCTCAACAGGTACCAGACGATAAAGTAGCCGGTCTTGGGCATGACATAACCGCATAGGAGGATTGTGGCCACATAGAAGCAGACGAAGGGAAGCAAACGCACTGCCGACATGATACCGGAGTCGCCGTGGACGAACTGGAAGTAGAGTGGGATATAATAAACTGCCACAAAGAGGGCGGCACCACCACAGGCCATGATGACATATAGGAGGATCATCGTGGGGTCTCGTAAGAACTCGCCGGGGAACAATCGGTCCTTCTTGGTGGTTCCCACGCAGAAATACTGACTGGCGAAGAAGGCAATAGTGCAGACGGCGGAAACCACGTACAGAGCGATATTCCGCCCATCCGTCCAGGACCATTCAACACCGCCAAATACAATGAACAAGATGATGGAGATATGCATTCCCGCGGAAAGGACGGTGCCAACCCAGTCTAACTCCACAAGCTTCTTGAAGAAACTGCGGCCTTCACCTGCTGGGCGTGGTAGGGAGGGCAAAAGGAATACATAGATGGGTGACATGACTCCAAAGATGACCAGATTGAGATAGAATGACTGTCCACTGCAGTTAGCATACTCGGCTGCAGAAATGCAAAATAGATTCAACGTACCCATCGCCATGTGGCCGAACTATCGGAAAAGGCACCGCCAATGATGGGCCCTAGAATACAGCCAGTGCCATAGATCAATCCAACCAGGCCAACATACACGGGCTGCTCCGTGGGCGTGGTCAGGATGGTGATCAGATTCAGATTTCTAGGCAATCATCGTTAGTCCTCACTCTCTTCCTGTTCTGCCTGTCACGATACAACTTACCCCAGATACATGCCCGCTCCTCCGGCTCCCGCCCACACGCGTCCGACAATGATGGCATTCATACTAGGCGCAGCACCACAGAGGGCACTGCCAGCGGCAAACATGGTCAAACAGCCGAGGAATAGCCATTTCGTATCGAAGATAGCGTAAGCTTTGCCTAAAGGGAGAATGAAAACCACTGATCCCAAGGTAAAACCCACGCCGAGCCAACCCAGGCGCGTGTACTCGTTGAAGTCACCTGCGATGGGAGCCTGGATATCTGCCACAATGGTATTATCCAAGCCATAGAGCAGGTTGGCGGAGAAAACGGCAATACAGACGAGCAGCCAGCGGAAACCTACGATTTCCCGGGCCGGGGTTGCATCCTTCTCGGCATCCCCAGCTTTGATCGGGATTGATTCGTCCACGCGATCCGGGGGTTGACTTTCGAGCACGCTCTCACTTGGCGTCGAAGCGTTTATACTCATGGCGGGAAGCGAACCGAGTGGTACTTAGTCGGCTGTTTGAAGGTCCACGGGTTCACCTATCCAGGTACCTGCCCAATGGAGTTGTAATAAAGTGGAAATGGTAGGCAGAAATATAGATATTCGCTGGAGGATATTGGCGAAAGTATTGATGTCCATATTGCCCGACTGTGGGTGGTTATTTAAATGTTAGCAGTGCTGGAAGAGGATATTTTGGTGACAATGCATTACCCCTTTGGGACATTCATCTTTGTCAGTTGGGGATATGACCAATCGTAGCTTACCATTTGACTGACCAACTCCGAATCTCCTTTAGGAATCCGAGTGGGCCCTCGGGAATTCCCGAGCTTACCCAATCATTTATGGAAATGTCCAGGTGGGTCCACCTATAAAATTCAATAAAGTGGATCTGACTGGACCTGCATCTATGGATCGGCACTGGAATTTCTAATCGGTTCCAAGATTTTTAAAGGTCGGAAACCTTGGATGGTCATGAGCTATAATACAATAAAACCTCAGAAATGCGGCGCCGCCGAGTACTATCCTCCACAGGCATAGGTTCTCGTGTTGACACCAGTGCAAAACCCTCATCAACCTGCGTAAAAAATAATTATAGCACATTAACGACATCTCCACAAAAGATAACCTATCTACGACAACATCTCTAAATTCTTATCTAAGTCTCCTAGGGGGTACCGGAAGTATCCATGAAACACGTGCTATGGAAGTAGCATCCGAGTTGTTGCTTGCCTCTCCCTCTAACCAGAACCTCCAAATACAGATAAATTGATGAGGCAGTTAGACGTATATTCCTTAATCAATCAACTTCTTATTATAATACATAAGGCCGAAGACTTCCAATGCTCAACTGGGAACAATCAGAATAGCGGCTGCTTGTGGGCTTGCAGTTGGCTCATTGGTGATATGAATGTATTTCCCCTCCAACAACCCGCCAGGATCGAGACAAAAGTCTTTCGACAGTGGGATCAAGTATCCCTGTCCTAACCCGTTTAATAGCTTTGTCCGGTTGACCCAATACACGACACGCCCCTTCCAACTCTGCCATTCATATATTAGATCAGCCTCCCAGAACAGAGTGCATACATACAACGTCTATTTTCATTTCCTTTTTTAGAAGGAGTATTTTTATGGCAAGATTCGAACCGCCAAAGTGACGTACTCCTTGCTTATCTTCAATCAGGAAGTCAGGTTGTGGTATATGTGGCTGAGGGTCAGGATCGCCTGGCTTTAGTATCATCTGTTTGATCTCGCAGCGAATCCTAGGCTTCCGCAAAGCCCAACTTTGGGCCCGGACCTTAGGCCCAAAGCCCAACCCCCGGCCCATCGTGGGCCCCCATTAGGCCCCCACGAAAGCCCACGATTGCATAAAAAGCTAGTCTTAGCGTTCATAAAGCCACTGAGTCATTAAAATAAATGACTGTTTTTTATAACTGTTCTAGTTTGTCTATTGAATATTGCTACATTTTCACTAGAATAAGTTGGAAATTTTATAGAAATACTCTAAATATAAAACTAGTAGGCTTTACATTCTATTAATTACTAGTAAAAATCGATATTTATTATCTTATAGTGGTATTATGTCAATTCGAGCATTTATTAACTACAGACTACTAGAAATATATATTTATAGTAAAGGGGAGTATATATATACTCTAGAATAAATGTAAATATAAATAAAAATCTCTTATTCTTACTTTGTTTTCTATATAATTAATATTAAAAGAAAGCCCTTTTTCTCTTTTCTTTTATCCTTATTTAATATATCTAATAACTTATCTAGTATACGAATTATAGACGTTTATAGATATCCCTTATCCGACTAGATAAAATATTTTTAAGAAAATCGCTATCGAATAGGCTTTTTATAGGCTATATCTACTTAATCTATGCTATTTATCTAATAAGAAACTAGTAAGTATTTTCGTTCGATATATAGATTTATTATCTAGTTACCTATTATATTATTATAGTAAGCTTTAATACTTTATAATATATCCCCCCTTATCCTTCTATTCTTACCCCTTATTATTATACTTTTTACTTATATTACGATATCCTAAAGTTAGTAATCCGAGTTTATATTATCTTTATATAATATAGAATTTGATAATTCAGTATATCTTATCCCGACTAACTACCCTACTACCCTTTTTAGTAGCTAATAGACTTTTAACGTACTTAAAAACTCCTTCCTCCGACCGTTATTCCTCTTATAGCCCCTTTAACGTTTAAACGTATTAGACCTAATAGGAGAAGGCTATATATACTTTATAACGAAATAAGTTATAGTAACTAGGTAGAATAGTAGTTATAAACCGACTATAGATCTAAGAGTAAGATTAGTTAGGACTTAAACTACCTTTTAGATATTTAGAAGTACTATATCTAGATTACCTATAGCGTAGATAGTACTACGAAAGTTATATATAAGCATTATTCCGCGATCCTTAAATACCCTTATACTATTAAGAAGGATATAAATAAGAAGGATAGGTATTATAATATAATAACTATAATAAGATATCTTAAGACTTCTTCTTATATAAGGATAGTAGGCGTAAACTAATAAAAGGGGGCGATATTAAAATTTATTAAAAAAACTATATATTTATTTAGGTTTAATATATAACTTTAAATTACTAACTTTTATTAATTAAGGATATACTAAGCGATATAGTCTTTATATAAGAAGACTAGGAGTATAATATTCTCTAGTTTATTACTCTTAATCGGCTTCTATTCTACTTAGTTAAGTATTATACCTTTTAGCGCTTAATCTCTAAAGCCCGATTAGCTCTAAGCGATCTAAACCTCCTATTAGCCGATACTATTTATCGTTAACTATCCGCTTAGGTTAAAAAGTAATAATAATCTATACTTAAAATACTTCTAGTAAACTCGAAGATATTAATTACCTCAAACTATTAGATATCTCTATTTAGGTAGGTATTTATAGCTATTACTAGCTATTTTATTAATATAAATTAGATATACCGTAAGATTCTTCTTAGGTTTAAATCCCTCTATAGTACTTATATAAACGTAAATATAAGCGGTATTCTCCTAGAGACCCTTATCGATCATAATATCTAAGACCGAATCTTCGGATTAACTATAGATAATATATTAAATAATAAGATACTAGTTAATTCGCTATAATAGGCTTTACCTCCGGAGGTTAATATTATCTGAACCCCCTATCTTATATATATTATTTAGCTTAGCTTAAACCAGCTTCTTAATCGTCTTAAAGTAGTTCCGCTTAATAATACTATAGAGACTAAATAGACCGACCGTTAATTAGCCTTAGTAAAGGCTAATATATAGACTTAGAACCGGGAAATTTCCTATACCTTAAATAAGGTCCGATATCTAGTAGTATATATCCGGGTAAGCCCTTAGCGTCGTAACGCGTTTACAAAACTCTAACCGCTAGAGTAGGGGCTTATACCGATCTAGGATATACGGACACGGTAGAACTGTAACGGATAAAGATCCTTACAACATGGAAACAGAACAGCGGTCTCATCGATACCGCATCTGACACGTCACGGGAGTAGATTACTACCTATTCGTTATAGTATCCTATGTGATCAAAGCGGGGTAATGCGATATATAGTCTAGGAGTCCCCTAGATCCCGTTTAGCTTTGATAAGAATTAGTCTTATTATACTAAGGCAATATAATCTATTCCTCTCTCCTACTATCGTATCTTACCCGGTTAATAGGCCTTATACCTAAAAACAGTATACCTTTATAATTCTAATTCTTCTTCTTTAACTACCTAAGATATAATAGCTCTACGCTATATAGGCCGATTTAATACCGAATACCTAAAGGGAACCCTTTAGGTCGGTAACGATCTAGAGACGCCTTAAGAACCCGAAGAATAAGAAACTTAAACCGTCTATAAGACCTAACTAACAGAAAGAATAAAGCCCTAAATAGATCTTTAGGATCTAGAAGCTTAAGGATAGCTAGTAGAGTAATACCTTAAATAGGCTATACCGACCCTTAAATAGATATAGGAAACTATCTATATACTTACTAAGAAGACGGAACTATAATAGCGAATTATTAATACTAAAAAATTAATAGCCGAAAATGAAGAATATTTAGACTAGAAAACGAACCGCTACTAAGATTACTATAATTCCTTCTTAGAAAGTAAGCGAAGCTAGAAAGGAGAGATTAAAAGAGATATTAAGAAATTTGAAAAGAGCTTTAATATATATTAAAAAGAAGAATAGCTAAATAATCTTATCGCCCTATTTAAAAGCGCCCTAAAGAAATATATCTTAGACTCCTAGAAGGTCCTAATAGTTATAAATTACCTCTATTTATCCTATAAAGGTAAATAGTAGAATTATATATTAAACTACCCTAAAGATAAGATAAAATAGGATAGTTTCGAAGAATAGACTAAAACCTTACTTCGTAACTCCTATAATATTATAACCGATATCCTAATCCTCTACTAATAAGCCGAAATACGTCCTAATTAAGACCTATATACTTTTAAATACTACCTCTAATCGCTAAAGAAATATCTCCTAGCCTAGATTAAAAAGTAAAAAGCTCAGGCTTTATTTATAAAGCTTACTAAGCTACTTAGAGACCTTATTATTATTAATACTAATAGAGTACTACTAGTTACTAGAATATAAATGGCCTTAAAAGCCTCTATACTCTATAATATATACCTCGCTTATTAAAAAAGGAAGGAATATCTAATACTAGATTAGAAGAAGTAGAAGAAAGGAAATTATACCGATTTAAGACTAAATTAGTCCTAAAACTACGCTTCTTCTTTTACGAACTTAAATCCCTATAAAGAATAAGAGGGCTTTAGAGGAAGAGATATTAATCTTAAAGATAGAGGATAAATAAGAGGTAAAGGATAAGACTATAAAGGATATTAAAGAAAATCCTACGCCTTTAGTATAAATATTATACCTATTAATAAAAGAAACGATACCGATTCGATATCGAATAGCGCTTATTATATCTATAGGGATAAGAATTATTAAGTAAATAAATACCTTAAGAGGAATACTTTCTAATTACTTATCTAGATACTATACTCTATTAAATAGAAATAGTTAGGAAAAGTAAAAAAGTTTAGAATAGATCCTAATATATTAGCTTTATACCTATAAATTAGGACTATAATACGCCTCTATATACCGATTACCCTTAAAAATAGTATCGAAATCTATATAAACCTAAATATAGGTATAGAATATAATATAGTTAGTAAGGAATTTACTTATAGGAATAAATTACTAGCTACTCTATTTTCGTTCTTATCTCTAAAAGGTATTACTCCGAAACGACTATATATTTATAGTACCTTTTAGATCTTATTTATAATAAAAGACTCTAGAGGTACGGAGAAAATAATAAAGAGACTATATATAGATATTAATAAAGATCTACGTATAAAAGGAAGTCTAGTACTTTTATTATATACCTTTATTAATAAGCTTAATATTACTCTTTATCCTAGAGTAAACTAATAGTAGTTCGGTACTAAATCGTTTAAATTAGTAAACCTATACCGTTTCGCTAAACTATCGAGAAACTCTATAGTTATCTATACCCTAATAAAGATATCTAAATAAGTTTAGCTTCTAGATAAAGACGCTATCGACTTAATAATAGACTTATTACGAATACCCCCTAAGTTAAAAGTATATCTTAATATATTTAATTATAAAAAGGTAAGTACTCTACTAATCTTAACGGTATTAGACTATATAATAGAGATTAAAGAAGGAAAAATACTACTATATAGTCCTATATATCCTCTATTAAGGACTAAGCTAAAGGAGCTATAGGCCTATTCTATAAAAAATATTAAAAGAAAAAGGATCCGGCTATCTAAAAGCCTTACTAGAATACTAATCCTCTTTATCCTAAAAAAGGATAGAGGTCTTTATCTATATATAAACTATAAAGATCTTAACTATATTTTAGTTATAAATCGGTATCTATTATCTTTTATTTTAGAGATTCTAGATTAGCTCTTCGGGGCCTAATATTTTAGTAAAGTAGATATAAAAGATATATACTACTATATTAAAATCCGAGAAGATAATAAGTAGAAGACTACTTTTTAGATAAGATATAGCTATTTCGAATATATAATTATACCTTTTAGCCTCTTAAATACTCTTATTACTTTCTAGAGCTATATTTATATAGTACTTAGTAGACTAATTAATATCGTTTATATAGCGTATCTAGATAATATCCTAATTTTTATACTAGACCGGGAATCCTATATAAAAGCGCTATATTAGGTCTTCGAACAACTAAGGAAAGTAGAGCTTTATATTAAACTATTAAAATATATCTTTTATTAGAAGAAAGTCGAATTCCTAGGATTTATCGTTAATAGAACCGGAGTATAAATAGATATAGATTATATTCGAATTATTTATAAATAGTAGGAGCCCTAAAGCTACTATAATATATAGATATTCCTAGGGTTTTATAACTTCTATTAGAGGTTTATTAAAGGTTAC
>JAHAQQ010000025.1:0-11226 GCA_019190355.1 Penicillium palitans
ATATTAATAATCTATTTCTTCTCTATAAAGGATAATACTAATTATTTATACTATTAGATCTAATTAAGATTAAACCTTTTTAATTCTAGCGGGAGAACTAATCCTATTTCCCTATAATCGCGTTACTTACTCGCGATATTCTCTCTATTCTAGTAACTAGTACTAGTATTAAACGGCTCTTTAATACTACTTAGGATATTTATTACTACTACCGTAGTCGTTTAAGATCCGAAACAATTAAAGAGCTTATATTATTTCTATATATAATAAGATTTAATCTTAAGGAAGCTAAGGTAAAGTAGCTCTAATAGTTCTTTTTATTAGCTAAGCTCGAGTTATTAAAGGAGGAACTTAATAATTATATAGAGGATACTAAGCTTAATTTAATTAGTAATAATAAGAAGGAGGAGGAGGAGGAGGAGGAGGAGGAGGAGGGAGTAGATAGTAGACTACGAGAGATATCTCCTTATCTAATAGATATAGATATAGAGGTAACAGAGCTATAGTTACTAGAGTCTATAACTTAGATACGGGCCTTAGGGAGGAAATATAAGAGTAGAGCAGATAATGATTTTAAGAAATATTAGAGAAATATATCCTAATATAATCATCTAATTTATTCTAATTTATTCTAGAAGACCTATCTGTAAACAAAATACTCAATATTATAAGCAAAAAGTATATTAATTATATAGCTCTACTCTAGAAGGCTGTTTAGCTAGTTTGCTCTATATTAGGGCCCTAATAGGTTACCTAATAGGTTTTAGGTTATTACCTATAACCCAAAACCCATCGTTGGGTCGAGGCAATGGACCCAAAACCCATTTTGGGTTGGGTTGGGTTGGGTTGGGTTAGGTCCGGGTTATAGTGGGTCGTGCCGAAGTCTAGGTATATTAAACTAGCTAACTAGCTGTTAAGACCCGACTAGACATACGATTCGCAGTAACACGATTGCAATACCGACTAGCAAACCCTACACTTACTGACTTCGACGTAATACAATATATCGTGAAGTACCTAAGGAAACGACTAGACATCGGAATTATACTAGGTCGAACTAACGAACTTTGTTTTTACGTATATACAGATGCTTTATATACGGACTAGGAAGACAGCAAATCGACAGAAGAATATATATAGTACCTTACCGGGTCACCTATTATATAGTCTACGAAGAAATAGACAATTACGGCTAACTCGACGATAGTTACTAAGTGGTATATACTAGATCAACCTTGCCGAGACGCAATGTAGTTGAACAAGATCGCACAATTATTCATACTCCCGGAGTAGCGTCCGACAGAGATTTACACTAACAACATCAACTCCCAATTGCTTATCTCGAAGAAGGGAGGCAAGGCGGCGAACAGATGGCTCAATTTACGTTACTTCTTTGTCAAAGACGCAGTGGCACAAGGACACGTTGAGATTCACCGTATGGACACCAAGCGAAATGCAACAGATGGGTTTACCAAGGCTCTTGCAAAGGATCAATTTGAGATCTTTACCGGGCTAATTGGCGTGTATTGAATCCACAGGAATTTGCAGAGTTTTACTATGTATGCCGGAATTGGAGACTTTGATAGAGGGACTATGCAGGATTCTATGAGGGGGATGTTGGATACCTGAGGCATCACCATGTGATAGAACCCGTAGTAGATAGTTTACCTGCTCTCTCTCTCTTCCTCTCCTCTCCCCGTCCCACTCAATGCACACAGTTCTACTCATATGAATGCGTACACACTGTATTACTTTTGCATAGGCCGCCGCTACCGCAGCAGCATACCCTTGCCAGACCTTATTTTTGTGTGAGTCGGCGTAGTCGCAGACGCCCCGGATGACCAGACACGGAAAGTTATATATAAGTCCCGCCGCTTCCATCTCCACACAATATATACCTAAATCCCGAGCAAGCTGATCTCGCCGCCTGCCATCCTTCACGACCTGATTTGCTGACCCGATCAGTCCGTAGTGAATGACTGCCTCTTGGTGCTCTCGTGGGGGTCGAGGAACTAGTTTAGATCGATCGCAATCTGTACAAGTATCGGAAGCGATATGATCATATTCTGCTTGGAATAGACAGTCCTCTTGGGTCGGTCGCGTGAATCTGACAGCTTTGTGAGGCGCCATTTTGGCTTGCAGATTAGAAACAAATCCGACGATCCGGCTATCTTCGGTGAGGTGATGTGCTTGGAGAGTCGCAAGAGCGGTTAACAGAATGTTAGGAGGTCGATTAAGCATTCCGGTCCGTATAAATTGGCCGCCGCTTAGCGCTTTACCTAAATCATACTGGATCACGCCACCAGAGGTGTTCGTCGGCTGGCTCACAACAATATCCCCGAGTCGAATGTCTGTATTGCTGCTCGGTACTCCGCCGCCGATACCGACCATCAAGCCGAAGCGAATAGCGTGGAAACTAGAGAGCAACTGCATCCCAACCGTTGCGGCTGACGTAGTTCCATATGCGCCTGTCGGTAAGGTAGTGATAACGACATTGTGTTCTCCGATATTTCCAAAAATATACGCATTTTGGTCCATCGGCAGGCGAGGCAAAGGCGGGTGTATTTCGTCCAACATCAGCTTCGCAGCCGCCGTCTCCACCGGCAAGGCACATATCCATCCGACCGTATAATTGTCGTGACATCGGGTCCTAGTATCCATAGTGGACTGACTCCACTACGATCGGATCGTGCGTTAGTATTTCTGACTTGTCTATTTGTTTGGAACAAAGGAGAAAGAATAGCACATTGGAGTTTGTGTGAATGATGTTGGGAGCTTGTCAGGAGAAGGCGGGGCTGGGGCTGAGGCTACACACCCGGGTTGTCAGTTGAGTGCACGTGCCCTTGGTTTTTATGGAGAGGCCTAACCGATGTCGATGCAGCTTATGTCGGGCGGGGAGGCGGGTTACCAACAGAATTGGTGCGTATTGTGATGTATCTATCCATCTACAGATGAAGCACCATGGTTGATCGAACACTATAATCATCCATCATGCTATCGAGAGAACTGGAAGTCGTTTCCTTGCGCCTACGGTAACGACAGACTAAACAGTAAGTGATAATTAGTTGAGGCTCAAATCATCATGTTCCAGGATGATCGTTGGCCATTGATATCGAATGCTGAGGTTCTCTGGCCCACGAGACAACTCGTAGGTGATGACTAGCACACGCCGCGCAAAAGGACGAGGAAAAGAAAAAGGTCTCTAAAGCAGATCATCAACTTACTTGGCGTAAGGTGGCCTTCCCCACATGATTTGCCGAGATCCACCCTACAATTCCATGAGATTCCATACGTTCTGTTTTCATACGCGTAATGTAATATTAACTGATATTTTACTGCAACATACGTAGTATTGTACACGGCGCATTATACTGAGCACCTTAGATTAATGCGGCCCGCTCAATAAATCGTCTGCGCTTAGGCCTTGGCGGTGGGGCCGGGAAAGAGAGTCTCAGTGTGTACCGGTCAAGGCGATTTCGAGAATGACTGTATAGTAAAGGTCAGAAAGTCTGGGGTCAAAGAGCCTCGGTATTACTCGATTAGTGCGTGGATACTAAAGCTGGCCCAACTAGTTACCTTGAAGGCTACTTACTAACTAGCCTTACTCCATTGTGCCAAGTCCGACCAAAGCACAGCCCATTTTCCGGTGAGCTCTAAGCCAGTCTACCGGTTACGATGCTTATGTCTTGTAAAAATTATTTAATGTAGTGAAAAAGCCCCCGTTTTAAAGAAAAGCCAAAAGCTTGAATTTTGAGGTAATGAATGTGTCAAATTCGCGAGCAAGCAAGCTTTTACGAACACCCGGGTTGGCCTCCACTAAGCCTGCGAAAAGTTACATGTGCCAAGCACTTCGTATAATTCCTGCAATTGAGCTACTTGGCAATGATCAGCTGAGGCTCAGCCATGAGGATTAACAGGCAAATAGGGATTAGTCAAATTTACCCTGCAGTACATTACCCAGTAGGGGGCTGGGGGCTGGGGGCTGGGGGCTGGGCTGTCGAATAGTTTGCAGGCAAGTATTTGCCTATCATTATGTAACATGCACCACTTTACTTTGAATTGGATGCTCGATCTTGGGGCTGAGTTCTCCAAGCCACACAAAAGGCAACTTTTCATGAGCTCTCCTGCCATTTCTTTTATCTATAAGGAATATAAGTATACATAACATCTTCAACAGTAGATGTAGATTTTCTGGCATTTGTATTCTCATCGCAATGTCAACGCCCCTGCCCTTGACAACTATCTTTACAGCGCCGTCGTTATGTCTACATGCATCAGAAACACCTGTCTGCAATGACTGCCCAGTCGTTGCAGACACCTACACGCCTAGGCCCCTGACGAATCTCACCCCGCCATGTTTGCCGCCCGGATGGAATCCGACTTCTTACTATTCGCCCGGCTTATGTCCACATTCTTACACGATTGCGGCTAGCTCAGTATACCACTTGAAGAATAATGTGGTGGAAACTCGAGCCCATTGTTGTCCAGAGTACGTAAAGTGTGTCCCTATGTTTTTCAAAAGATGAAATGCCAACCGGTTTTACTATAGAGATTTCCATTCATATTGGTATGTTCCTAGTGCAACTGGCTTCCAAATCACAAAGCCATGTAAGCGGGACGCTGATCCACCTGTAAGTATCATACTGCCGTTGAAAATGAAACACGTTTGGGTATACATGTGTATCTTTCTAACTGGAATGAACAGACATATGCGCCTCAAGTGTCAATACGGTGGCGTGATAGTGATTTCACAAAACCAACAGCCGCCTCTACTACCCAAAGTCAGGAGCTCTCGACAGGAGCAAAAGCTGGGATTGCCCTTGGAGTCACCAGTGCAATTTTAATCGCCATGATATTCGGGTTCTCCCTATTCTTCTTGAGACAAAAAAGGCAACACGAGCTATCGTCTTCAGAGCCTCTGGTCGATGGCGAGAACGGTAAAAGCAAAACAAAAAAGACAAACCAAACTCCCGCTGAGAGTAGATGGTGTTTATGGAGATCTATGAGTTATGATTCCTGGTTCTACGAAACTATTGCCATTTGCTTCAGCGCAGCGTGTCTAGCCGCCACAGCATGTCTACTATACGCATATAATAAGCAGCCATTGCCAAAGCTTCCAAGTGGACTCACGCTGAACGCAGTCATTTCTATTCTGGCAACAGCATCAAAGTCCTCGCTGATATTTGCCGTTGGGGAATGTATTGGCCAGCTCCGATGGTTATCATTTCGAAAGGCAGCTTTTCGCAATATCACCAAGCCACTTTCTTTGGTTCAGATATATGATAGCGCCAGTCGAGGACCATGGGGATCCATGTTTATGTTATTCTATGACAAGGGTAAATCTCTTGTAACAGTGGGATCTCTGATCATGATACTGTCTCTTGCCTTTGACCCATTTGTTCAGCAAATCCTAAGAACACCTGTTCAAGGGACAGCCGCTTTCTCAAGAGAAGCAACTGTTGAGCAGTGCCGTGAATTCACCTTCGGTGCAGAAGACCGAATAAACGTGACGGGCTATGTGAACAATGCCATATATGACAGAGATACTGCGCCGACTACAAAATGCTCTTCTGGAAATTGTACATGGCCATTGTTTCCATCTTTTGAGATTTGCAGCAGATGTGAAGATGTCACCTCAAAAGCGACTATTATAGGCTGTGACTCCTCATTACTGAACTTGACTTCCAGCCAAAACCAGACCACAGCTTGCAACGTATCGCTTTCTCGAGGGATCAGCTCCAGTTCAACACTCGAGTTCTTCCCTGATATACATGGGGATCACTTGGGGGATGTAATACGCCTCCCTTATGAGGTCGTTTGGAATGTCGAAATCCAACCCTCCTCTTCATTGTCAAATCGGACCTATGCTGGAATAAAGAATCCACTGGTTGTCTTTGCTCATGCCTTAATTGACCTTTCGGAGTCTGGCGGAGACTCAGCTTTTAATAGGAATTTGGACCATATTCCTGGAAAACAGGATATGAACCTGACGAATGTCACCCAATGTGCTTTGTCATACTGTTCCAGAACATGGAATGTTTCGGTCGCATATGGTGTCACCTCTAGCAACGTTATATCAGAAGACCTCGGAGAAACGTATCTGGGTGGGACAAACGGAGTCGACATGCCCTGCTGGAGATCGAACTCGAGCTCAATAGAAGAAATTGAAAACGAGCTCGTCTTGACGAAAGAGAACCAATTGCACGCAGTCTATAACTCTGCCCAATTTGATGTGTGCGATTCATTGGGACCTCGAAATTATATCCCATACTTCTCACTGCCGGGATCTTCTACATCAAACTTCCAACGCAAGTCTAGGGACAACATATCAGAGTGGACGACTTCGTGGAGAGAAGGGTACGACTTTGCAGATTTCGATAACTCGGGCCTGGTCATGGTTGAAGAGCAAGGTCTGGAAGTAGCCGTGCATAACATCGCATTTTCTCTCTCCAAAAAGGGCCGTGAGTTCAGCAATTCAAGCGTACTAGGCACAATGACAATAAACGAGGTATATGTCGAAGTACATTGGAACTGGATTATACTTCCAGCCATACTCATTTTATCGGGAAGTATCCTCATTGCTTCAACGGCTCTTGTGAACACGCACCAAAGAGTTAGCCTATGGAAGACCTCTGTGTTCCCTTTCCTATATCATGGGCTTGAAAAGGATCTGATTATCCCCCATGAGGAGCTCGAGCATTTGAGCACCATGGAGCAAGCTGCTAATGTAGCCTCCGTCAGTCTGGGACTGTCCAAGACAGAGGATAGATTGATGTTTCAGAGAAATGTGGAATTGTCTAGCCCATCTGAGATTCTGAGCGCTACTGAGACTGTTCGTCATCGGGTTTCTCGTCGCCAAACATTGTGAAAGTCATTCTTATTCTTATAGATTCGCATATGATCACTTGATAGTATAATTGATAATGATTGTCTAGACTTGGAAATCTAAGAAAAATCTGATATCAAAAAGCCTTCATAATATCCGACCAAGAGAGAAGGGCTCTCGGGACCATATTCGACATTCGAGCCAAAGAATAAATTTTTTTAATGATAATAAGTCGATACTAGACTATCCACTATATTTTTTCTCAGAACTAGAGAAATATATAGAAAGAGGAGAGTGAGAGTAGAGAATCAGCTTCTCGTGGTTAGGAGCAGGCTTACTAACTTTTTGTAAAGTGGTGGCTATCGTCTACCGTAGTTATATCACCAGATAACGTGGAACATCAACCTCAGAAGGTTCAGATCAATCAAAACGCCACCGCAGCAGCAGCAGAGTCCAGCTCAGGCACAGGAGATGGTGACAGAGTATACACCCAACACTAGCGATCAGATAACGGCAAAACGCCAAGAAATAGAGAAAGCACACCGCTATCTACAAGAACACTGTGATCCTCAACTTATCCAAGTTGGGAATCTCCCGTTCTGGGCAGAGTCAGCGTCAGAGTCGGGACCAAAGGTCAACAATCCTACCAATAGACAAGATGAGACAGAAGGATGTCTTCAACACCCAAGCTCTGTTCCGCTCAATACAGCCCAGGAATCAATATCTATCAATCAGCCACGGAGTCAAGGTGAAGATGACGCGGACTCGCCACAGCCACGCGATAACGATACCCATCTATCGCCCAAGCCATTGGAGATCCAAAATAGTCAACAAACTGATAGTCTGACGCTCTCTATTTCCGAGTCTATGTTTGCTCCTTCTGAAATGGACACTGGAGACCTAGAACCAATTGCTCCGGGGCCAAACGTCGAGAGAAAAGAGGATCGAGAGAAGGAACGAGTAGAACAACTCGCTCCGGCTCCAAATAGAGCTCGCTCTCGCGCTCGCGTTGCGGCGTATCTTGCTGCACGGGAAGATAGCTACGATGCATGGGCGGATCTTTCATTAGTCTACGCTGGAGATAATCATAACGAAGAAGAAATAGAATTATGATTGAAACACCTCATTCTCTTGGAATAAACAGACCAGACAAGCAGGCTAGCCTGAAAAGCCTTGTGGTTTGGACAGTCGGTCCCTTTTCCACTTTCACTTTTACTTGAAAGTACCTTAACTACTTTGATTGGAACTTGCCTGCTCTTTCACATTCTAAATGACCAAAATAATACCCGATCACAATACAATCACATTTTTGCCAGTTACTGAGGACTCGGGAATATACCTGACCGGCTCTATATATGATTATTAGTACCAAGATAAACACTTAATTATCGACAATTACTGATACTAACACAGCAATCGCCTAGACACTAGGTACCAAACCCACTTCAATCACTCACTGATAACTTATGGTTACGGCATTAGCATCTGCCAACTAGTAACCTTCCTCCAGGGAACGCTACCAGTACCAATACCAATACCAATCCAATGCCAATCCAATGCCAATCCAATGCCAATGCCAATACCAGTACCTTCAAATCCCGAGTCGGCCAACTCCTTTGAAAGAATTAGGTTGCGGCGAGGTCCGTTGGGGGGTTGTGGGGCTGTTGGCCGAGAGGTTACTTTCGGCCATGAACATACACCACAACGGCAAGGGATCACGTGACACCAGGGTATACCGGCGGGTAGACCTCGCCAAACGCGGGTTTGGGTTGGGTTTTCAATTTCCTTACCCGCCCACGGGCAGCCCACCGCGGGTTTTGGCCTTGATGAACCCTGTTGGTTAATTAAGTGATGCTTCAACGTTCTTGTTATTGAGGGGAGTTGATTGTATGTTGTGTTGTATGTTATGTCTGTGTTGTCTAAGATACAAGTAGACTGAGAGTCAATTATATATGTATGCACGTGATCCCAGCCTCATTATTATCATCCCAGCAACCGGGATACTTCAACACTCCCACTCGCTAATAACCTTTCGTCAGAAGGGTATTGGCGATATCTCATCACGGTTGCCAAGCCCCATTAAAACCTCCCAAAAAGCCAATGGTAAAAAGGAAGGAAAGGGAACCTGCATCTAGCCTCGCCATCCTACAAACCCGATCAAAACGAGAGAATATTCAATCAGGTGTGCTACACAGGTGCAACCAAACACATCTGGGATCCACTAATCACCACTGTTAGATCCTAATGCAAAGCGCCTCGCAGAACGACTTGCGGGTCTTCCTCTCGCTTTGGCCACCGCCGGGACATATCTTCAGCGCAAAGAAGGCTTCACTTTTGAACGTTACCTTCAAGAATACGAGAAACGATGGAACATTGATCCTCGACGGCCTACTAGGCTCAACGAGTATGAAGAGCGCACACTCTATACGACATGGGATATATCATACTCTCGTTTAAAAAATGAAGACCCGGAAGCGGCGAAAATACTGAAGTTACTGGCATACTTCGATAACCAGAGTCTTTGGTACGAGCTTTTCCATGCTGGACTTACGGATAGTTCTCCTGAGTGGCTTAGTAAAGTGATCACAGATGACGTGAACTTCGATGGAGTGATAGGAGTCCTGGCCGAATATTATTTCCTGGATACTCAACAGACATCTGGGTCATGGAGTATGCATAACTGCGTGTACGACTGGACATTGGCAGCACTTAAGAAGGATATCGACGCGACGTATTATTGGTATGCCTTTGACTGCATTTCTACGTCTATAAATTATAACGAGAAGAATGATTTCGCAAAGCTCTCTTACTCTCCCTTAGCTGCTCATGCCACGCGGCTAGTATATCAGCGCTTATGCCAGAACGACGTTATATATAACATTACGCCTAGTCGACTCGACTAAGCTTCACTGATTTCTAACCTGCTTCGAGACTAATTATCTTTTCTTGCTGGGGAACAGATGTACCAGCGGGCTCTAGCTGGGTACGAGAAAGCGCTCGGACCGGACTACACGTTGACCTTTGACACTGTCAACAATCTCGGGATTCTATATCGGGACCAAGGCAAGCTGGACTAGGCGGAGCAGATGTACCAGCGGGCGCTAGCTGGGAGGGAGAAAGCGCTCGGACCGGACCACACGTCGACCCTCAACACCGTCACCTGTATTGGGAGTCTATATCGGGACCAAGGCAAGCTGGACCAGGCGGAGCAGATGTACCAGCGGGCGCTAGCTAGGTACGAGAAAGCGCTCGGACCGGACCACACGTCGACCCTTCACACCGTCACCTGTCTTGGGAGTCTATATCGGGACCAAGGCAAGCTGGACCAGGCGGAGCAGATGTACCAGCGGGCGCTAGCCGGGCACGAGAAAGCGCTCGGACCGGACCACACATCGACGCTCGGGACTGTTGACAATCTTAGGCTTGTATATGGTGACCAGGGCAAGCTAGACAAGGCATAACAAAACACTTAAGAATGCTACTTGGGAAGGAAACTATCGCCACAGTACTATATACTTTCAGTGCCGAATCTAAACCTAATCCCTAGACGATCCCAACTTTCATAAGATTGCCAAGACCTCCGCTATAGCCATCATGGCTAATGAGAGAACTTGGCCTAATATTTCTGGTATACTATAACCGTGACAAACGCTCACTTTCACCTGCAAATAACCCAAGGTTGGTCGAGATTGTCATGTGTAATGATATTATTCGTTATGTGGTTCTCTAAGCCAAAGAGACACCTCTTTAAAGTGATACGTAACCAGCATAGACTGAGAAAGAAAGTCGAAGTCACCCGGCGTCACGCAGCCCTCCCCAAATAATTTGCGGAACCCCGCTATACACCTATTGAATTCTGATAGAAATCGACGTGTACGAACAATGTATCGACCATTCATTAGGCGAAGCAAGTGAATCTAGCTGCCGATGCAAGTTTTGATTGGTCCACTTACTGTTACTGTTTGCTCCACTTTGGAGTAGTGTTCCCTGTCCCTAGGAACTTTGTTGGTACTGAGATCACATGGGAATATATAATATTATTATTACCTACTATAATTTATCGTAATACAACTTAATTTTATAAAGTTTCTTAATACTAATATTTAAACTAGAACAC
Source organism: Penicillium palitans (assembly GCA_019190355.1). Taxonomy (NCBI): domain Eukaryota; kingdom Fungi; phylum Ascomycota; class Eurotiomycetes; order Eurotiales; family Aspergillaceae; genus Penicillium; species Penicillium palitans. The sequence goes on from JAHAQQ010000025.1 coordinate 10,944, forward strand.
TATTAAATAACCGTAACTTAAAGTGATAAGTCAACACTTTTATATATCTAAATTAGGAAAGGTCAACTTTTTTTTATATAAATAAGGGCCGATAAGGGCGGGCAAGTATCTACGCTCTAAATGTTTTTAATGAGATCTAGCTAGATCTAGGAAGCAGATACTAGCTACAGAAGGCCTCTCAGTTCAAGAAGCATCTGCATTAATTATACAGCCGGTGGAAGCAGTTGAAACGCCTATGGGGGGGCCGCCCCCCCCCCCCGCCCGCCGCGCGGGGGGGCGGCGC
>JAHAQQ010000025.1:11236-378449 GCA_019190355.1 Penicillium palitans
ATTTATTTCAAAAACTTGATTAATTTTTAAAGCGTGTGGTTCATTTTTTAAACCAAAACCCCCCCCCCCCCCCCCCCCCCGGGCGGCGAAGACCTTCGCCACCTTTACAGCTAAGAATCAGGGCTATAAAAACTACATATGGTTGTAGGGTGGCGGCTCGCATACCGATTACGTTAACTAGGTAGCATCCATGGATATCTCTCTCTCAGCTCTCTTTTCCTTTCTGTTCCCCTCCACCACTGCCCAGTACCACAACCGGACATGGCTGCTTCGACAGACTCTATTTTGATCTGTAGCTAATAATCTGTATTCTCTATGATATTTCTGCTATATCCAGTCGAAGCCAACTCTTCCGTCATGTACAAGAGTAGACGCTTGAGATATCCAGTTTTTCGCATCTCCATTATCCCGTCCAGCTGCTGACGAATCAGCCTTGCTCAACACTTTGGACTCCGCGCCCAATGGAGCATTCCACAGCTCATCACTGTCTGGCATGCAAAAGGACAAATCGGCCAGGGTCAACAGAGCGTTTCTGTCACCATTGGCACTTTCTCCGGTTAAGTGAAAGGAAGTGGACAATCGGCACACCTTATAGAGTGCTAGTCCAAATCTCTTGATCTCTTCAATGCTCACATATACAAGCGCAAGTGGTGCATCGGCTTCGTGTTGCAGAAGCATGTTAGGATAGGAGAAAATACCGCACTGTCGACAGCTTCGAACAAGGGCAGTCAAGAGCTCGTATTTGTCGTCTCGCAATCGGCATCGCATGCTCAAATCCATACTAACATTTTCTCTTGCAATAAAAAGGGCAAGGATGATATTCAAGAGCACACTCTGGAATGTTGTTATAGGCCACGGGATACTTGTGCGTTGTCGTGGACTCGAGTTGGAGATGCACCATTGGTCCTAGGGCATAAATGTAATATCAGCATCAAAGTCTAATTGTAGTTACCGTGATAACATTTCTTCCCACCATTTGAGCGTAAAATGCATAACAAAGTCTACCATGCAGCTGTATTGACGCGTCTCGCGCTTCCCGGGTCCCTTTCACCCACAGGCCAATTGCGACAACAGATTGAACAAGTACACAAGGCTCCTTGGCGAAGTCAAATGTACCTCGATGGAGAAAAGGCCATTCTGGATGGAAAGAATTAAAATAAATATCGATATAGTCATGAGCAATCCACCGGGGAGTGTCAGAAACGGAATCATTAATCGTGGAAACAGGTGGCAAGGGGCAGAGATCATCAATGCAAAATTGTTGTTCACCTGCGGTTTCACCTCCAGAAGGTACACAGATGATGCCTCGATGTTGACAGGCATTGCATGGTAGTACGCCTTCGCAGCGGACTTTCCGTGCATGACATGCACTGCATGCCCTAAATTTTCGAGACGGCGGCGCATGTCTCTGCGGGTGATAAGTCCGGATATGGCGTCGCAATAGATCACTGATCATTATGTGAGTGTAAGTTTTACCATGTGATTGAGCCAGCACTCACTTCCTAGTCAGGACACTCTCACAATAAGGACAGGCAAGATTGATTTCCCCATTATGATGATTACGGTGTCGATTAAGGTGCTCTTTACGCCGATATTTTGCGTTGCAGTCTGGATAGTCGCATTGGAACCACAAGGGGGCGATATCGGCAGGTGGCGACATTGTGCGAACCGTTTTGCTAATCTTTGGACTTCACAAATTTTTCATCAAGCCACACTAATGAATTCAGGAGTTTGCAGAGTGAAGAGTTCGAAGTTAATACAAGGGAAAATAGAGACCTCGGGGAGACATCGTAATGACGGAAGCTCCAGGTGGGGCCCGAGTGAGGAAGCCCACCAATGCAATTCCACCGGGGCATCCCACTTGATGAATAAGTAGCCCTAACTGAATAAAATCTGGGGACCAGTCGGAACATCCCACTTGCCGCTTTATCCATATGAGTATATCTGCCGCGTCCCTATAAATAGGAAAGTTGTGAAATGGAGCTCCTCATCCCACTACCTCATCTCTTGGCCACTCAGTGAATATCAATTCGAGTGCACCACGATGGTCGACCTCTATCATCCTGGAACCTTGCGCAACGAATCAGACCTGGCCGGCACCTTGGATGCAGCTCACGAAGACCACTTCAGTTCACATCTCGAGCCAGTAATCTCTAAATTGGCTAGCATACATGCACCTCCTGAATTCGAAGTTTACTGGGACTCTGAAGATCCCGAGAATCCTCGCCTATGGCCACTGTGGTACAAAGGCCTCACTGTCGCTGCAATGAGTCTTGGCGCGACAGTTGTCAGTCTCTCCAGCACACTATACACATCAGGGATTCCAGGGCTACAAGAGGATTTCCACGTTTCGAAGATTGTGGCCCTCCTTGGTGTCACGACTTATCTTTTTGGAATGGGAATAGGCAGCATCATTTTTGCTCCACTCAGCGAGCTTGTGGGACGGCGGCCAGTCTATATTGCCTCAATGACAGTATTTCTGTTCCTATTGCTGCCGAGTGCTTTAGCTCAAAATATTGAATCCATCCTTGTGAGCAGATTCTTCGGAGGATTCTTCGGAAGTGCATTGATGTCGAACTCGCCCGCATCGGTTAATGACATCGTCTCGGATAAGCACCGGGCTTTAGCATTCGGCTTCTGGTCTATTGGGCCCACCAACGGCCCTGTATATGGGCCTGTCATTGGAGGCTTTGTTTTCCAATATCTTGGCTGGAGGTGGACAAACTGGATTGTTCTCATCATTGGGGGTGTGGTATTGGTCCTGATAGCTTCTGTCAAGGAAACATACGCCCCTGTGATCTTGAAAAGACGCGCTGCGAGAAAACGAAAAGAGACACAGAACTCAAAGTGGTGGACACGCTATGATGATGGTGTCGGTTTTGCATCTTCACTGAGGATCAACCTCAAGAGACCCTTTGTGATGCTCCTAAAAGAGCCGATATGGTAAGCTATTCCCCTGCCATTCTAGAAGGCCAAGACTAACATTCTCGCAGTATGTTTTGGGACGGCTATGTTGCGATTGTTTATGGCGTCCTTTACCTATGCTTCGTCGCATATCCAATCGCTTTCCAGCAAGAACGCGGATGGTCCCCAGGCATTGGTGGACTTTCGTTCGTCGGTATAGGTGTTGGTGTCTTAATTGCCATTGCATGCGAACCTTTGTTTCGTCGGGTGATTAATCTTCACCGCAAGGACCCAGAAACCGGTATGGTACAACCAGAGGCTATGGTCAGCATCGTCTTTTTTGGTGCTACTCTTTTAGCTATTGGCCAGTTGTGGTTCTCCTGGACGTGTACTCCAAACGTTCACTGGATCGTCCCCATCCTATCTGGTGTTCCCTTTGGAGTGGGTAACGCATGCGTCTTCATTTATGCCTCAAATTACATTGCTCGGTCTTATGGCATTTACGCCGCTTCTGCACTTGCAGGAAATATGTTCACTCGGAGTGTCATGGGAGCATTCCTTCCGCTTGCAGGTCCATCAATGTATAAGGCTCTGGGCTTGAATTGGGCAAGTACAATTCTAGGACTTGTGGAGGCATTATGTATTTCGATACCTGTTGTCTTCTACTTTTACGGACATAGAATTCGGAAGGCGAGTCCCTTTATCAAAGAGGTCGAAAAATTGCAGGCAGCTTGAGAAGACTCCTTCCGCCAAGATATATATGTGTTTTACCTTTATGCAAAGCGAAAATTAATACTTATGATGAGTCAGTCGTTCTATAACAACATCCAATATTTATCTATCGCTTAAACCCCTAGACTCGTGGTAATCTTGTAAGGTGAGGTGTCTTCTTGACTAAAGACCGGGGTACAGTTGGTATATAGTCTGGAGCAGGTTACCTTTTTCTTTTCGTATTCAGAATAGGATACATCCAGTGGGAGTAAGGCTAAGAAATTGGCATATAGCAGATATGAAAATCACATATACAGCAAACTTTCTAGTTCAACGCTGCAAAATGCACACTTCACGAACATTTTTCGGCATCCCACCTAGTGATCTTGGACTGTCCCGAGGCCCCATCGCGCTAACCCTAAAAGGCTAGCTTCTCCGCCAAGCCTTTTGCGCGCGTGGCAATTCATCGATTCATGAGTTGGTTAGGGAGAATTAACCTTGGAAATCAGTGTGGTTGATAATCACTGGCCTGATAAATATCCGGGAGATATTATATAATTTTTCTGAATGTTTGGCGAGATGAAACTTCATGCCCACGCCCACGTGGGATGAGCCGAAGTTACATCATCAGTAGAATGAAACAGAATTTCTAATGTTTTCAGAAAGGCGATGTATTTAAACCTCTGTTTCTCCCGAACAGAGTGTCTTGACATTCCATTCCATTAATCAGATCTACTGTGTCAAACATTTCTCTGCCTGACTCTCACTCTTACCGCAGCCATGGCAGCAACATCCAAACCTACCCTTACAATCACACACGTCACCACTGCAACTGCCATTCTCAACATTGATGGAGTTAACTTCCTGACAGATCCCTTCTTCGGAGCTATCGAAGGGACAGAATATGATTCGACCGCAGTCTGGGAACAAGTGGACCTGAAAAAGTTCGGTTTTGAAAGCATTCCGCCACCACCGCACCTTATCAACAAGCAAGGTCCAGCGCTTCAGCTCAACGAACTGCCGCCTATCGATGCTGTGCTTCTTAGTCATGAGGATCACCTTGACAATTTGGACCCAGAAGGCCGCAAGCTGCTAGATGGTCGAAAGGTGTTTACCACCGTCGACGGTGCCACCAACCTGCGTCCACGCCCGGGAGTCGTTGGCCTTCGACCCTGGGAAACTGTGACTTCTTGCATTGGAGGAAAATTGTACCGAATTACTGGTACCCCTTGCAAACACTTCCCAATTGGAGAAGTTACGGGCTTCGTCCTGGAGACCGATTCGTTCGGCCTTGATTCATCTGGCAAGCCTAATGCAATCTATTTCTCCGGGGATACCGTGTATATTGACGAGCTGCGAGAGATTGGAAAGAGATGGCATATTACTGCAGCCATTTTCAACTTGGGAAATGCCACATTTGATTTCCCGACTGGCCCCGTTCAGATTACAATGGACGGCAAACAAGCCGTTCAGCTTGCCCGTGATATCGGCGCCGATGTCATGGTCCCAATCCATTTTGAATCGTGGGAACATTTCAAGGAGGGCCGGGCGGAGTTGGAGGAGGTTTTCACCCAGGAGGGATTTTTGGACAAAGTGTGCTGGACAGCTCCTGGCATTCCCAAGGTTGTTTTTTAACTGTGAATCTCTGGATATCGCGACCCTACGGCCTCCTCTTTGTGCTTTATGTTTTATTATGTTCTGTATTCCATAGTTGATTCAGATTAACTTCGTGAATTCAAAAGCCAGGATTTTACACTCACTTGTCCAATTTGTATTTTGTTTAAAGGGACACGCCGGGAAATGGAAGAATAGTCCACTCTATAGAAATAGGATTTAAAAGAGTGCTTGGAAGTTTGGGTGTCTTGGAGACTTCTTGATCGAGTCATGGTCGGATCTCCTAGGTAATAGACAGTGCTGGAAGTCTCGCAGGCCATCACTGCCATTGAACATCGACTCCCGCCCGAAGATAGCCTGGCACACTCAAATCGTACAGTTTGCGGCTGGAGGCCAGACGGAATTAGTGCCACAGGCGATAGAGTAGGCCCAGCCTCCCCGAGTTCAGTTCTTTGTGTAAGAATTGGCTACAGTGCACGAAAGCAAAACCATGGAAAAAGCGCTTCAGCCCTTACCAGCTGCAAAGGTTCAATGACCGCCAAGAGTTAATGAGGAAGAATAATTATGTATTAGACAGGGTTTTTAGGTTGAAAACCACGGTTTTGGTGCCGAATGGAACCTTTCACCTTTTTGTGAAAAACCCACCAACAGATGTGTTAAAGTCGTATAGATAGAGTAAAACTCTCACCCAGGAGACAAGATCTCCCTTCATTCTCCATGTTCGATCTTGAAATGCCATAGTAGCAAGAGCCTGATTCAACACTTGAAATGCCGAGCCACGGCCCGTTTCAATTTTACCCTTCGTTTGAGATTTTGAAACGCGAAATGGTCCAGCCCAAACGGCCCCCGATCTTGTACATTCTCTGCAGTGAAGACCAGTGTCGGAGCTGAATGAAGCCTCTCGCTTCCTATGGAAGGTTCCTCAACAGATATATCAAAGTCATATAGATAGGGTAAATTATCCATTGCAGATAGAATCTCTGTCCATGCACCAGACTCGATCTTCACATGATTTAGCTGGATATAGTGTATCGACTCGTTACATTGCTCAATAATATTGACGAGATTTCGAGATGAAATTCTCACTTTGTGCAGGGACAAAAACCGTAGGTGAACCTCTGAACCGAGTTCAAGACTATCAATGCTTAGATAGTTGGCGCTACTGAGTGAGAGGGAAGTCAGGTTTGTTGAAAGCTCCACGATCCTCAACAAGTAAGCCGCACAGGATTGCTGGTTTGTTTGCGCATAGACGTGCAATCCGAGATACTGAAGGCGGCTAAGAGCCTGCTCAATCGGTATCCGCAATGGGCTGATATTCTCGGCAAATAAGGGGGCAAAATCGTTCGTCATTGGTAACTGAATCTCAAGTTCTGTCAAGTTGGGCAGAGGCACGTAGCATAACGACATGAGTATCGAGTCGATGGATGCTTTTATCTTATCATGGGGCAAGAGCGCCAATGGCGGACCACGGAAGTCGAGGGCTTTGAGATTGTGAAATTGACGCAAGCATGAAGACAGCAAGGCGGCAAGGTCTTCCGTGTATAAGCTAATCTCTCGTATCGAACATGGGAAGGAACCGTATCCAATGTCGACTTGACGCACATATTGGGCATATGGGCTTTTGGATAGGTTCACTAGCCTTCCTAAAGATGGTAACTGGGTGGTGTCGTACGATGAATGGGCTATGGCTATAATGTGTCGAAAGAGACGGATTGAGGCACTGTGACAGAAGCTTTTGTTGACCAACCGGAGTTGAGCCAAATTCTTCCGGCTCTTGTCGTTCGTTATCCGGAATGCACGAGCAATCGATGTCCTTGAAGAATATTGCGAAGTGTCGATCTCGACGTAAAATGTGATCTGCCAAACGATTGTTTAGTAGTGGCGCAGAGCTGAACTGGTACAAATCATACAAGGTCAATTATCTCTTGCGGAAGATACATATTAATCAATGGATAAACATCATCGGCCGGGAATTATCCTGGTGAAAAGTCGATTCTGGATTCCAGTGTTGCGGTGAGCTCCTGCGGTCTTCTCACTCCGAAATTTGGAAGAGAAAAGGGAGCCCAGCTAACGACAGAAAGAATTAGCAATCGTCTTCACTTTACCGGCGTTTCGGTAAAACACAAACATGATTCTTGTTCCGATGTAGAATTTTGAAATCGATATCGAGTCAATCAAAACCAAAGCAGCAAAGCATCATCCATGGACGTTCCACGGTTAGTTGCGTCCGTCAATCGAATCTTGGCGGGTAATCTAACCATTCAGGGACAGGGTGGGGGTCGAGAAGCGCCACTGAAACCCATCAGGTGGGTCCCTGAAGGTGGTGCAACGTCGAAAAGCCCATACAATCGGCGATTGAAACCATGGATACTGGTCGGTATCCCGCCCGTCCTCCGATCGAAGTGGCGCAGTCACGTGTACCCCGGCTTCTCCCTCTTTGCAGTCGATGTATCATATGTGGCTGATAAATCATTGACCAATATCCTTCCAAGGCTGGGTCTATAAATAAATGCACCCCATCTTCTGAATAAATGCATTAATCTCAAGACTCTAGAGTTACCACTAAATCCGGTAACTTCGATATTTACAATATGCGGCGAGTCTCTTCATGAGATTTGTAATACAAACTGTGCCCTAACACTCAATTAGAGACGAATCCAGTCCCTCCTCAAAAACTGTGGCAGAGGCGTATTACGACCTTGGTTCGTATCGTCGATCAGTGACCACTGCGTCGGCGGAAGCTCAATTGTGGTTCAATCGCGGACTGATATGGGCTCATTCTTTCAACCATGGCGAAGCGGTTCGGTGCTTTGAACGGGCTGCCGAAAGTGACGCCAATTGCGCCATGGCGCTATGGGGAATTGCGTACGCGACTGGGCCCAACTACAACAAGGCGTGGAGATATTTTGACCCAGAAGATCGTCAGGCTTCTATCAAGAAGGTCAACGATATCCTTGCCCGAGCGTCCAAACTAGCTAGCCAGGCTACACCAGTCGAACAAGCGTTGATCGGGGCAATCGGCACTCGTTTCCCACCAATTGATGACATCCCCGAGGATCTGGGCCCTTTCGATCGCGCATATGCGGACGCGATGCGCTCTGTGTATCAAAAATTCAGCGATGATGTGGACGTGGCTGCGCTATTCGCGGAAGCACTCATGTGTATCACTCCGCGCGGGCTATGGGACCTGAACACCGGTAAACCGACCGGTGATCACACAATCGAGGCTCGCGAAGTGATTGAGCTGCGACTGAAGCAAGATCCTGGTCGCAGTCATCCAGCAATCTGCCACTTGCACATACACATGATGGAGATGTCGCCATTTCCAGAATTGGCTCTACCGGCTGCGGATCGACTACGTGGCATGGTTCCGCACGCTTCGCATATGTTACACATGCCGACGCATATTGATGCCGCCGTTGGCGACTATCGCCGTGGTATCGACTCCAACAATGAAGCGATACTTGCCGACGACATCTACTTTGCTCGAGAGACGGGTACAACTATGTATGCGGCTTACCGGGTGCATTATATTTGTGCAAAATTGTATTCCGCTATGATGTCCGGCCGATTCACAGACGCAATGTCCGCTGCTGAAAAGCTCGAACAGATCATTGATGCGGATCTGCTATCCGTCAAAAGCCCCCCAATGGCAGACTTCGTCGAGAGCTTCCTAGGAAGTAAGGCGCACGTGCTAGTGCGCTTTGGTCGCTGGGAAGAGATTCTTGACCTCAAGCTTCCCACCGATCGCGATACATATTGTGTAACTACAGCCACCATCCATTACACCCGCGGGCTTGCGTTCAGTGCACTTGGAAGGATTGCAGAAGCCGAAGGCGCTCAAAAGGAGTTCGAAACGGCGCGCAAGGCAGTTCCTAGCTCGCGACTTAACAGCATTCCATGCACGGAGGAAGATGTTCTCGCAGTTGGCTCTGCTATGCTTGCCGGTGAATTAGAATATCGGAAGGGAAATGTCGAGACGGCGTTCCATTTCCTTCGGGAGGCCATTGTACGTGAGGATGCACTCGCGTATACCGATCCGCCTGCCTGGATGCAGCCAGTCCGCCATGCACTCGGTGGCCTGCTCCTTCAACAAGGGCGCGTCGAGGAAGCAGAAACGCTGTTCAAGCAGGACCTTGGTTTCGCTCTGGGCTATCCTCGGCGTAAGGCAAAGCTCAATAATGTTTGGGGGTTGCATGGCTTATACGAATGCTTCACTCGCCTTGGAAAGAGCCAAGAAGCTGCTTTCATTCAACCTGCACTGGATATTGCTTTGGCATGCGCCGACGTTCCAGTGAAGGTTTCATGCTTCTGTCGAACTTCTGCTATAACAAAAGATGGATGTTGTTCTTGATTAACGTTGTTAGTTAGCTCGAGGGATCAGGCAACCATGGTGGCAGCACCAGATAGTTATTTCTCTCACTCCCTATTCTTTTCTCTCTTCTTCTCTCCCTCAGTGATGGCTTCTCTCGGATTGCATCACTATATTTCCTCAACTCATCCTTGCGTAGCCTTTCCACCAAAATATCTCTCTTGTCTCTGCCTCTCTGTGTCTACATTTTACCTTGCATTCATCCGATTTGATAGGACATTCAATATCTGTGCACAGTTTCTCCATGCATGTTTCCTTGTACCCTGCTTCCTAGAATTATGCTAGGAATTAGGCCATCATGAAACGATAGCCAAGCGCTTTGCTTATATATATCAGTGCCTTGAACTTCACCCGCAAGGCATTGATTCGTGTCGTATTATGTTAAAGAATGGAAACAGTCGATGGCTCGCCGTCCACACTGCACCGGTGTGTAAAATATTGAGATAAAACTCCAGAGCTGCTTAAAACAACAAGAAGCAGAGCTTGGATTTTGGAGCGTACCGAAAGAATATGATATTCCAGATGCGACAATCTACTAAGAAAATTAGTATTCGCCACGATGAGTTACTGCAGTCGTTCGTCGCGAATTCTCCAGAATCTAGAAGAGCATTCGAAATCCCCCTTTGTCAAGGCTATGTTGAAGTCCCCAACAGTAGGTAACAACGTAGAAGTTGAAAATGTCTTGGCGGGATATGTTTCCCCATTAGGAAAGTGAACCACGGCTAGGTGGCGGATCACAAACTATTCATCAGATACATATTCATCAGATTAATTTGTCAGGATGATTAATTTCCTGGCTACCTTTCTAAATCTATATAAACCATCAAGTATAATGAAATAGATCACAGCATACTAAAAGAATAGACCTAACGGTTCTGATCTTACAACAGAAGTCAAGTTCAAAATGTCTCCTACATTGAACATCACCCACATTGGCACAGCCACCGCCATTCTCGAAATCAACGGATTCAACATGCTCACTGATCCATTCTTCTCACCTGCTGGATCTACGTGGCCGATCAACGACCAAGTTTCCCTTACCGTGGAAGACGATCCTGCTCTCCGTCTAGAGCAACTCCCTGTCATTGATGCTGTACTTCTGAGCCACGAAGATCACCCCGACAATCTGGACGAGCTGGGCCGGCGCCTTCTGGATGGCCGCGGCGTCTTCACCACCGTTGATGGAGCCAAGAACCTGTCTCCCCGGCCCGCGGTTCATGGCTTAAAGCCCTGGGAAAAAATAGACACTGTCATCGCCGGACAGAAACTCCAGATCATTGGCACTCCAACACAGCATTTGCCTGGTGGTGAATGCACTGGCTTCATCATCACAGGCGAAGGATTCGGAACTGGTCGCGACGGTCTTCCCAACGCAATCTGGTTCTCAGGCGACACTGTGTACATCGACGAGTTGAAGAAGATGGCGGACGAGTATCATATTTGCGCTGCCATCCTCAACCTAGGCAACGCACATGCCCCTGCCAATCTTGAGGACCCTAGTGATGGACTGATGCAGATTACCATGGATGGCAAATCGGGTGCCCGGTTGTTCCGTGAAATCAAAGCAGACGTTCTGGTCCCTATGCATTATGAGTCGTGGGGCCATTTCACGCAGTTCGGGAAGGAGCTGGCCGAAGATTTTGAGAGTGAGGGCGTTATGGATAAGGTGTGTTGGCTGAAACCAGGAGAGGCAGTGTCTGTTTTGTAGGTGTTCTATACATGTATATATTCAATAGAAAATTTAGACAATGAGACAGTTTACCAGTGTTTGCCTTGTTTGTCAAGTTTCATCTAACTATACACGTGCTATATTTACATTTGATCCGCATCAATCGCATAAGGAATGCGATACATAAACTTGAAATAGTCCAACCACGCAATTCCCGTGTATGTGACGGAAATATATCTAGCACCTCGTCGGATCCACCACATTGCACACCTGGCCGCCCAGTCTGCAGAGAATACAGCATTTCCCACAGATGAGAGAAAGGAGGGTAGAACGATATGTCGATAAATTATATCAGGGTCATCAAAACAGGAACGAGCGTGCGGCAGGAATGTCCTTCGCTTGGACTGAGAGTCACGTTGCGGCCGTGCATTTCTCCAGAATGGATGGAAATCAATCTCCCTGCCAATGTACCATACTTCTGGAAGCGTCTGACAGACGGGCCTGGTCGCTCTATAATGCTTGAATAGTTTGATAAATCGGGTAGCTGAATCGCAATTTGAGCCAAGTGCGTCCTCGCCATCGTAGGCATGAGCTAGGATCAAAACGTCGGTGTTTGAAAGAGTTGGTATCACTCCATCAAAGTCATGATGATCCCAATCAGTCCCAATCGTCAACTTGCGAATACAGGCTACCCCTTCTTCACGCTCGAGATCTTTAATGATTCCTTGGGTAAATGCTCCGCTTCCCTCAGTAATCGTAAAGCGCTTCCGTCTGAAGGAGTAGGCGGTACCCCAGATCCAGTCGAAGACTTTGATAAACGAACTCATATAACGATCCGGGTAAACATGGTGTAGTGCGTGAAACTCTGGGCCCACAAGTATCCAGTTGGTGTCCTTCGGGGCGGTTTTGTAGATGAGATGGTTTGAGTCGCGGCCACATATAAGGATGACAAAAGTAGATCTTAGGGTTTCAAAGCCAATTATAGACAAAAGCTGGTTTCGTGTACACCACACGAGGCCGTTAGGCGTCATATAACTGGCAAAGAGATACCCTAGCGTGCTTCCAACGATTTGGAGTGCTAGCTCAAGTGGCAAGGCTTGAAATCGATTCTGCTGAAGATACCTTTCGTCGAAATTCATATGCCGTGTGAAGTAGAGATGGTGGTAATGGTGGACACGTGCTAGGCGTCGAAAAAGAGGGCGAGACGATTTGTTGCAACGGTGGAGCATATGGTGAACAACATCGAAAAACACAGAGCCTGTGCAAAGCAGGTACAATAAAGACAGTAAAGATGGAGTAATATCACTCAAAAGGCGGAGGTAATAAGCTACCAAATCGGGAATTCCATCCACGAAGTGCACGTCGACTGGGTATCTCATCTCGAACGTAGTGTTTACATTAGACATATAAAGAAGGATTGAGGATTGCTAGGCATCGTTTGCAGGGTTCAAGTCATGCAAGATGGTCTTTATATCTTCAGAGCACACGGTCTGTCTCTATATGAGCATGCCCACCGGCCATCACGACGTAAACGGAGAATTTCTGTAACAACTTTTATCTATAAATAATCCGCATGATGGCGACTACCCACGTATGACTCGATACCATTCGCCATGTCTTGAACTCAGTCAATTCTGGTGTTTCAAGCAGACTACCTTTATTCTAATCTACACTCGTTCCAACAAATGTGCCCACGTACTCCGTAGGCTGGCGAAAGCTCGGACAAATATACGATAGGCAGCAACTTATTGCTCCAACATTGCGATGACAGCACCACCAAAGGCCACTACAAGTCTAATATTCATTTCCACCGCTAGAGACAAATAGGCGAAATGGAGATATTTCGGGAACAAAGTCTGGCAAGGAATGAAAGCTCCCGAGGTCCCGAGGTCCTTTATGGAACCTACTACTAGGATGAGCATTATCGGGAATGGAGCCTAGCCAACTTCAAACTCATCTCTGGACAAGACGTGCCGCTCAGCCCCTATGCTCTATGCTTCAGCAATCTGGAAGACGATCAGGCACTAATTGATGTCCCGTTATCGTCAAACTAACGGCATCTTCTCATCTCCAAATAAACTACGATAGTAGCCCTCTCAGAAAAGGGAATTGGAAAGGTCGCTGTTCTAGTAGCTCTCTCTCTCTCAGTCCTCACTATATATCTAGTATCGACTCAGCTACGCAGATGATTTTGTGCTCTCCGACAATTTGTCCGGGTATAATCAATGGATGCACCACTGATGCCACCGTCCCTATATACTCGCCTCCGGAGTATGTACAGATTCTCCAAGAACACGAATCTGCCATACGAGTTATAGAAGACTATACTCAAGCCCTGAAATTAAACTATCAAGCTATAGACTGACGATTACTCCTCAGACTCATTTACAAAGGTGTATATCGCTCAGGGTTCCCCGGGATTGGTGCCTGGATGTCTCAGGCTGAATTTGGCCTGGCAGAAAAATAAGAATACCTGAATTACCATTACAGGGCCCTTAATACCTACCTACATATGTAGGTAAGCAAAGTACCTTAGGTAATTCTTAGGGAGGACCTCGGGAAGGGTAATATGAAGCTTTTAATCCCAAATGCATGCATCTCCAGTTTTCAAGGTGGTTTATAAGCCTCCATGTATGGGGGAAAAAGCCACATTTTCATACATAGAGGCTTGTAAACTACCTCAAAAACTGGAGATGGAGGTATTTGTATGGGAGGAAAAGCTGCACTGAATGTGTTACAATACACTGTAAACGGATGCCTAAAAGCAGTCTAAAATCCAAGCCAAATTAAGACATTAAGGCACCAATCCAGGGTAAAGTTTGAACCCTGAGCGCTATATAACATACACTTTACTCATTCAGTCCAATTACGCCGAGCTACTACCGACATATACAGTATATCCTCACAACCTTATCCAACCTGTCGACATTACTAGACTTTTTGTCGTCTCAGCAAAAATTTATTTATAGCTGAGTGTGGGTCTCCATAACCTCTGGTAGGTGTCTAAACCCAATTAAAGTAACTCATTGGCCAGTAAAACCGAAAAGCTTGAAATTTCTACCTTGCAGAGTTCTATTAGCCCGTCCCCGACGCACGAGGAGACTCGATAAGAATTCCCGAATTTGCCCCTAATAAATATTTTTAAAGAATATTGAGTCGTTGTTAGCCCGGAAGAAAGATCGTACTACAAATTAGGCAGGTTGTAGTTGAAAGGATTGAAGATTAGAGTTATGCCGTTCACACTTCGTTAGGACCCCTGATTCTTTTGGGAAATGATTTACAAGAGGAACCGCTCTAGCGCTGTTTGCGCGGTACTTTATCTTAGAACGGCTAGATTACCCGCCAAGCCTTTTTACTGAAACGCTACTCCGCCGTTAAACGAACTCGATATCCAACACTTCCTGCCACGTGTACTACTAGTACTCCGTAGTATTAAGGGTGTAACAATGCCTTTAACATATATAGAAGACGTGCAAGAATAATATGATCTCTTAGAACTCGCATCCTGTTTGTGCTTGCAATGGCGCCTATTCACCTTGGTATTCTGGTCTATGACTACCAGGCGATTGATGTTGTCGGCCCAATCGATCTCCTTCACTCCGCTAATTCTGCGTTCTTGGAAGTGTCTAAAATGTTTGGCCCCGTCAATGACGATGCTATCTCTCAGGCACCAGACTTTGTTTTGCACCATGTTGGCATCACCAAAGAGCCCTTCCACCTATTCACCAGTGCCATTACCCTTACCCCAACTACAACGGTGGATGAGTGTCCCGAGCTAGATATTATCTTGCTTGGGGGGCCGAATCCCGAGGGCTTCAAGCTGCACCCGAAATATATTGATCTCATCCGTCAACATATCAATGCAGGAAAGTTGCTTTTCACGACTTGCACTGGCTCAGCCGTACTTGCATCTACAGGACTTCTCGATGGAAAGAACGCAACTATCAACCATGCTGGGTATAAATGGGCGAAAGAGAATTATCCTGCCGTCAACTGGACTAAGGAAAAGAAATGGGTTGTTGACGGGAATATCTGGACTGGAGCTGGTGCTGTTGCAGGAATGGACATGGTTGCCTGTTGGCTCAAGGAGCAATTCGGTCTAGAGATTCTTACATATGCTGCCCGGAATCTGGACTACGAGCCTCGGGGCGTTGATGGTGTCTCACCTGTGATTCCTCGGAGATATGACGAGAGCGGAAAGCAGATCAGCACCCATGAATTTTTCTATTATTAGACAATCAATGTTAGATTTAAAAGGATTAACGTACTGCACTCAAAGTACTGAGAAATCCCAATGTTGTCATTCTTCAACTGTACCCTGAAACCCATAGGTCCAAAAAGGAAAGGTCCGAAACGGAAAAGTGGAGCCGAACCCCGATTTGGTTGCATATTTCGCCAAGACTTTCACGTCACAACACTGCGGTATCCTTCTAGACCTCCACGGCTTGGAACTTTCAATATTTCATCTCCGCAAATACAATGAAAGTCAAGCAGAAATCTGTTTGTCAGAACTGTAGAACCCGGAAGCTAGGGGTATGTGCTCACATCATTTGCCACGTTGGGATTGGACCACTGACGTTCTTATAATTTTAGTGCGATGGGAAGCTTCCAGCCTGCAGCCAATGTGTTCTTTTGGGTCATAAGTGCGACGGCTATCGAACAGATTGGAAATTTATATCACACACCCCGAAGCTCTCGTCTACTTCACAGCAACACAACCAAGCTGCGCTTGTTCGAAAGGAGAGCCAAGAGACCTTATTACGTGCCGATCAACAAGACTCGCCAACCGGACCTATACCCCTTCAGGTCTATCTAAACCCCCTTAGCGTATGTAATTTCACAGAGTTAATAACGAAAAGTTATGTTCCCCAAAACGAACGGATTATACAAACGTGCGACTCGGACTATATAGAGCCTCGAATCTGCGGGTCTTGGGTTGAAGTGCTGTCGAGCCTTCCATCCCTGAACACCCCCGGTCTGGTTCTTCCGAGGGCAGTCGCAGCATTGGGAGCTTCACTACTATCTCAGCAAAGTGAATCCAACATAACCTGCACCCAAACCTACGACATGGCACTCCGCACACTCCGACAAAGCTTTGGCTTGAATCCCCGTTCCCTTAGCACTGAACAGATACCCGCTATTATGTGTCTTACGCTAGTGGAGGTACTGTTCCCCAGTCCGACATTTATCTACGCGCTCGCTAACTGGTCAAAGCTTATGAATCCAGATTCCGTCGCTGCTGTAGCATCGCATACCCAGGCTGTAGGCATGTTGCTACATGCCCACGGACCGCACATGTGTAGTTTGGGATTACTACATAAGCTATTCGTAGGTTTTAGACCTCTTCTGGTTCGTGCTCTGCCACCCTGATCTTTCTACCCGTATGGCTGTTGAGCTTGGATATAGATAATACAGGCGTTACGAAAACGCCAGCCTACATTTTTAGCATCGCAACCATGGATTAACACCCCGTTCTCTCATTTCCGCCCATCACTCATGCAAAACCTCCTTAACGAAGTTGTCATCCTTCCCGCCCTCCTCCACCAAAGCGATTGCGTCCTAGGAAGCTTGGTCCAGGCCGACTTGTCCGATATCAACAAAATACCCGGTTCAATCACCAACATACTTATCCGCCTTGGCGAATGGGAAACGGCGTTGCAGAAAGGAGAGCAACCTTGCTATTGGCGATGCGGTTATGTGTCACCAGCAGTAGAATCAAGGACCTCTGACGATACAGGTCTACCTCTTTTTTGGTACCCGAACATCACCATGGCGAACGCTTTTACCCACCTATGGGCCTTCCGGATTCTCTGCCTCTACGAACTCAAGAGATTCATTACGCATTTCTCGCGCCATGACCAAGAGCAGCCGATCTGGACCGGGCAGCTTCGTATGAATTACGATGACATTCAAGCCCAGCTCATTGCATTTGCGAAAGGTATATCTCTGAGTATGGTCTACCTCCTACAAGAGGAGATGAGACTCTTTGGGCCGGCATCTACCATCTTCCCACTCCAGATAGCCTACAAAGTATACAAGTCAGCTGGCTCTGGGCACCAGGCTGACATTGCCTACCTTGAGGGAATCGTTGATGAACTCCATCAAAAGGGCCTGAAGTCTGCTAGAGCTCATGTATTTGGTGACTGAATGCAACAATAAACATTGGAAACGTAGCAAAATTCCAAATTCCATAATGGGTATGTTCAGGTTGGATAGCTCCTAGCTGTAGGTACTATTGGTTTATCACACCTCTCCCTCTTCTTCCTGTTTCCTGCATGCATGGATATTCATCTCCCTGCATATCTCAACTTTCGCGTTGTAATCAAGTTGAATGGGAATTGTGATAATTAGCTATGCGGCCAGGGCTAATACTGAGGACTTGCCTGGATGGACTCATCTGCCTGTCACATTCATACCTACCTAGGTAGGTACCCTTGTCCAATTTTAGGCACAGGATTAGCCGTATGGCTGGACGCATGGATCCATGGATCTTTGAAGTAATCGTGAGTTAGGCAGGAACCTTGGACATGCCCCGTAGATGGATTTAGTTTTCTGCCAGTCCACTCTCAGGTTCCTAGTTACTTGTCTCTCACGTATCCATCCTCTTATATCCTCACTACATCTCTCACATCTCCGGAAAGAGGCCTATACTCGCTTAAGCAACTTTAAGCTTAAGGCCGTCTCGACAAATATATCGGTATTCGTATTTAAGGCAAGATAAACATAAAATAGAATACCCCGTAGCTACTCGGTACAAACATAACTTGCTAACCGAGCGCAAAAGACCCAGATTATATCTCGTCACTTTGTTAGAACTATAGATAGACTAAAAAGAAATTTAGAACTCGGTGACCAGCATTTTCATTTTATACGATATAATATTTATATATAACCCAATAACATTTATAACCCATAGTGTATAGTTCCTGTTACTACTCTTGCTATCGGAGTCTGCTATAGATCTTAAAAAGCCTAGCGTTTAATCATAATATTCCACGGATAGTTCATAAAAGTCACAGCTTGATATAGGCGGAAGAAGACTACATATACTGAGCATACCATATAGGCATATATATTAAGATAAGCCCGTTTGAGAGTAGGTAGATTCACTTTACCAAACCTTAAATAACTAATGATTGTCTACCTATTAATAGAAAAGATCAATATCTTGCGAAGGCTGTATAGCTTCTGTTAAAATGGAAATTATTCTATAATCACAAAACAAACGATCTTAAAGCGGAGATACACTCTGTTAAAACCTCTCGGGCAGGGATCAAAGCACGGGAGATAAACGTTCCGAGGCTAGATTAACCAAACAAAACGATCACGTAGTACTTATTCCTATAGCATCCTTCTATAAACAGCGCTTAGCTAGGTAATTTATCGCTCCGACACTAGTTATCTAGGATGATTACGCCCCTGCCCGTTTATTCAGCCTATCGCCAGCATTAACCTTAATCCAATAACGTCTATCACAAGCCGGTCTAGCCTGTCGGTAGCGCAAAGCCAGGCTTACTGTTAATCAGGGGGCTGGTTTCAGCTATAAAATGGAGTTAAGAAAAGCAGTGAGCATATTACTACCTTAGTTATTAATTAGAAGATCAACTTTAGGATCTCCCCAAACCTATAGTTTATTTGCTCACGAATAACTTATTCTGGGATAGGAAGTGACAATTCTATTATTAACATGTAATAGTGAACAATAACTTAAGTGACCAATTGCTATAGTTATTGAACGAGATCGATACTTATGTTCAATCCATAGAAACTTATAACGCAATCTTTAATAGGTGACAAAGAACAGATACATAGATAATATGGATCTTAGAGGAACAAATTAGGTAAATATATTATTCACGTGCGTCCGTATTTGATATATTGCTCAATAAACTAAATCACCTTTTTTGCAGACACTTAAAATATACCAGATCAACTGCGCGCTACCTACAATTAGTGGCTTTCCTTTAGCTATCTGTTAGGGCTGAGAAGATATTCATCTCAGACTTAGGGTTTTCAGGAACTGAATATTAACCTGTAATACAGATTAGCGAAAGTGAAAACAATATATCTAGATATATTAAATATACCAAAATCAGGTTATGGTCATTCTTCGTACGCTAACAACTGTCTAGCTGTCGGTATTTATTTTGGTAGAGACTATACTGTACTTTTTTGTCTCCCTCGCCGCCTAAAGGTAAACTGTAGGCCGGTCAAACGACAACCTCCAATTTATATACGTAGATATTAAACAACTTTTGATGTAATACCTGTAGCAGAAATGCGCTGTTGTCCGAAAAAATTAACCACTCTACAATTGTCTCGAGAGTTGCTCGTATTTAATATAGAGCTCTTGATTTGCCTATATTACTATACAGTTCTACCCTCCATTTTCTCAGTACGAAGTACGGCCCTTGCACCTTTTGTGGCCTTCAACTGCAGGGCGTACAAGGTCCATCACGGCTGAAAGGGGAAATAACCACCAGGCCCACACCAGATCCACCCTCCTTATGTTTAAAATAACCATTCCACGAATGTGACATTCACTCCGTTCATATATCGATTGATGCCTTGAATATAAACGAAGGTATTCTATGATTTAAAACATCTCATAACTTTACATTACCATAGATTCTTTCTTGAGTTGAATCTACCATCATCCGCTTTCCCCGTCCACGTGCACCTCGGTTTCACGACTGATCGCTCCGAAACACACACACACACACACACACACACACTTCTGTAGAAGATCAGTCACGGTCGGATATTCTTAGGCTGCTTCAGTTGTCCGAATGGGGAGAAGGAAGAGTAGTCCTACCATCTGACGTCATTTTGCGTCGGCGTGTCTCCAAAGCCTGTAATCGCTGTCGCCTGAAGGGATTGTAGGTATTCAAACTACAGAGGAGCGCATTTTGTGTATCAACCAACTGCGGCAAGTGTGATGGCGCCAACCCATGCTCGCGCTGTCCAATTGACAATGCTGTTTGCGTCTTTGGCGAGGGTAAGAGAAAGCGAGTTTCTTTCCAAGACATTGTCAGCTAAACAAAATAGGCCAGCCGAGGATCTTTGATGGATTGAAACATATCTCCTTTCTTCAGGATTGCAACAGTGAGCATCTTTGAACGGAGTGTTTCGCGATATGGTCTTTCATTTTGGTCACTCATTGCCTGAAGACTGATCTTGTCGTCTGACTTGTTCCACAAGCTGCCGTGCGCGATTTAGATTGTAAGTTCAACCTTTCACCTTCTCTACTTCCTTACTGTTGAATACCCATATTTGTTTCAAAAATTGGGAGAACATGCGTTAGAGTAAAGTTTATCACGAACTTGTTCTATTATTCGGCGTTCTAAGAGACAGCCGAGATACCGGGCTATATACACGAAACGATACACACTCATATTTCCGTCACTCGGGGAGGGATAGAGCCATTTGCAATTCTCCTATCAGGGTTTTAGGCTCGGGACAAACCTGTAGGAAGATAATGTTGAACAATTCGATGACACGAAGCATATCCTCTTCCGAGATGACTGCAGTGTCATAGCAGGCAAGGGTCTCAACAGATGATTCTTGGAGATGGCAGTGGAGCGTCAGTGCCCGGACATGGAATGCTCCCGTTT
Source organism: Penicillium palitans (assembly GCA_019190355.1). NCBI lineage: Eukaryota > Fungi > Ascomycota > Eurotiomycetes > Eurotiales > Aspergillaceae > Penicillium > Penicillium palitans. The sequence continues at coordinate 32,121 of JAHAQQ010000025.1, forward strand.
GCGGAAGAAGCTCTTGTTCAGAATACAACGAGGAAGGAGTTTCGGGCCCTTGAGGTTGAACAATAAGGAGTGTTTGTAGCGCCGCCGCAGCTGTTGGACCAGTTGCCAGACGGCAGATATTTGGGTTACCGTAGTGTTCGTGTGGTAAAATCTGGCTATAGTAGTGCTGAGCTTCATGGAGTGCATCGATGACTGTTTGAGCCGGATCGATACGAAGGCGATAAGGGAAAATCGCCATGGTTGGAGCAACTAGCTTCTCGATTGCCGCAACCGGGGTCCCTCGTCCAGCCGTTCCCATCCCGATCGCCACCTCTGGGTTGTTGGTGAGGTGAGAAATCACTTGGGCCCATGACCAGCGGATTTTAGTGGACAGCGTGATTTGAGGAGAAGCAACCTTCGGAGTGGTGACTGTGCGACTCAGCATGGCGCTGGGATGGGGTTTATAGGTTACTGAAGGCAGTTCGGGGAAGATGGAGGCTCGCAAATTCATCAATTCCCGAGTCCAAAATGCTTTGGCCGCATCTTTTGTCTTTTCCACGTACCTAATGAAAGGAGAGACAGGGGCCTGATGCAAAGTGTTGCCAGCATAAGCTCGTTCAAGCTCCTGCATCAGCAGCAAGAGGGACCACCCATCGTATAGGGAGTGTTGAAGGCTCATGATGAGACGATGCTGCTCAGAGGATGGACGGCGCACAAGCGCAATTCGTAACAGGGATTTTCCCGGGGCAGCGTCGATTGGAAGGTCTGGAAGATAATCCGACATGTGCTCGTCAGGTGGCTCATAGTATTCCATTTCAGCACCTCGGCAAATGACTACTTGATGCAGAGTGTCTTGACCTTCAATGTGGATGATACGCGTCCGTAGTTGCGGGTGGGCCACGCTGACATCATCCCAAGCTTTCCGTAGAAGAGCGAGATCCACCGATGGCCGTAGGTTATACGCAAATTGGGCAATAAGTGTTCCTTTCTTGAGCGTGCTGTAGAGGAAGAAAGAATGTTGGAGGGGGGAGCAGGGATAGATATCCTCGACATCTTCCTCAGCAACCATGCACTGCTCGACAGCTTGATGAACAGCCGACCGATGAGATCCAGAATCGCCTGCTAGTAGTTCAAATTTTCCGGGGACCTCGGCATCAGTTGAAAGAATGGCGAGAGTCATCTTTGTTGCCAGCACGTCTAAGCGAGGGTTCTCGAAGACACTTGCAACAGTGAGTTGATAGCCTCGCTCTCTCAACATTCCAACCAACATCATAGCTGCCACCGAGTCACCCCCACTTCGGAAGAAGTTGGCATCTGTCCTAACATCTTCCTCTGGTAAGCCTATCACTTGAGAGAAACCACTGCAAAGTAAGCATTCTGCTTCATTCTGCGGCATTTTTCTAGCTGTCACCGGGCGGGCATCGCTTGCCCACCGATCATGCAACCCCGAGCTGATAATTTGCCGCAACTGACCGCGATCAGTCTTGCCGCTACGTGATCGAGGAAGACGAGCCAACGGGAAATATAGAGTGGGTTCCATGTAACTCGGAAGAGTATTGGCCAAAGCAACTTTCGCTTCCCTCACTACCTGATCAAAACCCTGAGATGGGGGATGGAGGAGACTGAGATCCATATCTTCACAGCCAGGAATTGAAGATAAGTTGAAGTTTGACTCCGCTGTCCAATGCTCCTGGTAGATGAATGCAGCCAAGGCCTTTGTTTTGCCCTGTGGCAAATGAGCCACCTCTGCAATCACATCAGATGCACCAGGAAACACGCGACGAAGATGCTCCTCGACTTCACTTAGCTCAAATCTCTGGCCGCGGAGTTTGACCTGGAAGTCTTTCCGTCCCCTGTATAACAGAGAGCCACATGGGGCGTACTGGACAAGGTCTCCAGTTTTGTAGAGTCTCTCATCGGATGCCACCGACTGGTACTGCGATAGCCAACGAGGCGGTGAAATGAAAGATTGCGCTGTCTGTTCAGGGCGATTGAGGTAACCACGGGCTACAACTGGACCCTGTATTACTAGTTCACCAACCGCTCCAAAGGGCAGCAACTTGGAGTGATCTTCAGGGTCCACTACCCAGGCAACGGAGTTGCACATTGAATATCCAATACTTGACGCAAGTGTCTGGACATTGACAGGACCACTGACAGTGACGTTGATTGTGCACTCTGCTGGCCCGTACATGTTGATTATCTGGATATGAGGTGCCACACTCCAGCGTTGAATATCAGAGGGCAGAAGTGCCTCTCCGCCAACATTCAAGGTCTTCAACGAGGTCAACCGCTCTGGTTGCAAGGTTCGAGTCACAGTCGGAGTCAGGGCCACAAAATTGGCTTCTAACTCATTCAGGCTTTCCAACAAACGATTCTGCCTGTCGAAGGCGGATGGAATACATAGACATCCTCCGGTCATAAGACATACCATGAGATCCAAGACACTCACGTCAAATGCATGCGAAGCGTATTGATACATTCGCGTGTTGCTGTTCATAGGGGAATGTTGTCTCATAGCGGCAGCGGTAGTGCACAGAGATCGATGCTCAATCACCACTCCTTTTGGCTTACCTGTTGATCCAGATGTAAACACTGCATATGCTGCATTCCGCGGGCTAACTTCCACCCTATGATAGGTATTTACATCTTCCGTGCCAACCTCCGATAATTGATTGTCGGAAACAACAATAACCTTGTTTACAACAAGTGCCGCAGTTGCTTGGTGCTCTGGCGATGCCACGATGAGACTAGGATTTAGGTCCGCACAAATACTCTGCAGTCGCTGAACGGGCTGCGAGGGGTCTAAAAGCACGAAGGCACCGCCGGATTTCAAAATGGAAAGGAGGGCAATGGAGACCCAGCGGCTCTTTTCCATCAAGACCGGCACGAAAGCCTCGATAATCATCCCCTGTAACTGGATTCGTCGCGCCAAGGACGAGGAGAGACGATCCAACTCTTCATATGTCCAATTACCATCCCAAGCACAAATAGCTGGCGCCGCAGGTTGGGAATGGCATAGATTCTGTATGATTTCATGAACGCACATGTCAACAGGCTGTGGAATAATTCTGTTCAAATGTTTGATCATGGCGTGGTCTCCATCTGAAATTAGCCCAAGGTCAACCACCTCACGGTGCAGACTTGTAATAATTGTTTTCATTGCATGTCCGAACAGCCCAGCCACTTGGCTGATTTGCTCGAGAGGAATCAATCCAGTGTATGCTTTGATGGTAGATGCGATCTCGTCATCTCGAACCAAAATCTCGACACCAATGTCGAATTCATTCGGATCTTGCCGCTCCACCTCTTGGATTATCATGGGCAAATCGTCCATATTATCGTGATTGGCAATTGGAAACTGTGTGATACAGGTGTTGAACATGACTTCATCGCTCTTCAAACCCATAACACGTCGGATGTCACTAAGGGACACCTCTCGATGCGGCAAACTGGCGACGAAGTCTGATTGAATGGATTGCAAGGCAGATTCCACAGTCGCGCGCTGATCAAACTGGTGGCGGCATATCATGAGGTTGATCAGAGGCCCGACTCCATCCACCACGCCCTCAACTGGCGCATCCCGAGCAGCTGTCAGGTAGCCGAAGCAAACATCATCCGTACGGCACATCACACGCAGAACGATGGACCATGCTAGCTTGACCACGCTGGCCACGGTGAGTCCTGTCTCCTGTCCAAACATTTTATACTGCATTGCTGGTCCAATGTCCACAGAAACAGCCTTGAACTCGTGATCACCGGGTTTGACAAGAGAATTCTTATCTGAAGCGTCACCGTTTCTGGTTGGAAATTGACTTGAGTCCAGACCGTCGAGGTATTTTGCCCAATATGAAAGCGAGTCAGGGTTGTATGTCATTTGTTGGTGGTTCATGTAGTCAGAGAAATTGAATTTCAACGGGGCAGGTTGCCGACCACTGTACAGCATACTGAGATCGCGTGCTATAATTGACATGGACAAACCGTCAGTGACCGCGTGAGTGATTTCCAGTTCCACTACCGCCCGGCCGTCAGGTTTAATATGTAGCGAAAGCTGAGGCAATGCAGTAGGTGGCCGAGGGCTTTGGTGCTGAGTGAGGATATCCTGGGAACTCAATTCTTGCTTGCACTGATACAACCGAGGCACCGAGCCAGCCCTCAATTGGACCTGCACTGCAAACACTTGCGATGTTGCGTTGATCACGAATATTGTTCGCAGCATAGGATGGCGTCGGACCAATTGATCCCACGCCATTAGGAGTTGATTAACGTCCAGCACAGAGTGTTCATTCTGTAGATGTGCGTCGTAGAGAACTCGTATCGCGTGTTGATGTGGGTTCTTTAATTGGCTGATCAAGATGCCCTCCTGCATTGATGAACATAGGCCCATCTCCTCAACCTCCTCCACGGTAATAGAAAGAAGTTTCAAACGATCGACAACGGCGGCCGTGGGGACACCCTTTTGATTTGTACTGCTTGTAACAGGCTGGGAGGAACTGGCCGCTAGCTCTGAGAGCTGAGAAACTGTGCCGAATTCCAGAATTTGAGTGAGACTGAGAGACATGCCATGTTTTCTACAACGCTGAACAAGTGCAATGGCTTTGATAGAGTCTCCCCCTAGACGGAGGAACTGCTCATGAATTCCAAACGAGTCCAAGTCACGATTGAGAGTTTGAGCAAAGAGCCGGTGGAGACGGTTTTGGACCTCGGTGTGAGGTTTGATTTGCGGCTCACCGTTTATTTTCAGATAAACCTCCATTTGCTGCCAGGTCATTTCTCCAATAAGTTGTCGTAAGGCGCGGCGATCAGTCTTACCGGAGGCAGTCTTTGGAATGTGGGCCAGTGGCATGTAAACACTGGGGATCATCCATTCAGGCAGAGCAGCGCGAACTTGCACATCAAGCCCTGCCATCTGCACTTGGAAATTTGCATCCGGCGACCTCAATGGAGAAAGGGAGCTTGTCGTATTCGCTGGGTGGCTGGGTGAATAAACAAAGGCAACCATCACGGGCGCATTCTCCACATCTAGTGGAGTTGCTGCTTCCACAATCACCACATCATCAGGTTGCCGGTGGAGCCGAATCACACCCTCAACCTCACCAACCTCGACACGCTTTCCCCTAATCTTAACTTGTGTATCCTTGCGGCCGACATACACGAGAGAACCATCTGGTTGATATCTTGCCAGGTCTCCAGTCCTGATAATTCGGAGGGGGTCTTTATCGGCGGAGGACCTGTGGATCCACTGGGGTGCTTTGACAAACACAGCGGATGTCTTTTCCGGGTCATCGAGGTATCCGTGACCGACATATGGCCCTTGGATCATCATCTCCCCAATTGAACCAACTGGAGCGAGATTTTGTAAGTTCGATGGCTCTGCGAGCCAGATTCGCGCTACTGGTGGCACACCGATGTTTCGAGAATGTGTCGAGGGAGTGAGGGAAGAGATGCATGCGATGCCCACTCCTTCGGAAAGCCCGTAGCCCGATAGGAGACTAAGGTGTGTCTCCCATCTTTTCCGAATCGTCTGACCAAGTGGCTCACCAACTAGGCACAAGGTTCGTAGTCCTGGTACCTGCGTGGGGTTGACGTTACTGACAGCGGAAGGTGTCATGCAGGCGAAGGTCACTTCAAACCGTTTCATTGCGTCCTCCAGTTTGTTCATCAGATCGTGCTGCGAGGGAATGCAAACAGTCGCTCCAACAAGAAGAGGAAGATACATGTCGATTGATGATGCGCCAAAAATGCTCGGGGCAAATTGTAGGACACGACTGGACTGATCCATCTGGAAGGCCGGACCTTGGTTTATCATAGCTGCTAGCGCTCGATGCGGACTCACGCAGCCTTTAGGCTTACCGGTACTACCGGATGTGAATATCACGAAGGCAGTCCGTTCCAAATCAGTCGGGGGAAGGGTGTCTGTAAAATGGTCGATTTCTGGCAGGTTTTCGATGAAGCTTGAGTTCAAGGCTATCGTTTGCACTGGAATGCGTTCAAAAATAGAAGTAAATTCTGCCGAGGTGAAAGCAAGACAAGGATGTGTTGCATCGACGATCGCTTGTATCCGTGGTGTTGGGTATTTCGGGTTGACCGGGACGAAGATGGCGCCAGCTTTCAGAATTGCAACCAAAGCCACAAGGGAAAACATTGACTTTTCAAAGCCCAAAAGCACCATATCAGCTTCTCCAACTCCCATTGTTTGCAACCGATGTGCCAAACGGCTAGTAATATGGTCCAACTCGGCGTATGTGAGAGTGCCATCCCAGGCGCAGATTGCTTGGTGGGTCGGGCGCTGGGAGGCATGTCGTTGAATCGTATCCACCATAGGCGTAAGGAGCTTAGAACGATGTGGCTCATGCCATTGCCTTACTTGGAGTTCATTGCGATGACTGAAAAGATTCAGGTCTTTGAATGCTCGACTGGGGTGCTGGGCAATTTGTTCCATCGCTTTCTCGACAGTGGATACGAGATTTTTTGCGTGCCACGATGGGACACTTGTGGAGTGTAGCAAGGATAATTCGGATCTCTCAACGCAGAACACAGTCTGCAGTCGCGGACTGAAATTCCCATTGAAACTTTCTCCATCGCGCATGTCAAACACTACAGCAGTGTCATAATTTATGTCCGATGTTGTATCATTTGAGAAAGTCGACTTTTGCTGATTTTCCATCAAATTGACCATCGAGGTCTCTAGATCGATTGCGATTTCACAAATCTTGGACAGCCTGCTGTCACCCGCGTTGTTGATAGCAAACGTGACGCATTGAGATGCGGTGAATCGATTCAAAATAATCGCCCAAATTGTTTGATAGAAAGCCGGGAGTTCCCAGTGGTACTCTTGACAGCAAGCTTCCACATTTACCCTGACCATACACGGAATCTTATTCCATGCAGGTTTTTCGTTGGTTTCATATTCGATGTCAAGGAATGACATCTTCAAGATTTTCACAATAATTAATTTTTGTCAAGTGAAGACTTTTTATGACGGGCAATTTATTCCAAACACCAGAAGATATATCATGTTATCGCTCGAAATGTGGCTATCGGAACAAAAATCAATTACTACTGGGCTCTTAGGCCGGAACAATAACACAGAAGTCCTGGGCTAGAGTGGAGAGAGGATACAACATTTCATACAATAGTGCAGCGGGGGCCCCTTATATCCACCCAATCATGCGTATGGTACGGAGTAAACAGCATCGATTTAGCGTAATCGGTCATAATATTAGATCTTGGTGGAGCTCGGCGAGTCTCGGGCTGTGGCGGTGTAGAATTCGGGATCGACGATCTACAAATGGTGAGTAAATAGATCTACCAGATCGGTAACAAAGGCCCACTTTATTGTCGATCCTAATATTTCATTCGGTGATTTGACGCCGAGACTTAGATTTTCTTTTTTGTCTATTTGCTAGTGAAATGTATGGTACATAGTACTGTTAGCATGTGGTATGGGGAGAGATCATATTACGGAGTATGTTTCACTGTGAAACTATATCCCTATTAAAGCGAGCAACTGTTCTCCTGATTTAGTGAATGCAGCCTCTCTGAATTGCGTGCATAAGAGAGAATTCTACTCCGTACCTTGGGATTTACTTCAACAAGGCCTGTGGCTCTGTTATCATGGCCCCAGGGTTCACGTTTCCTTTTTCTGTGACGGAACATGTGATTGAGGGGCAATATATTCGCGAGTATCCTCGCGCAATCGTTTCACAGGAATATCCCGTCAAGCTGGCGGTGAAAAAATACATACCCATCAATAACCCAACTCCCCAACCAGGAGATATCACAATTGTCGGCGCGCACGGGTGTGGTTTTCCAAAGGTAATAACAGCGTTTTGGTCTTGGTATGCCAAATGAAAGGGGTTTATGGCTAACAAAGCCCACAGGAACTATATGAGCCGCTATGGGAGGACCTATTGACACAAAGTCATCAACAAGGGTTACGAATTGGATCTATATGGATTGCTGATGTCGCAAGTCTCGGCGCCAGCGGCCTGAGAAACGAGGCAATGCTCGGCGATGACCGTAAGGACATATACCTTTCTCTGTGACGAATATATGCATCTAACGCTGCGAAGCATCCTGGTTAGATCACAGTCGGGATATGATGTGTATGATTAATCAATTCCGGGCTGAGATGCCGCGACCAATTATCGGTGTAGGACATAGTATGGGAGCTGGGCAACTGTGATTATTTCCAATTCGATTTGACTGAACACTGCTGATTTTCCCCAAGGGTTCTTTTATCTTTGATGCATCCTCGCCTCTTTACATCATTGGTCCTGATTGAGCCAGTTATTGTACCCGACACTTTCAGTGGCCATGGACCTATGTTGTCACTGCTCTCGCTTAAGCGACGAGACACTTGGCCATCCAAATCTGCTGCTGTTGGGGCTGCACGGAAGGCATACAAGCGATGGGACTCGCGAGTCTTCGAGCGATGGACTCGGAGTGGGTACCAGGAACTTCCAACGGTACTTTACCCACAGTCAGAAACATACCCCATACCAGCCACCAATATGGATGACCCTCCAGTTACCTTGGCTAGCTCCAAGTACCAGGAAGTTATGCAGTATATTCGACCCAACTTTGACGGACACACACCTTTAGGACAAGAGGGAATTGACCCTTGGCCTTCGCATGACCCTCTGATGCAACCCGATATTATCGGCCCTTCCAACAAAATTTCTCCCTTTTATAAGAGTGAAGCAGTCATTGCATGGAAGATGCTCGATCATGTCCGGCCTTCTGTTCTCTATGGGAACGCAGCCCGATACAAACCAAGACGATTCGGACTGAGATGTTACGTCGAACGGGGGGTGGGGTAGGAGGTAGTGGCGGAGCGAAGAGATCAAAGGTGAAGGAAACGATAATCGAAGGTTCTGGTCACCAGGTACCATTTGAGAAGGTGAAGGAAACTGCGTCGGCTATTGGGGAGTGGATGAGCCCTGAGTTGCAAAAATGGACTGAAGATGAGGTGCGGGTTTCCCGAGGATGGGCAAATCAGTCTGCAAAAGACAGACTAAGTATGCCCGCTAGCTGGATACCCATATTAGAATCCCTTTACGAACATCCAGAAAGGGATTCAAAACTCTAAAGGGGCCGGCAGACAGCACATACGTCTACACGTAGGATCCTTAGCAAGTTCCCCTCGTTCAAACCTGTTTCTGATTTTCCCATATAATTTTAAAGTGTATTAGCTTGCGTATCAAATGAGGTTATACCCTCCTTGCAAGGTTTGATTATGAAAATTTTGAGATCTCTATGTAGAATGATCCTACATGGGAAGAAGCTGGAGGCAGAGAAGGGGAAGCCACGTGGCTGATCGCATTCAGGGTTAGGGCCCCGGGGTAAATTCGCTTGACCTCCCATTTATTTCGGAACTGCCAAGGTGAAAACATACCTAGGTGTATTTTTTTTTCGTCTCTGAAGCTGTTGTTTAGGCATGCATCTTTCTTATATCCTCCCACCCCATCCCCCAAGCCACACAAAAGCACCCAATTGCTATGCCCGTTGCCAGGTAGAAGACATGGTCTATTCCCTGGCTATACGCAATTAATGCCCCAGAAAGTGCATCTTTTGAAACTGCAGTGCGGATTTCTCCAGCCCCGGCAGCAATCACAGCGCTCGAATCCTCGGATGGGGCATATACACTGAGGGCGGATTCCAAGCTGCTGATGAACGTGACTTGAGCTAGAGTGAGAAACAACGCCTGGCCTATACTTTGGCTAAATGATAGCATAGAAATACCAATCGAGATTTGCTCTACCGGCACAGTACTCTGCACAGCGATCAATGGCTACAATCGTTAGACAACCAAAGCTCGGAAATCTTAACAAGAAAAGGCATTGCCTCACCGATTGAATGCCAATGCCGCGGCCAATTCCCAGTATTATTTGGTATCCAATCCACGTCCCTGTAGAGGTTGACGACGAGAATAGTGATGTCAGCCCATTGCCAATGGAGGATATCGCCCCGGTGGCCACACTGAAGGGAAGATAGTAGCCCACTCTTCCAACTACTGCGTTGTGAGCAAAATATAATGTAAGCATCGGGAAAAGGGGGAGGTTCATACCAAGAGGTCCAATTGAAATGACCAGAATTAACTGACTAATCACGTTTGGAAGTAAATAAACTCCGCTCATCATAGGTGAGACGCCCTTGACAGCTTGAAAATAAAGTGGAAGATAGTATGATGCGCAGGCAGTCATTCCTCCTAAGAAAAATAGAAAAAGACAAGAACACGCCACATTTCTCTGGCAGATAATGTGAAGGGGGAATAACGCCTTCTCACCAATGCGGTACTCCCACGCCAGAAACATCATGAACATTGCAGCTGAACCACAAAACATTCCAACCACTGTTGGACTGCTCCAAGCATATTGGTTGCCACCATAGCTTAGTGCCAGAAGAAGTTGGATCAGGGTGGCCGTGAGAATAGAGAATCCAATAAGGTCCAACTTCTGGCGAATAATCTGGAGGGGTGATAGATCGTTGTTGTAAGTTTTTCGATCTGGGATATTAACCAAGAACACAGAAATGTTAATTATGCCCCCAATTGGCAGATTTATGTAAAAGCCTATAGCTAAGCATTAGCTAGAAGCTCCGGGGTTATCACGAGCATTCAGCTTCAAGTCACTCACACCACCTCCAGGACACATAGTCCGTAAGTGCTCCTCCAATCAACGGTCCCATAACAAGGCCTAGCTGGGAAACTAACAATGAAATGTTATTTTAGCGGGAATGGTCGAGCTTCATGCTGAGTTTCTATACTTACCCGCCATCACTGTGCCCAGGGTAGCTGGTTGAATAAAGTTAATGAAGGCTCATCAGAATTCCATGGAGTTAGTCAGTACTGGCTTTGCATACCGGCTTGTCTCTTCACTGAAAGGGATCTGGCGATAATCGTCAAAGACCCATTTTGGATACCTGCAGCTCCAATCCCAGCAATCGCTCGTGCAATTATCAACATCTTTGATGTCGATGCTATCGCACAGATCAAGGAGCCAAGCTCGAAAATAACCAAAAATACAATATAGGTCCACTGAAGAATGTGAGTTGAGGTTGTCTAGGGCTGACAAACGAATGTGGTGGCATACCTTTAGGCCAAAGTGCGTATATATTCTCCCCGTAATAGGTTGAAGCGATGAGCTAGCTTACATATTAGTCTTGTTCCAAAGTTCTCAGCTAGCAGATTTTAATTCAACATGACACAAGGGCTGATATACCTGGTCAATTGGTACGCACTGCCGTACCATGCCACGTCGGAAAGAGAATGAAATTGGCTAGTGATGTGTGGAATAGCCTGACGTTTCGAACCGTCAGCAAACAGAGACACGAAGATATTTAGCTTATTTGCTTCACACAGACCGGAGAGATTATAGAGGCATCGATGAGAACCAGAAAGGAGGCCGAGGTCAAGGTAATCAGCAGGAATGCACATTGGAGTCCAGTGATTTTGCCACCGTCTACCGATGTATCATGTACTGCGTCGCCCTCCTTAGACTGCAGGGCCTCAATTGAATCATTAGCATGTTCCATCCTTCGTGGAGTTGAGATAACGTGTTGCCGTGCGCCGTGCTCCGTCAAACCCCCGATGATTGAAGCAAGCTGAGAGTTTTGGGATCGGTGCGAGAGCCACTGGGTCGATCGATCTAAATAGCCAAGAGTCCCATACAAAATATCATACGAAGTACGGAATACCCACAGGGCCCCTATTTCGCATATTGACAAGGGGTAATGGTAATGACCCACACATGCCGCATGTTTGGACATATCACCCCCTTATTATGTTGCATGCTGCAAGGTAGGTGAATATATGTCAGTGGTTGATTACCGCTAAAGCCCGTTTCGGAGGGGATCTACAGAAGAGGAGCTTACTAAAAAGCTGTCAGGGCTTGTCTTGTAGCATGTGTATGTTTGTTATATTGTTCTGGAGTTGTGTGGGTCACAATCCAGTAATATAGATACAGGTCTAACCCTAATGCATGAGTAGTGCGTATCAGGATGACAGAACAATTCCATCAAAACAGGTGCTCCAAAAGCTTGAAGCTGTAAATTACCGCTAACTGCTGATTGGTCACATGGGATATTGGCTTTGTTTATTGTCAGGAGTGAGGAATTGATGTACTGGCTGGTACTGAACATGTCCAATAGAATCAGGTGATTGATTGTAGGTGTTGTAGATCAGTTGAACGATCTCAGGGGTCTATACAAATAAGCTTCGGCGTGTTACAACACCGTACTTCCGAATGTGCCCGGAATACCGTACAACTAAGCTTCTATCATATGTAACTAGCTCTAAGATAGTAATAACATCATCTTTACCAACCAGAGCAGGTACCATAACACAATTAAAAGCAAGGGTTGGAATATCCATTATAAGCAAAAGTCGACGTAGCCGCTATGGACGGCTATAGGGGATTCTTGCTGTAATGAGTGGTTTGTATAGCCATCCCAAGATCCTTAAAGGAATGTTATCAGTTTCTCCGCGGAAATAACGATTTGCAAGGATATCCTCCCGAACAGTGATTTGCCATAGCGAGGCTGATTTTGGGAGACAGGAGCACCTGCAGTCAGCTTCCGTTGAAGCTAGTTCCGCAAACCCGGGTGAGATCTTGCATAAAGTCCCCAGTTATTCTTCTCTTAAACCTCTCCTAGCGCCTTCTTATTCTTGGCCCGCGGAATAGTGAATTTCACTCTCAGCCTAGAATACCCCCTAGGTGCCGCGAACAATATACCTAAACTGAACCCAATGATTCGGGCAAGTCCCGCTACTGACATAATATCATAGGGGCCTATAAGGTCTAGCTAGATGTAGTGGCATATATAGATAGGTAGCAATAACCACATGCTGCGACATGTGTATTGGATGGGCCAAGTTGTAGAGGCCATGAGCGCACGCAGCGACGTAGGAACTAGCTGGAATAGGAGTAGGTAGTACAAGCTGTAATACTAGGTGGAACAGTTCTATCTGATATTTAATTCTCGGATCATGGACTTGTCCTAGACCTCTACGCGCCTGTACCCGCTACGAATATCACTCATCAAAATCTCGCTACTAATGCACCGCAGTTCCTGGTTTGAGACCTGTAGCATATTTCTCAGTTCATTTCCCTAACGCCTTCCCGAAGAATTTGGCTTCGACCATTTATCTATTCATTGCAAATTACGCAATGATCCGCATTTGCCTTCTTTTCAAACATGGGCATCACTCCAATAATACGTCCAAATATCCACCCCAAGGAAATCATCCTTATACATCCCAGCCGCCCCATCTTTCGCTGCTCCGGCACACACCAACAAAGGCATGAAATGATCGGCAGCACCTGGCGGATGCATCTCATAGCTATGAATGAAATCCCTCCATCGCTCAAGTGCCTTTGCCCTCTCTTGCCCTCTCTCCTTTGTTACCGCGGCTGTCAGCGCTAAATTCCATTCGCTAGCACTCTTGATCAACTTTGCAGGCGCCCTAGTATCGCTAATCATCAACGGAACCATTATTCTATTGTTGTGAATAGATGCGAAGCCAGAGCCCAAAATTGCAATGTTGGAGTCGCGAAGTTTCGAAAGGGCACGGCCCATGCGGAGATGTTCGGCCGAGTCTTCAGACGCGAGGATGGATAACTGAATGATGGGTATGTCCGCGGCCGGGTTGATAAGCATGAAGGGGATGAAGACACCGTGATCCCAGCCTATTATAACCCACTTGTTAGTTTATCATTGATGCTCCCTGCTTGGCTGGGCAGCTGGCAGTCTCAGAAGTGGTTTTAGGACACGGGATCCTGACTCACCTCGGTTTCTATTAAGAATAGGTGCAAACCCTTCCTCAGCAAGAACCTTCTTGACGTCTTCAGCGATGGCAGGCGATCCCATAGCATTGTACTTCAGCCTGTAAGCTTCACTTGGGAGACCACCATAATCATAGTAGAGGTCATGGTGGCTCGCGGATGAAAGGGTAGGTTGATGTTCGGACCAGTGGGCCGTCACGCAAACGATGGCTCGCGGAGCCTCCGGTGTACCAATCTTGAGGATCTTAGGGACTCGGCTTTTTAGGGAATGAATGATGTCTCTATGGCCCGGTCCACCGATTACAGGAAGGGGGCCTATGCAAAGACAATTAGTTCACCTGTTTTGCTCGTTTTGTCTGACACGGCGAATTGAAAGCCTACCTCCTCCATGTGATATACAGACCACTGAGGCGCGTACCATGGTAAATGCTGAGTTATCGAATGGGAGATGGAAAGGTCGTGGTTCGTGTCCGCTCATAAAACTCGTGGGGATGGACCTTTGGATATTCCTTCCCTTAAATAGGCCTGATCTGGGATTTTAATACAGCTCAACATTATAATCTACTCCCATATTTTGCTTTGTTAGGCGAAGTATTCGCCCCGGGGTCCGCTCTAGAGTGCTTTTATCCAGTGACAGCGATGGAAATCTTTCCATCTATCTGTCCACTCCCATCAATTCCATGCCGCGCGCTACGTATTAGGTGCACCAGATGCGCAGGCTAAACAACCGAAAGAGGCAGGCGAGAATGAAAAAGGGTCTTAAACAACTTTGGGAAGGTGCCAGCCTGACGGCACTAGTGGGTGAGAAGACAATACTATCCATGGATCTGTACAGGGGATGCAGAAATGGATCCATGGATGGGTCCACGGGTACGCAGCGGCAAAGACGCCATGGGTCAAAACCCCTTTTGGGCCTAGTATTGCTGCCTTAACGCCTTACTTTGGCCTAGATGTGAATTAAGACCGGCAGAAGAATTAAAATACTTGAATTACTATTACAGATGCCTTAAGAAGCATGGTACTGTTTGATCCCACACAAATTCATACATCGCCATTTTTCTGGGTGGTTTAGCTCATTCTATCTCGCAGGTCTAAGATGAAGCTTTTGATCCCACACAAATTTATGCATCTCCATTTTTCTGGGTGGTTTACAAGCTTTTGGCTCCATACAAATTTATGTATCTCCATTTTTTCTAGGTAGTTTAGCTCATTCTATCTCGTAGGTCTAAAATAAAGCTTTTGATCCTACACAAATTTATACATCTCCATTTTTTCTAGGTAGTTCAGCTCATTCTATCTCGTAGGTCTAAAATAAAGCTTTTGATCCCACACAAATTTATGCATCTCCATTTTTTCTAGGTGGTTTAGCTCATTCTATCTCGTAGGTCTAAAATGAAGCTTTTGGCTCTATACAAATTTATGCATCTCCATTTTTCTGGGTGGTTTAGCACATTCTGTCTCGTAGGTCTAAAATGAAGCTTTTGATCCCACACAAATTTATGCATCTCCATTTTTCTGGGTGGTTTACAAGCTTTTGGCTCCATACAAATTCATGCATCTCCAATCTTCCAGGTGGTTTACAAGCCTTTGAGATGCCCGGGTTTGTATAAGAATAAAGGCTTCATTTTTGGTCTTAGCGAGACAGAGAGAGCTCGCAAATCACCTAGAAAAATCGAGATGGAGGAATTATTTGCATGGTGTCAAAAGCTTCATTTTTGGATGAATAATTTACATTACACTGTATAGAGCGGTGTAACAAGCGGTCAAGAACCGGGCCAAAATAAGGCATTAAGGCAACAATACTAAGCCCAAAGGGGGTTTTGAGTCTATGCCGCTGCGTACACGGCGGGTCCGTTGCCCCCTTAGTCATGCCGCGCGGTGCGACAGCGATCCTAGGTACATACAGTCAACCCACCCATCCATCAATCATTCGCTCAACGTGGCACGCAGAACGAAGTGCCGATATTGTCTATTCTAACAGCAGCTGTGGACACTTGGAGGCTTGACTAATCTTCAATAAGATTTTGCGCGTTGAGTTTAGTGTGACTGCAATGAAGAGCTATAGCGGCTGCTGGACGTGCCGTCTACGGCGCAAGAAGTGTGACGAGACGCGACCGGAGTGCAGAAACTGCTCATCATTGCAAATAACCTGCTACTATGGCCAGGAGAAGCCAGCATGGATGGATGGGGCCGCTGGCCAAATGGCAAAGGCCAAGGAAGTCAAGGACGAGGTCAAGAGAGCTGCCGCGCGCCGCCGCGGCTCCCAGTCGGTGGATGTCCTCGAAACAAATGTCCTCGAAACAAATGTCCTCGAAACAAATGTGGCTTCCGCACGGACGCAAGAGAATGTCACGCCCTTCTCTGACGTTGGGATGGATATGCTGAGACTGCCCAACCGACCCAGAGACCCAGCATCACGTATCCACGTTGGCGGTGACCCCTCTTCATCCTCGAGTCCCACTCATCCTTCGCTTGCATATACATGGTCCGACGGTGGGGCAGCCCCGATAAGCCCCTTCAATACTCACCATAACTCGGCTGTGACTACCCCTGGCTACAATGGGCTGGGTACGCTGTTTGCAGGCACATCGGGTGATCCGGCATCTGCGGATGAAGAGATTGACCGCCGGTTTGTCGTGTTCTACTTCGACCACTTCTTCCCCTTCTTGTTCCCCTTTTACAGGCCCCCGCTCCTTGAAGGCGGGCGTGCCTGGGTCATGGAGCTCGCTGTGCGCAATAAGGCCATGTGGCACACGACTCTTTGCCTTAGCTCGTACTTCATCTCTGTCGCCTTGGACAATACCGCCTCGGGTCACGAGTTCTGTAAGACGCTCGCCTGGGAAAGGCTTCTGAGACAAACGGATGTGACTTTCAGGATGCTTCAGCGGGACCTCGAAGGGGTTACCTCCAGTGATGCGCAAAGTCTAGTAATCGAGACTTCCCGAATTATGGGTGGCGTTATCCAGCTACTGAAATTTGAGGTCAGTGCTGGTAACTTTGAGAACTGCCAGACGCATCTTGATGCAGCCATTGTCCTCTTCACGCAAATCTTCCGAGCTACAGGGTATGATGCCAATAAGAATGGAGAATTGCCTACGTTTAATGATATTCTGAGCCGGATGGGAGATCCACCTTGGACTATGCAGGTGCAGCAGAGCAGGGCTTGGAATTCCGACCAGGCAGCTTTCCGTTTCTTCGCTGTGCTGCTACTCCTAGACGATATCGTCACCAGCACATGCCTTGAGGAGCCGCCAAGGTTACAGAAGTATCACGCTCTATTATTATCCACCGACAGCCCTGACGGGAAAGCTTCTCTCAGCTTTGAAGAATTCGTCGGCTGCGAGAGCTGGGCGATACTGCAGATTGGCCAGATAGCCGCGCTCGACGCGTGGAAGAAGTCACTCAGAAAGACTGGGCAACTCGACACGATGGAACTGGTCGCGCGCGCAATGGAAATCAAGCGGACCCTGATCGAAAACCTCGCCTACCTTGACGCCGCAGCACACGCACCCAGAACTCCCAACCCGGTTGACATGTTCATGCTATACGACAGCCACGCGCGATCCACGCCAGGAGATGGTAGCACCGTAGTTACACGGATCTGGGCACACGCAGCCCTGATCTATCTCTCCGTCGTAGTGTCCGGGTGGCAGCCTGGCAGCTCCACCATTAGGGAGAACGTGGCACGGGCAATAGAGCTGCTTTTCCAGCTACCAGCGCCTGCGCTGCTGCGTACCGTGGTGTGGCCGTTCTGCATAGTTGGATGCCTCGCGAATCCTGATGAGCAGTGTCTCCTGCGCTCAATGGTTCAGGCGCTGGTCCCACTGCGGCTGTTTGGTGCAACCCAGAAGGCGCTGGAAATAATGGAGAATGTATGGAAGCGTAAGGATGCCATCGATGTCAACACTTGGGACTTTGCAGCGTGCGTCCACACTCTCGGCTATGTGCCCCTGCTGGTATAAGCGGTTGTCTTAGGCATGTGCACTTTAGCTGCCGCGCGGTACCGCCCAAACTCCTACAAAGTAGGGTTGCCTGAAGTGATCTGACGGACCCACAACCCGCGCGGGATCAACAAGAGCTGAGTGAATCTTGTTGTCGTGTCATCGAATCGTTACAGAACTAATGATCCTGTCAAAATAATAATCCTGTAAAAGAAAGTTAAAATACTACTCATGATTTGCCAGTTTTTCTTTTTTCCTTTTGGCGTTTGTAGTTATAAATCATGAAATCCCCCCAGGAGCAGGACCAAACGAATCCAACTTACCTGCACAGGCAAGAAAATATAAATCTTGTATTTGATATTTATTTCTCAAAAAATGTCCGCGCAACCTGTGATCCTCATCCTCGGCTCCGGGCCCAGAGTCGGTGCCGCGGTAGCTAAACAGTTTGCCAGCACCGGCTACTCCGTGGCTGTCGCTTCCAGAAGTGGCTCAGCCGGGAAAACCACAGAAGGCTATCTGTCCATCAAGGCAGACCTCTCCAATCCCTCGTCAATCTCGGCAGTCTTTGAGGCAGTCAAGGCTGAGTTTCAAAGCCCGCCCAGTGTCGTGGTATACAACGCCGCGGCCCTGACGCCTCCCGCAGACGATACCCTCTTCTCCATCCCAGCAGATAGCGTTGCTGCTGATCTCAACGTCAACACCGTGTCTGCCTATGCAGCCGCTCAAGAGGCCGTAAGGGGGTGGGAGGGTCTCCCACAGGACATGAAAAAGCTGTTCATCTTTACGGGCAACATGCAAAACATGGCCGTTATTCCGATGCCCATGATGGTGAACTTGGGGATTGGTAAATCCGCCTCTGCGTATTGGGTTGGCACGGCAGATATTCTTTACTCTGGTCATGGTTACCGGTGGGTTGATTCCTGGTCTATAATTGATACTCGTGCTAACATTGTTTGATAGCTTCATCTATGCCGATGAGCGCAATGCTGATGGTAGCATGAAGGGTATGAGCCTTGATGGCGAGGCACACGCTCAATTCTTCGCCGATCTCGCCAATGGAAAGGAGGAAGTGCCGTGGCATGCAACTTTTGTCAAAGGAAAAGGCTATGTCAAGTTCTAAGGAATGGTATTTCCCCCAACGGGGCTGTCATGGATAGTCTAGGTATCGAGAAAGGTTGCGATTGGTTCGGCGCAAAATCCAATTTCTTTATGCGCTTTCTATATAGCTTTCGATTTCCCTAGAGCTCGATTATTTTTTAACCCCGAGTCTCAACTCCTTTGGCGAGGATACCTCAACGTGTCTACCGCACATATGCCCTTTGTTGTTCTTAATCAATCAATTCATCACACGTTGTTGCTTTCACCCGATCTTATTAGCCGCTACGCATATACACTGCCTTCCGTCTTACTGACCACGCAGAAGACTTGTTTCCGGAATATTCCAGGTACTATACATCTTCCATTACAAACCCGGGTAGTATCCAAAGTCTCTTCCGTCTGACAATATGCTGTTTTTACTCCCTTCGTATACGCCCAAAAAGAGCATCCAAAAGAGCATCCAAAAGAGCATCCAAAAGACATTACAACGCTGCATAAGCTGCCGACTATTCTTGTAAATAATAAACCAATGATCTATACACCCATAGTACGAATTCCACTCGCACTAAGGTCATATCTAGAGAAGGGGATAGAATAGGTCTGCTTTTACTCCTTAGGGTATCTTTCTTATTCTTCTTAGAAAGGACCGATCTCAATCTCTTCGGTAATGATATTTTAAATGGGAGAAATCATATGGGTCTCTAGGGTTGAGTAGATAGGTGAGAGCAAGGTGTTGAAATATGCGATAAACAAATTATATGGGTTGGCGCGATGACGTCTAAAACGTGCCGTACATAGGTATGTAAACTTTGGAAGCCATCCATGGATAATAAGGAAGCCACTAACCTTAACTTTCAAAAATGAAAGAGCCAAAGGTTTACATGTAGGTAATAATTACGACAGGTTCTTTCCCCGTATGTCCGTAGCCTTGCACTTCCACCTCACTTTACAGCGAACATCATGGCCACTCGTTAAGGGCGGGCATGCCCGAATGCCAGACAGGCTCCCCTCTACGTTTGTTTCGTCGACAGTACCCTGTGTATTTGACAGTACCGTCATTCTTGCGGCAACCCACCCCACAATCTCCACGGCAGATCCATCAGACGATGAATCAGTTGATCTAAGAAAATTATTTGAGAAGTACGGTGCATACCCTTATGGCAACTTCCTGCTCCTGGTAAGGAGATTTGCATCATGTGGAACCGCCTTTCGTGGCTTGACCATAAACTGGAGACAATGCCAACACCCGACTCAGAGGCACGCTGGCGGAAAATGTACAACTCCCTTGATGGTTATTTTGAGATTCCTTGCTTGAGAGAGCAGGGCCCACCTTTCAACCGACCACTGCATTATTTGGTTGCGGCCTTGTTGGAAGCTGATAAACCAGAGCGTGAGACAAGTGCTATAATTTCCGCCATTGGGAATTCCATGAGCACAGTTCGGATGTTTCACCAGCGACGTCTATTTGGGGACCAAGAAGTTCGCGGTAGAGGCCGCGAGTGGCTAAAATCCATCGGTCGACGGGCTCGCAAGTCCCTCTCGCCGCGTAAAAGGACACGCCACTCAACATCCGCCTCTTGCTAAGTTTGCCCAGGGGCAAGGATTGTGCTGAATCGCATGGCTTCGTTACCCAACTGCTATTCCCAAACCCAAGCGCGACAGACATCAGTTGTTGAACATGCAGGCATGGATATTTGACAGACTGAGCAGTCTTCAGATAATGTTTGGTGCTAAGGGTATTTAAACCCTTCATTTACTAGTTCTCACAAATAACAACTCTTCTTCCTCCATCTATCTCCCCACTATAGTGCTCCCACTACAACATCAGTCAAAACGCTAGAGCATCCTGGAGAAAATCGAGGCTCTGCGAACCGATCTATCTATGGGCGTATTGGAAGAAGCTGGATGCAGGGCATTGTAGACCCTGATAACAGAAACCAATACACCCATGTCACGTTTGAAAGAATCACTTGCACATAAACTGTAGTCTTTGAGAAAGCCAGATATTCTAGGGATCGTACTATAGTAAATATCTCCGAGAAAGAGTATAGTTGATTCCGATATAAGTGAAGTGGACAGATAAAGCAAGAAGGGGAAGAAAGAGAGAGACCTGTCTAGTTATATACAAGGACCCAGCAGAAAGTTAACTTAGCTAACTAGACATGATGAGCCTACAAAAGTAGGCGAAGGGGCAGATATGCTATTGTGAAAAAGCTCCTAGGCCCTCTCACATTCAACTTCATGGCTCGAGCGTTCCGCCCACAGCAAAAACCCCAGCTGTGGCAGCTTCAATATCTTGATCCCCTGATCCACCACAGGCGCCGATGGCGGCGAAGAACGTGCCATTGATGAACAGCGGTATCGCGCCCGGGATAGGTAACATCCCGCCGTTGGTGTGCTCGATGCCGTAATCTTCACGCCCCGGCTGGACCAGGGGTTGCAGGTCGCCAGAGGTCAACGCTCCGTTGAAAAGGCTGACGGTGCTGGTCTTTTTGATACAGGTGTCGACGCTCTCGATGAACGCGTTATCCATGCGCAGAACGGCGATTGGAAAGCCATAGGGGTCTGCGACGACGATGGTGGACGGAGCACTATCGAGTTAAGGTAACTGTCAACATAGGTCTGTTGTGATTCATTAAGGTATGGTTTGCATGTACTTGTTCGCAGCTGCCTTGGCAGATGCAGCCTCGACAGCTATCAATGCTTGCTGTGCATTAAGCACAAATCGCTCGTTAGGAGGTTTCATAGGATTATTGATGAGGGCAAAGGTAGATTCCGAGAGAAATGCAGCTGCAAGCGCCACGGCTAGCGACCCGGCGTTCCTCATAGTAATGACACAGATAGGGACCTTGTTGATAATAATGACGATTGTATGAAAGGAGCCTGAGCTTTGATATAATAAAAGAATAATTACAGCGTGGTAACGGATATTTATACTATTGTTTTGACTCACATAAAGTGAGTTCTTTGCGGACTTCTCGAAACGCTCTGTAATGCTTGAATCTGTCAGCGGACCAAGCCACCTGGGCATATTCCCGGTGTTCCGATGGGACCTTCTCAAAAAGAAACCATAGCATCATCGATGGCCAGTTGTATTAGCCTATTAATGACGGTGAGTTCAAAAAGTCCGGACGCCTACAGCATGGGAACTGTGTCTATCCCGCGCGGCATATTTTTGGCGAATGAAGTTTCGTCGCGCCATCCGTCCCCACTAACCGCGCGGTCCATGAATAATCCTTTGACGGGAACCTTTGGACCCAAGGTTATTTATATTTATTAACTAGCGTTTTCTGGTGGACCGAGTTCAGAAGATGGAGCACAATAGATCTATTTACTGGTCATACCTTAATTGGAAACAGAATATGAGACAAAAAGCGGAGTAGCAAAAACAGCATCTCACTATTCGAATTTTGTTGCACAGGATGCAGAGAATGTTAAAAATATACATTACATACTCAGCCCGAAGCCGTGGGATCAATTGGCAGACAAACAGTCGAACCTCGGAAAATTTGAGGAGAGTCAAGACCCATCACATGCATGGTGGACAACATTGAATGAAAAAAGGTTGATTGAAGAAGAGATTACAAAAGTAAGGGATCAATTTTGAGCTGTTTGTTTGAAATTTCGAAACCACTGCATTTGATTCGTTGCTTTCGATATTCATATACACCAAATACCTCATTTGTTGATGTTAGAATCTCTCATTATATTTCTGTCTGCAGAAACATGAGTTTAATCATCTGCAGATATTACCCTATGCAATGTAATCAAGCTTACCGTCTGCATCTATTATCCGTGGAAACAATAATTCCCTCTAGTATGCTGGAGCACATAACGTGGTAGAATGGCTGTGGGGGTCTTATAGAAACTTAGTAGAGCAGGTGATCTGGGGTATCATCCCGACTGTGGGCGTCTAATGTATGTATACATATTCTCCCACACAGCACCCACACAATCGCTGCCTTGTAGGTACAACTCACCTCCTACGAGCCGCATACTGAAATTGCATCAAAAGCATAAGCTTGCTGTTTGGTACAATAGCAGGAGGGCGCTCGTAAAGGAAAGGCCACATATGCTCTACCGACATGCTCATGCCTGCGTAGAAATGAGTGTCCATGAAAAATGCCATGTCCATTTTCATCCAGTCAACATCCGAGCAGCCTTCAATGGCCTCCACTTTATTCTGTGGCTGTTCCGAATTCTTTTGTGCGGCAAGGTTGAGATTGCCAGAGCGGTCTTGACTCGACGAAAAGCCATCGGCAAAGTTGGCATGGCCTGAACTTTCAGAACCACAGCTGCGCAATGCATCCTCGTCAATTTCGAAGAAGAATCGGTATCTTGCAACGGGCTCATTGTCATATAGGAGCTTCTGATCAGCGCGTGGGTTTTCAGCCGAGAAGCTATCAGCCACCCATTCCTGGAAGTGGGCCCGTAGATCCTCCTTGGAAGCTCCATCGAGCTTTGCCTTGTCTTCGATGAAGATAAATTTGAGTTTGTCGAACATAGCTTCATTTATTTCTGATCGCGGGTCGAGATTGATGATTGAGCGCACTGAGATGTCGACCTTTTGCTTAAAGATATCCCAGGCTTCGTCGTCTTTGTATGTGGTCCGATAGAAAACCCAGCCCCATTTTTCGATTTTTCGATCTTTAAGCTCGTACAATATGGCTTCCGATGAAATCCATTTATTTCTCAGAATAGGCGAGGAATGAAAGCTTCGTCGTGATGTTGAAGGCAGAGGAGACTTGGGGAGGCCTAATGTGCTTTGAAACGAAACGGCGCGTGGATTGGAGTACACAGAAAGAAATTGCCGAGCGGGAAGTAGATGACTAAGCGAAAGCCTAGGTAGTAATAAACCCTCTCATCGCCATTGGGTATAGAACCCTGGGATTATTTGCGTTGTTGGAGTGCAGCTGGTGGAGATATAGGGGATACAGTACTGCCCAAAACGGGAACTGCCACGGTGTCGGCCCCCTGGGGCCGGATTTTCATCCACTAGTCCACATCCGCTCTAGCAAAGGCTTGATCGGGACATGTTGAGCTATAATAGGTACACAATTAATTACGCAAAAAGTGATGAATCCGAGAACAAATCGGAAGACAACATGTAGACTGGTGAAAGTGAGTTCGAGCGGACTTGGTCTGAATATTTTTTATTTCATAAGTCATCAAAACAGAAACCATTTGATGAAAGAAAACACAAGAACAGAGTCCAATTATATAAAAGGGGACGCAAGCTCAAAAGAGCATTCGCTATTTCAAGGACAAGTATCAAGCTGAGAAGTCCTTGTATCCTATGTCCTTGACAAAGGTCTGTTGCCAAGGACCCTGAAATTTGTGCTCAGCAAGCTCGGCATAAAATCTCCCGTGTGCCTCCCCATTGACTGCAGAGTATGCAGGAGCTCCATCAGCATATCGCTCATCTGCATAATAGAATCTGCCTTACGTCAATCTCGAACCCGTTCTAGCCGAAGAAGGAAACACTTACTTGAAGCCTCGATCAGAGTACGCGGCAGCAGCAGAGCGGATGATATGGGCCGTTGCGGATTTACCCACACCAAGATCTAGAAGGCTTGCAATATGGGTCAAGTTGAGTATATTACCAGTGTAAATAAATGTCTTGGAGCGGTGGTCAGGGAGTTGCTCGAAGCTTAAAGCCGCCTGTTGTGCAGCGACAAACGCACTAGTCGTGTTGATTTGAAGGTCTCGATTGAAGTCAGCCAATGGAAGAGACAAAGGGTTCTCTGGGTCGTTTGAAGTCGTTGCAGCAGCTTCCAGGATGTCAGCGGGTTTTCAGTAAATGGCTTCCATGAGGAATATGCTTACCATTGTAAACAACAACACTCGGCAGACCAAGGGATGCTTTGACTTTCGAAAATACGTCCTTTACTGAATGAGGATCGGACAGATCGGCGGAAATGCAGACTCGGTCCCCATTGCTATCTTCCTCCTTGAGGCTTCTAGATGCAAGGGCAACTTTGTAGCCCTTTCCAGCAAAGGTCCGAGCCACATGGTGACCGATATTGGGACCAGATCCAAGAACGAGAATAACTGGAGATGCGTTAGCCATACTTGAGTTTGTATGAATTTAAAAGAAAACTAATATTCAGGAAGACAAGAGTCTCCTTATATGAGCTTCAGTGATCAAACAGCAGCTCCCTGTGTATTATCAATCCGCGTGTTTGCTACCTAGTTTGCTTGAACTTTATCATGATCCCACCTTTGGATCTGACCCGGTTGTGTTTGCACCATATGCAGGTAATATGTGGTGTGTATGTCGATACCTCCATATAGTATAGTAAGCACTAATCAATGTCGATGATAAATTGCAGATGATAAATCTCCCCGAACCCCCGAGGCTTGGTAATCGTTCCGGTTCACCTGGGTATCGTAAGCGCTTTTAGCTCGGCGACTAATGACGTAATAATCCGGTTGCTATCCTCCGTATTTACTAGGATTGAGGCCTTCCTACATAAATTACGCTGTAGATAATTGTAGTTGATGTACTCAGGAAATATCTTGTTAGCATTAGTTTCTTTCCATCAATCACCACACAACTATGGCCTCAAATATTCTGATCACCGGTGCCGCCGGCTACATGTAAGGTTTATCTTACGGGAGTAACTATACACATCTCATCTCATCCTTTTTTTATAGAGGTGGTTCTATAGTCGCAGACTTTCTGGCAAGAAAGACCATATCAACTGATGTGGATCGGCTTATTGCTGCGGTTAGATCCGAAGATCAAGCTAATTCCTTATCAAATTTGGGTGTCCGCGTTATTCAGTTGGATCTGACGGACGAAGACACGGTGGTAAAAAGCGTGCTATCCCATAACAGTATGAACCCTTCTCCAACTGTCTTCATACTCGAGAAGAATTCACCAATACCTTCCTAGTCGGCATCGTTATTCACACGGCAAGCTCTATAAATCCAACTCTAGCGCTGCACTTGATCAACGCGTTGAGCAAACAGGGTGAAGTGAGTGGGGAAAAAACATATTTCATCCACGTAAGTGCTACATGTCTTGCTTTCCATACGAACATTGAATGAATCGAATAACCCGGAGATAGACCTCGGGATTAGGTGCATTCTTCGAAAATACGGGTTGGCCAGCAGGACCGTTTAAAGACACAGATGCCGTGTTCGATACTGAGAAGGAATTGGCCGACTCCTCCCCTTTGCGAAAGGTAAGAAATTAATCTGACTACATGGAGAATATTCTGGAAAGCGTTGGTTCTCACACGGGACAGACTGATGTGGCTATCATCGAGCATGCCGAAAAACGAGGAGTAGGCTGTTTTGTTGTTGTACCTTCCCTAGTTTGTGAGTACGACGGGTTAAGAATAAGACCAGCCCCAGATAAGGCCAACGCTGACAATTCTTCTTAGATGGGAAGGGAAGTGGCGAATGGAATAAACTATCCGTAGTGCTGCCTGTCTATGTCAAAGCCAGCATCTCGGGTCGGGCTGTTTATAAATTCCCCGAAGACACGGTAGGAGATGGGATTTTCCGGGGGCTCTCAGGTTGTCCATGCAATTGACTAACAACCATTACAGAGAGTCTCAAGCGTTCACATTTCTGATTTGACTGCCCTCTACGGACGGATTATCGAGAACATCCTCCAGGGAGAGCCGCTTCCAGCTGGCAGAGAAGGATATTACTTTGCACTGGCCCATTATCTCCATTTAGGAGAAGTCCTGGACCACTTAGCTATACAGCTAAAGGCTCGTGATCTGATATCAGATTCAAAGACAAAGATTTATCTCAATGATGAGGCTGCCGCAAGCTCCCTGGGCATTCCCGTGCCATTTGTGCGACCCTTGTGGAATTCGGGGTAGGTGTTGCACCCATCCCATGTCGAGGCATCTTTCTCTAATTCGGAATGCAGAGATAACATCATCGCCGAGATTCCGCACAAGATCGGGTGGAGACCGATGTGGAATAAGGAACGATTTCTCCAAAACATCGATGACGAGATCCAAGCTGTAGTAGAGCATGGAAAGGCTAAGAGCAGTCTCATTGATTCTTTGTTTGAATTCGCTGCAGGGCAACAGGATAAGGTCTGAGTGGCCTTCTTTGTTCTTCTGACTCGTGGACATCCCCACCCTCCTCTGCCTTCAACTTCCCAGAATCTACAATGAAAGTTTGTCAATTGTTAATTAAAAATGTGAAAGGTATACTATGGCCGTGTAAGTTTCGCGAATAGTTCCTCGAGGCAATACAGCAACCTTTGACACAAGTGCACTCATTTCGATCAAGGGCGTTTTATCATATCATTTATAGGGCGCGCTCAAGTTGTCCTTTTGTTATAATTGGTGACTGCCTCGTATTCCCACATATTCCCATGTTGTGCGGACACCTGTCCATCGCTAGGCTGGCAGTTGGCCATTTGCCAACCCCCGAGAACAAAGAAGCGCTTCCACTCGGGTGAAAGCTAGCCAAGTGATTTTTCGTGTGACTGGGCGCCCCCTTTCAACACAGCATTGACGCCCGGCCCAAAACTGCTCAAGTTTGTGATCGTTGCTCTCTCTTCGGTTTAATGTGCAAGCCTTTTCAGCCAGACCGCCACTAGCTTAATAAATTACACTGGGTTCTCCAGGGCTATCTCGACAGGTGACCTTCAGGCCATTACCATCATCCATAAAAAGGTCTCTTGCGTAGAATATGCTTTTTTACTGCCTTTGTATACACTTAAAAGGAGTATCCAAAAGATACACTAATAATCTATACCCATAGTACGAATTCCACTGGTACTGAGATTATATCTAGAGAAGGGGATCGAATATATCTGCTTTTACCCCTTAGGGTGTCTTTCTTATTCTTCCTAGAAAAAAGGAGTCATTCTATATCCTTCAATATCACCGATCTCAATCTCCTCGGTAATGGTCTTTTAGACGGGGGAAATCATATGAGTCTCTAGGGTCGAGTATATAGCCGAGAGCAAGGTGGTGAAATAGGCGGTAAACAAATTATATGGGTCGGCAAAGGCGTCCAAAACCTCCCGTAAGGCAGGGGCATCTACTGATGTGGCCTGTTTCTATACCATTTTCTTGCTACAAGATCAATCAAGTCAAAGATGCCAGCTTTCAAAGGCAATGGCTCAGAATCGGGCTAGGAATCCTACGAAACATCCCAGGGATAACTAAAACAGAAGGGTTTATAGCAGATGAAAGTGTATAATTAGAAACAATGATCTGAAAGCTATATTTCAGAGAACGTATCGGAAGTTTGGGTTCTGTCAACTGGTTAGTAAAGCGACCACATAAATGAATAAACGATAGTCACTAACCTCAAAATCGGTTAGATCTGCCCCAGCGCTCTGATCAATAGATGACTCTACCTGTCCGCCCACAGCAGCAGCCGCGGCATCTCGCTGCTTGTTTCTGCGAGCCAGAACGAACCGCAGCAAAACAGCCAAAGCTGCTTGCGCAGACGAGCATGCCAGGATGAGCTTGACTCCGGTCTGGTATATGGGCGCTTCTTTTGCCAGAAAGGCATGGGGTCCAATGATATTGCCAGCACAGTATGCCAAAAACACAAAGGCAACACTTGTTGTACGTTTTGTATAACCACCAAGGTTTGTCGCCGGCATCTGTAAAGCCAGTACCAAAGAGCAGACATAAGCGCCAATGATATAATAACCAAACAACACGCCGACCTTGTACGTCTTGTGGTCCAACTTCCATAAGAGGCTAGCACCGAGTATAGTTGGCATCAAGTAAACGAACATGACGACAGTTCGGAAGTTTTTGATTCGCGATGCGAGATATGTTCCTCCTAGAACATAGAAGATCTGGAATCCTCCAAAAGGGATGCCCAAAGCGACAGCAGTGGCCGAGTCATCGGTCAACCCCTTGATAATCAGTTTGCCGAAGCTCGCGATCCCACCATTCACAACCTCGTTCAAAAGAGTGAACAAGAACAAGATCCAAACTTGCGGATCTATCAAAGCTTCACGGATCTGATACCATTTGATCTGGTGATTGATGATACCGGTCTGACCGAGTCGAGCGCGACCAATGAGAAGGGCCTTTTCGTCCAGGGTGAAACGCTTGGAAGAGATAACGTCACCCGGGAGGAAGAGAAGCATGACAACTCCCCAGACGAGGGTAATGCCGCCCAGAATGAGATAGATAGCTCTCCATACGGCAATGGTGTCGATTTGTCCAATTCCATAGGTGAGAATGCCACCCACCATAGCCCCCAGTCCGTTGCAGCTGTAGAAGACACCAGCCCGGAAAGGTTGCTGAGCACGTGTATACCACATTCCGATCATTAGCATGAAGCAAGGTGTGATAGGGGCTTCAAAGACTCCCAGAAGGAAGCGGCAGATAGCCATTCCGGTAAAGGAGGAGCAGGCGGCAGTAATCATGAGCATCGCTCCCCAGGCAATAATATTTCCAGAAACGACTTTGGCAAGCTTTGTTTTCTGTGCGAGGATATTCCATGGGTATTCAGCAACGAGATATGCGAAATAAAAGATACTGGCAAGCCAGCTGTATTGGTTGCTTGACATATGCGTGGAAGAGAGAAGGTCGAACACCGCAGAGTAGGCAAGTGCTGATTTGTCGATATACTGAAGCATATATGTCCCAGAAAGTAAAGGCAACAAAACAAGATCTACTTTCCGGACCAGCGCCTTGTTGCGTGGCTCATCATCCAGAAGTGCTTGGATGGCCTCTTGATTGAATCCATTTTGACGGAGGAAGACTTCTCCTTCATCGAGATCCGTTATAGTGCCAATTTGCACATCTTTCTCGTTGATGGTATCGTCCACGGGTGTTTTCTTGTCGATCTCCATGTTGACAATCCTATGAGTAATGGTGAATGGTAAACAAGAAGATGGAAATGATCCCCATATAGGGAATCAGATACCCCTCAAAGCCTTTCAAGACATTTTCCCGTTATCTTTAGGGTTTGACTCCACCAAGATAGGTGCCGTCCCCGCACGATATAACTTGCCGAGGGCTTGGGAGCGGACAGATAGCGATGTCAACGCTATACTCACGCTATAGTTATCTTACTCCCGACTCCACCAAGATAGTCCTCCCCGCACGGTAGAACTTCGGCGCTACTTTTGAACGCCGGAAAGATAGCGACCGTCACGGTGCTATATCTTATCCCCGACCCCCAACTTTTGTCTTGGTTTCCCTTGATTTACCATTGAACCGTGATAAGTTGATTTATCATGACTGTTGATACCAAGCCTCCTTCCGTCACCCTGGTGCAAGGCCATGTGGTGGGGACCCGGCTCAATGACTCTTTTCCCCAATCCGTCGACGCCTTCTTGGGAGTCCCGTATGCCCTTCCTCCTGTAGGGGATCGACGTTTCAGGCCAGCAGTCAAAGTTTCGAGCTCATCAGATACCATTGATGCGTCCAAGTATGGCCCCGCGGCTCCTGGAAAAGCACTTCTCTCTGGAGGACCGAAGCTCGTGCAGAGTGAAGACTGCTTGACGGCAAACATTTTTCGACCGGCTGGAAGCAAGAATACGGGCAAGCTCCCCGTCGCAGTCTACATCCACGGTGGTGCTTTCAATCGGGGGTCGGCAACTATGCACAATACTGCGTCCATGGTGGCGTGGTCAGAACACCCCTTCGTTGCCGTGAGCTTCGGTTATCGCATTGGAGCTCTTGGATTCCTGCCATCGAGTCTGTCGCAGAAGGAGGGGTTGTTGAATCTCGGATTGCGTGATCAGGTGCATTTGTTGCAGTGGGTCCAAGAGAATATCGCCAATTTTGGCGGTGATCCTGCTAACGTCACTTTGTTTGGTCTTTCTGCGGGGGCGCATTCAGTAATTCTCCCCAACTAAATTCTTCAAAGATCTCATTCTAACAAAAATCTAGATTGGTCACCACCTCCTCGATTACGATGAGCATAAACTGCCATTGTTCCATCGTGTCATTATCGAGTCCGGAGCAGCAACTTCCCGTGCTGTTCGCCCATATAACGCAAAGGTTCACGAGGAACAATTTGCCGACTTCCTCCAAGAAGTCGGCTGCCCAGCCGATCTAGCCGAAGCCGAGGTCTTCC
The DNA here is from genome assembly GCA_019190355.1 of Penicillium palitans. Classification (NCBI taxonomy): domain Eukaryota; kingdom Fungi; phylum Ascomycota; class Eurotiomycetes; order Eurotiales; family Aspergillaceae; genus Penicillium; species Penicillium palitans. The sequence goes on from JAHAQQ010000025.1 coordinate 62,962, forward strand.
CATTCCTACGTTCACTCCCCAGCTTGACGGTTACAAATGCTCAAACAGCTGTTTTCGACAAGTACAACCCTTCCCTTCGGTGGGCATTCCAGCCCGTGATTGATGGAGACATTATTTCTCGCAAGCCCCTCGAAGCATGGGAGTCAAAAGTCTGGAATAAAGTACCCATCATGACCGGGTTCAATAGCAACGAGGGAACAATGTACGTCGACAAGGAAATGTCGGAGGCCTCCCAGTTCCGCGAGTTCTGGCACAATCTGCTGCCCGAGCTCTCGTCGTCTGATCTCGACGCAATCGAAAAGCTCTATCCTGACCCCGCGGCCGATCCCACATCACCCTATGTTGAAACAAGACAGGACGAGGGTCTCGGACCTCAATATAAGCGTATTGAAGCTGCTTACGGACACTATGCGTATGTGGCACCAGTCCGCCAGACAGCACAATTTGCATCATCCCAAGGCGCTCCAGTTTACCTTTATCACTGGGCTCTACCTAGAACAGTCGTGGGTCGAGCCAACCATGCCGATAATATGTACTACGAGACCTATAACAGTGCCATTACGGGGATTTCAGCATCCCAGAAGGAGCTGTCTGGCACACTTCATGCCTACTTGACTAGTTTCATTACAACCGGTGATCCCAATGCTCTATGTGGTCGATATGGACAAAGACCAGAGTGGAAGCCCTTCCAGCCGGCGGATACAAAGGTTATGATCTTTGGAGAGGGAAATGACGAATTGATCGGAGGTAACGTTGCTCCTCCCGCAAAATGTGTTGCGGATGATTGGGCGAGAAAGGAGACAGAATTTTGGTGGTCAAAGGTTCCGATTTCCCAGCTTGCTTGATTTATATATAACAGAGACATTCCATGTATAGACCTCAGCCACAAGGCCCAACTCGGTTATTTTCTTCTGCCTGACCTTTTCCCTTTTTGAAACCCACCTCCTTGGTGTTAACTAGAACGAATCGGAATGGTCTGTGGAGCTTTTCATTGCCCATTCGCCGGCAAATAACCTCGGGATAATAATTTTATCATTTCGCAATCTATTAATTGGTAATTTAACCCCCTAATGTTTCTTGCCTATCTGATAGAGACAAGGAATACGACCGTTCCACCGTCGGTAGCTCTATCTCAGGGTCTGGCTTGGATGGTATCGCAATCAATGTTGTCGAATCATTCCCATTTCGTGATAGCATCATCCCTTCACTGTGCCTACTCAGTGATCTTCTATGCCTCCTTGGGCTATTTTGCCTATCTCTATATCCTGCTCCAAACGTTGACTCCGTTATATTTGGGCGATTGTAAGAAGAAGATTTCTTGAAATGCCCGCTTGCTAGTTTGTATAGGAAGGGGAGATTTGCGCAAGCGATTCCACAAAGTGGCTCGTATATAGACAGAATTCCCAGTGGAACACCAGCCCCTATTTTTCTTTCTATTAGTAAGTGAATATTGAATCGTGGGGAGATTTATTTGCACTTGCAAGTAAAGTCCGACGACCCTTGTGAGACAACAACGGTTAAACGGGCAAGAGTAACACCACATGTGCTACACAAGTCAGAATAAATTGTCAGAGGGTGGAGAGGGTAACTTACAATAGACCAATGGCGAAAATACCTGCGACCTCCAATTTCTGCCTTCGATTAATGTGTAATCCGAAGATAACCGGTAAGGGAAGAAGAAACACCCATATGTCGGTTACCAGGTTCGTAATGTTGGTGAAGTAGGAGAATGCCACCAGATTTATACAGGTCCCCTTAACATCCGGATTCCAAATGCTTTGAATGGGGATACACTCTAGCCCTAGTCCGATCTCCATGGCTGCGAGCCAGCAAAGGATAAAGACTGCGGTGCCAATGACCACTCGGCGAAAGACAACCGTGCTGAAAATGCGATAGTAAAGACCAAGAATCGAAAGCTTAATGCTTGCGATAGCCCAGTCATAGAAGTGGCTGAAGACATAGTCACCCTAAGAATCCAGAATGTTCAGTATGTAAAGAAATACGGTGAATCTGTTGGAAATTACCCGCAAGAAACCCTCGACTTCATGGGTAGAGAGAGCTGCTTGATGTCTACCAAAGCCATAGGGTGGACCTGTATAAAACAAAGGTTAATATGGGTCGGCCTCAAATCCAACAGTCCATTCAATAAATATCTTGTCATAAGAACCTACCGTAAACCAAGCCACTTATGCATAACCCGACCGATATTGCCTACAACAAGTAGCAGTATTAGAAAATCGGGTATCTCAACGAGAAAGGAAATAAAACATGAAGAGAAGAAAAGAAAAGTTAGCTCGGACCGTGGAAAGAATAATCAAATAATCATCGAAGTTTATAGGATGTTTGGATGAGGGTCGTAATACCACGAAAAGCCGGAGCCCCGTGAACAAAATCATAAATGGAATGGGAACCGCATAGCATATAGTCACGATTGTGACCCGCGACGCACTCAAATCGACTTTCCCTGCCATTGAGGTGTAAAAGTCTATTGAAGGGGCGAGTCCATGGAAAGGACTCAAGTGGGTAATAGGGAAGAAAAAAAAGGGATCAAGGGGGAAGTGTTCCCAAAAGAACTCTGGTCATATGGGTGATATGCCCAGGTGCCTACCTGCAGGTGCCCAGGTGAGTACCGATGCCTACATTACTCCCTTACTAGGGCTTATGTACTTTGGCCCCCATGTTACATCCATGCATATTACAAGTACTTGTACGGAGTACCGAGTATACATTGGAACAATGCATATTTGATTTTCAATAATGTATGAAAGGTGATGTATTATCAATAAAAACGATGTGCAATTGCTTAAATAGCAAGATTTCATAGCCCTGAATGATATAGGAGACTAGATACATTTTCTTTGCAATGTCCCTTTAAAAAGACATAGTGGATCAAAGAAACGCGTTTCGGCCCGCGTCCAAAGCTTGGAATGTTACATGACCCACCCCCAAGATCGAACACCTCGCTTACTACGGCTTACGCTAGCCTTGCAGGAACTGTACATAAGGGGCTGTGAGAATGTTCGCCAATCACTTTCTCAAAATAGAAGTACCCAGTTTCTTTCACCCTCTCTAATTCTCCGATCCCAGCGGCTGTGAAGGGTAGTTAGTATGGGTTTCGCGGCTGGAATAAGCAGCCTTGTTCTTCTGGCTCTCACCGCTGCCCCAACTGGTCTGGCTGCCTCTGTCCAACCATCCAGCCCAGTGGTCGATTTGGGATACGCCACATACCAGGGGTACTATAACAATACCTATGAACTCAATATCTTCAAAGGGTGAGAAAAATACCGCATTAGGCGTGCAGAAGGGTTCTGTTTTTTACTTATTGTTTTAGGATTCGATATGCAGCCCCTCCCGTTGGAAAGCTGCGATGGCAACCGCCACAGGCTCCTCCGGTGAATAGGACTTCTATTCAACCTGCCATTGAACAGGCTCCACTTTGCCCACAGTCTGGTGCTGCGAAGCTTCCAGAAAGATATGGTTTCAATTCAGCCCTGGGCAATGAGGACTGCTTGTTCTTAAATTTGTATGCTCCGCCCGGGGCCAAAGATCTTCCTGTTCTCCTTTGGATCCGTAAGTATATGCACAAGTCGAATATCAAAAGATTCGACCTAAAGGAAAAATATGTTCTAAGCACTTATAGACGGTGGTGGATATGGGCTTTTCGGGGCCGAATACGACCCCAGTGAGTGGATCAACACAAACGACAACGGGTTCATTGCAGTTATGATTCAGTACAGACTGGGGGCCTTTGGCTTCTTGTCATCAGAAGGCGTACACAAGCACGGGAAGACCAATGCAGGTCTGCTTGATATGCGTTTCGCCCTCGAATGGGTCCAGGAGCACATCGGAAAATTCGGTGGTAATTCCTCCCGCGTCACAATCGCCGGTGAATCTGCTGGAGCAGGCTCGGTTGTACTGCAATCAATGGCTTATGGCGGTCGCGAGGACCACTTATTCAATAACGTAAGTTATAGTGTGATGACATCCGAGACAGTACAGCTAACTTACATAGGTTATTGCCGCCAGCCCGTATACCGCGGCCTTGTATCAGTACGATGGTGAAGTGCCGACAAATCACTATCAACATTTTGCGGCACGAGCAGGGTGTTACCATGGGGATAATATATCCGAAGCAGCCGTATTTGACTGTCTTGTCAATGCTGACACCGATATCTTGCAATACGCCAGCGCAAATGTCTCTATTTCAGGAGCATGGGGTACTTGGGCTTTCCAACCTGTGGTCGATGGCGACTTTATTCGGGAACTGCCATCCAAGCAATTGCTGAAGAAGAAAGTGAGCGGCAAGCGCGTTTTATCCGGGGTAAGTTCATTGTGCCAAATTCCCGTACCAACATGTAGTAGTGTGCTTGTTCATTCTAACTGCCCCAGAACAATGCCAATGAGGGTGTCCCACTTAGCTCGCCATTTGTGAACACAACTGCCGACTTCCTGAGTTATATCCGCTCTACTTTCCCTTTGTTTTCCCGCGGTGATTATTCCCGCCTGCTGGATACCTACGGGTTCTGGGACAGCTCTCCTCAAAACAATGCTTCCCGATACGATACACTAGGTGACCGTGGTCCAACTGCTTTGAACCAATCAGAAATGGCAACTGGTCTTCAGCAGACGGTCTTTGACATATATGCCGAATCAGTCTTCGACTGTCCCTCTTACTGGCTTGCGGATGCTTTCTCTGGGGGTCATACCAAGGAGAGTTGGAAATATCAGTACTCTGTCACCCCTGCATACCACGGGGCGGATTTGACTGCATACTTCTCTATTGGGGCAACTACGCCCACTCGCGGTTTGATCCACGCATTCCAGAAAATTTGGGGCAATTTCATCATCAATGATACTCCGGTCATCTCTATAGTTGACGCAAAGGGTGGTGCGGACAATTCTACCGTACCTGAGGGTGCGAATGGAGATATCTCCTGGCCAAGGTGGAACCGCAGCTCTCCTCTCTTAATGAACCTCAACACGACGGGTGGAACAATGGTCTACGACAAAGTTACCGATCATCTCTCCTACTGGCTTCAAAAAGGACATGGTGTCACAAATGACTTCAGCCTGGCCGATGCATTGACGTGGGAAGGTGGCCGTGGCAAGCGCTGTGAATTCTGGAGAAGTGTTGGGTACCGTGTGCCAGCATAAGCGATTTGGGCTTTGGTCGCTTTTTTATTCAAAGTCAAGCTGTAAAAATGCCTTGGAGTATTTCAAGCCTTGGAGGTACAATCGTTCTGTATATTGCTATTACATGGGTGGCTTATCTTGAATGGGTTTTCTGTTCTCTTGCAAATATGTGTGATTGCCTTTTATATAGAGAGAAGTGCGATGTATATACCGAGATCTTGATTTTCCTAGACACACTATTCATTCATATTACTGTACCACTCTTCCATCTAATCCGAGCTGTGGCGAGAGTCCTCTTATAATTCATATTAGTTCCTCCACGATATTTTTCAACCAAGAATCAAACAGCCATGCTCTCGGAGCATTGTTATGGTTTCACCATCTTGTAACTAAAATCTGTTTGACTTTCCATCAATAGGTGCCATGGTCTAGTAGTGTAACGAGACATTATAGTGTCCAATTTAGCCTTAGCCCCGGTTAAGAGGGAGATATTTTGTGTGCATTTATCAAAGAAAGAAGAACCAACAAAAAGAGAAAAGGAAATAGGGAGAGACCCTGCCACATGTGACTGCCTCAGCTAAGCTTTGGCAGTGGTCACAATTGAATACGTATATATTCAAGAGAAATACCACCAGTTTGATTAGAAGTTAGGATTCTCCATGCTTCTCAATCGTTCCTCGCTTCCCCCAGAAGATCTTGTGGTATCATTTCTAACTCCTGCCGCATAGGCATAATCCTCTTCTTTTCCGCGAACTGCTTTCACGTAACTCTTGAAATTATGAGACATGTTCACGACTTGGCGAAGATGGTCATCTGTCAGCTCAGGAATAGGACTCCCTTCCTGCTTTGCTTGGAAGCATGCAAGAGCCACAGCGGTTTGGAATGCTTGGGTAGTGTGAGTATCAAGTCGAGAGAAAGTGAGATTGTTGCGTGCTACGTACCGTTTCGTATCTCGCGACCGTTCCACCTGAGTGCCCGGAGATCATCTGACTTCCGAACGAATTCTTTGGCATCATATGAGCAACGAATCTCCCGGCCATCATTGTTGTGGTTTTTGGAGAGCTTTTTGAAATAACCGTCCCAAATTTGCTTCCTTGACTCCTCATCGAGTGGGTCATATCCGATCTGCACGTGAATTCGTGACATGACTGCTTCATCGAAACTTCCCACGCGATTGGTCGTTAGGAAAAGAATACCCTGAAAGTAGTCTAGGGCGCGCAGGAAAACTGGTGCAGGTAAATTTTGCTTAGCCGCTATCTGTACTAGTGCACCACGCGAACTTACTAGAAACAATACTATTCCGTCGAAGATCCTGGGCAGATCGAGTTTCGAGATAAACATCCGCTTCATCAAGAAGAACGATTGCGTTCCAATGTCGTGCATTTCTGAAGAAACGAAGCAGATTTTGTTCCAGTGGTACTGGTTCATGGCCTAAATCTGCAGCAGTAATGTTAAGAAGAGGTCGGCCTGTATACTCTGCAACAGACTCTGGTACCACGATAGTTAGTAACGGGTCACGTCGAGATTTTCTTCGGTCTAGGGATTGTTAATACCAGCTGTGAGAGTCTTTCCTGTTCCTGGAGGACCATGAAGGAGCAAGATCTGTCCTTCTCCTTTGCCCTGAATAAAGTCCGAAGAGAAAGCCTGCTTGTAAGTTCCGCCAAATATCTCGCAGACGGCTTTGATCATTTGCTTGTTGCTTTCGGGCTTCAAGACAAGCGTATCAATGATACCTTTATGTATCTTGGGGTCCCTCAGACTGGATACCTCCAATACATCTATTTCCCGTAATCAGCGGCGCACCAACCAGCAGAAACATGTTAATACATACCCCAGACGCGATCTTTCAACACGTATGCATATACATGCGACCAGCAGAGTAGATATTGGTGATCCGTTAGGGTTGAAACCGAACTCAAATCAATATTATCGTAGTCATCGAAAATGCGACGTTGAATGCCGTGTTGGCGCAGACTGTTCGCTTGACATGTTTTGCATAGACATTTTGGCTCCCTTGTTCGTTGGCCCAGCTCGACATTGTAGACTTCTTCAATCGGCAAATGGGCGTGCTTTTCACCGGCGATCTCCTTCAGTCTCCATGGTTGACTAGTGTGATCAACAACGACTCGCGTTTGTTTAAACTATATGGGTGTGAGATTTGGAGAACGCCTGGGAATAGAATAATTGATGTATATGCATCCCATGCCCAACTCACCGTTCGATTGCCTTGCAGTCTACTTGGGCCGCTGTACTCCTGGAATGTAGGTGTCTTCACCATATCAACAAATCTTTTCCCTCGCTCAATCAATTTCCGACGTAGAGGATTCTGTGGGTCCTCATCCACATGAAACTTGATGGGAAATAGAGGCAGAGAGGTAATTTCACGTTGGCCGTCAAAGATAGAAATGCTGACTTCTTTAACGGAACGACTTAGAATTTGGCCGTCAAAGTTGAGATTCCAGACATTCACAATGTATGGCCGCGAACGAGCATTAGAGGAACCCCATGGCACTCCTCCCGAAAACGATTCGATAACATATGCATTCAGTTTTCCATTCTCCTGAACAAAGACATCTGTTCCAGGCTTTAACAAGAGCCAGAGAGAGCTGAAAGTCGCCTTTGGAACTTCGCTATTCCAGAGAAATTCGGCGTCTCTCACGCCAATTGTTGTTAGCCCATCCAGATATCCAACCAAAATGTCAATATGCTCTTGACATGTTGTAGTGTACTCGGTATCGTGAGTTTCACCCACTTCCTCTCGATACTGGAGCAATCTCTCCCTATAGTGATGAAGATCAGTGAAAGGGTACACTAACCGACCCTGTCCAAGATCACTTTCGATTCCTTCGATACGATATTCGACTCGAGGGATCCTGTCTGGACGTGATTGGCAATCAATGATGGCATTGAGAGCATTGAGAAGAATTGGCGAGTGAATGTAGAGTACTGGACTGCTAATTGTGTCGAACATGTCATCCTCAGGATCAGTAGCATATTTGTTGCTACAGTAGACCTCCCTGTGCTCCTCGATTACGGACTTGGGGATCTGAACGTCGGAAACCTTCGTAAAGATTGTCTTGTCGTTGAGTCGCTTCGTATTACGGCGTTGGTAATCACCATCGCTATCCGGGGCCAAATATGTTGCGACATAAGACACCTTACTCAATTCTTCGACCGCCACGTCAGTTTCTTTGGCCTCTTTATTGGCCTTCTCTGCAGCTTCTTCCTCTTCTGCAAGCCTTTTTTGTCTGCGAATCGAGGAGAGCACATCGAATGTGAATTCAAGCTTGAATTCCCATCCGGGTGAGACCAAACTTTCCCAATGATTGGGCAGGATCCTTGAGTGTTCGGGTTTAATTTTGGTAATGGAAAATGTTTCACCAAGGTCGTCGTCTTCATCCAGGTAATGCGCGAGCCACTCAGTGGAGTATGTGTCAAAGACTGCTTTGACCAGTTTCTTGGTGCCCTGCAAAGATTCAGCAGAGACAAGCAGAAGAGCAAGCCTGCATAACTTACGTCCCAAGTTTTAGAATCATCGTATGGAAAGGTCCAACGCGTGCCAAAAGGATCAACAAAAACGATACTCGCTTGACTCTTCGTAGCAGCCGGGATTGCTGTGGCAACGATTCTGTCAACTTCAGTGTTGCTACAAGAGGCCTTTTCTGCACCACTCTCATCAGCCAAGGATGGCTCTGGTTTGATCTCAGTGGTACCTGTGAGATCCGGAGTCTCTGTTGCGTCAGGCGTTTCTGTCTCACTCAAAATTTCCTGTGCTTTGACTACAATTGTAGCGCTCTGGCTCGCTTGTTGTCTAATCAGCTAATAGAGCTCTGTAGCGCTTTGCCTTATTTTGACTTACCAGTCGTTGTATTAACAACTGCACTGTCTGCCATTGTAGACTGCACCTCATGAGCCTCAAATTCAGAAGGGTGGGTACTTGGCTCTGTGAGAACTTCCATTGCTCACAACAGTTGCTGAAGAAGGGATAAAATGAGGCTCTGCGAATTTTGGCAATTGTTTGAATTTCAACACCATGCCTCGCTCTCCAGACACGGCTCGTATCTGGCTATTTATATCGACTGCGATATAAGACGTAATTTGGGGGCTGAAAACTCCTGATGTAAATTCCTAAACTCTTATGGCATATTTCATTTGTCCATTTTAGCAAAATCCACTTGATTGGTTCCGCTCTGCTTATTGCAGATAATGCATGTAAGCCCAACCACCCCCGCTAGTCTAGTCCAATTCCCGAACGAGTTCTTCATAAAAAGACTTCCTACATACATATTTATGTAATTCGTGCCGACACGTGAACGCGGCCGGTGCCGAGAAGTCTCGTATTCTAGCAACAACTACTAAAGAGTCTATGTTGGCTTTGGACTTGGTTTCACAATGCGAATACAGCAGGATGCGATCACAGACTCGGCTGAAGCGGGGGTGTGGCCTTTTCGATGTCGAATCAGAAGTCATACTAGCCAAAGTGGGTCGAATGACACTTTAGCTAGGAGGTACCTTTGTACCTCCACTAATGCATTATTAATTGGGGTCAGCATATCGCTAGACCTTTCCCGTCCGAATTTCAGGCCAGTTACGGGTGTGTAAACTGACACTGCTTTTTCCGCTGATATTGCCTCTTTGGTGCACAGCAGACAAACACTATGAGTACAACACAAGAGTTCTCACGGCCCGATTTGGTGCGTCGGTTCACTGCTGAACTCAAGGACGATTCAGATCTAGCTTCTCAGGTCAAGTCGTACCAAGGGAACATAGACGCAGAGATCAATACGCAAGAAAAACTGCGAATGGATCGTATTTATTATGGTCAACCGTCAATAGAGAAGTATGTCGGAGGGAGTAAAGGAATATTGAGGCATCAATGGAGCTAGAGAGGCTGACCCTTCTCATTCAGTTCTTTTAAAGGACTCGAACTAGCCCGTCAAACGCTCCAATCCAAATGCGATGAATTTTTCAAATCTTTGGATGAGAAGGTAGAAGCAGAAAAGAGCAAATCAGGACTCTCACGACTCATGCATCGAAACGCGACCGAACAGAAACTGGCTAGTTACATCCGCCAACGAGGGGAGCTCACAGTAACTCAAGTCACTTCAATCATCAATGAGGTCGAGACTCAATGGACAGAGTCAAACAGCAAGGTAAGTACAGTAGTGGCGGGAGGAGTGCAAACGTCCCAACGGCTTAACTAAAAAATAGATTTATCTGTTAGGCGGCGACAAACTTCGTAAAGATATGCCAAAGGTTTGACGCACATAAGCAAATATTTCAATGTTTCCCAAGTCAAACCTCCTACACATCTGCTCTATGTGGTGCCATCACGATGGTCGTTCAGGTGAGAGTTTCAGGTCAAATCAAAGGGTTTAGTCTTATTTATGTTTTAACAGGCTTCGGTTAATTACTCGACTATTGCGGAAAAACTGTCGGGCTATATAGCAGAGCTGTCGGAGAACATCGCTGTTTGTACACAGTGGCTCGACCTTTATGACAACCCGGCCATGCAAGAGCGACTATCCGATATCTATACGCAATACTTCCATTTCTTCATCAAGGTAGCCACCTGGTATATGAAACCAAAACCTTCAAAATGGCTTGATGCGTTCAACTCAAACTTTACGACGGGCTACGAGGGCACAACAGAAACGATCAAAAAGTCCATTCGACTCATTCGTGATCAGGCCTTGGTCGAGAACGCATGGCAGCTAAACAAACTTGATCAATCATTTACCTCCTTTGAAAAGCGGCTCGCCGCTTGGGTGAATGAGATTCGAAACGAGAAAAACGAGGCTGGGGGAACAATGGCAACCCTGATGCTGCAGATGACTGAACGCAGTACGCAACGCTTCCTTATATCTAAACCCCATCGTGATCCCTCGCTAACAGTCCTGGGGTATTGCTAGTGGGTCTATGGGAAGAACGCTTCGAGCGCATGCAGCTGCAAGGTCAACACGAGACCGGAAGAACAACAGCAAGAGGCACTACATCGATAAAAGAAACAGAAATCGCAGAAATCGACGATTTTCCTCGGGGCCTCACCAGGTCCGAGGCTAAATGGGTCTGTCAACACCTTCAGCCAAAAATTGATCAAACAGGAGGCTTTGATGGTATCAGACTCGCCCTCCAAACAGGACGACTTGTCGCTGAGCCTACCATTGTCCAAATCCTCGGGAATTGGGCGCAAGCTACATCGGGCAATGCTCTTCACCTTTGGATTATCAGCCCCTTCGAAACAGGCCCGCAAACCAGCGCCCAACTCGCTGCTCTCGGGGTTATTTGGACGGCAATTCGAGCTCGAGCCCAGTTCGTATCTTACATCTGCCAACGACCCCAGTACGGGAGTATCCCCGAGATTCGCAACGTCGAAGACAAAGCTGGCGTTATGGCGATGGTTTACAGTTTAATCTGCCAGCTGCTGCAGTTCCAACCACCCGACGACAGAGTGCACCTACAACCGGAGATGCTTGATCGACTCATGCAGCCAGGGGAGCGTTGGACAACAGGTTTAACGCTGCTTAAATACCTGCTAGAGAATACACCTACCCTCCGGTACTGTATCATCTCTGGAATCAACCTTCTCGAGGGAAGCGCACGGGACATGTGTCAGGAGTTTGTGGACTTGCTCTTTGCACATTCCAGGAATGCGGATTGGCCAGTTCGAATTCTGTTTACTACTTCCGGGCAGTCGAGGGCGCTTGATGGTACCGTGGACAAAGAAAGCAAGGTCATGTCTCACAGCACCTTTCGTCAGATGAAGGGGAGGTTGATATATCGAGATGTCCAAATGTCCGAGTAGCAGCGCTGTATGATATTTCGAATGCCCGTATGACTGGGTGTGCTACGACCAGCCCAATCCTAAGAGATACACAGATGAGCAAAAGGCCAGGATTTGGTTACTCTAAACAAAATTCTAACGGGATTAGACTTTAACCCTCTCTTTTCCCTCTCCTTTATCTTCTTTGCCCTCATCTAACTCAACTACGACCGAGACGAGTCTCACGGATTTACCAATTACAAACCAAGGCATAACGACAAATCTCAACTTACCCCTAGGTAAATGGATATCCGAGACGCTACGTGAGCATATAATTATGCCTCAATTTAGACTTAGAAGGACGAATGCCAAAGGGTTTCCAGGCATCGTCTTTCCTCTTTAGAAGATTTTTTTCTTTACCGCACTCTTTTATTTGCTCCTATAGAGACAATTTATACAAGGCTATTCAGCTAAACTCCGTTTGTTTTTAAACAGCAACAGATTTTTTTCTTTTTTTTTTCTTCTTCTCTCTCACCTCTCTTCCACCTATTTTCTTACGCACACCTCCAGGACTATGTACACCTCCCACGCGCCTTCCAAGTTACACCACCTAGCCCTGCTGATATAGGGGTCCTGAGGGCAGTCATATAAAGCCTCATTTATGGCAGTCGGCTGCGGATGATCATAGTATGTGGTGAATCGCTATTCCCGACGAGACATCTATGTCTTCCTTCTCTAACACGCCCTCGATATTTGTTTGCTACTCCGTTTGCTCTGTGTCTGGACATGATTGCGTGACAAACACTCAGCCAATCAGGCAGTTTGGCGGAGTGGTCTAACGCGCTAGACTGTGCGTATCATCGTAATCAAAACTACTTTGGAACTATTTAACTAACTTTCCCCCAGTGAACAAACACATTCATGTTATCTAGTCCTTTCGAGGGCGCAGGTTCGAACCCTGCAACTGTCGGTTTCTTTTTTTTCTATATATTATTTATTAATTCTAATTTACATAATAAAAATACCAACATCTTCTTCACAAAGGATTGCTTATTATTTCTCATTATTACAGTCAGGTCTATCGGACAACCACTCTTACAGTGATTCGACTCCGTGTCTTATATGGGACTAACCTAGTTGTTAGAAGAAAATTAGATTTATAATCTACATACTACATTGATCCTCCTATTCCATGTATCGAGGGTTGACGGAATTTACATTTTGTGTATTTCTCGCTGATGTACCTTTTATATGACCATGCAAAAAGTCCCTGGTTTCTGACAGACCCATGCCCGCGAAGGCTGGGGAAAGCTGAAGTACATTATCGCTAGAAATTCAGTGCCGATCGCTGCTGCAGGGGTCCAAATCAACGGGACCAACTTCTGCCCGACCATTATTACTGACGATGATATCCTGCAACAAAAGGCAGATCAGCAGAAGTGGAAAGAAGGTGTGCAGCTTATGGAATATATTTTAGAAGCCCTTGGGGATGCAGAGAGTGGTTGGCAAGGCTGGGTAAGCCATGAAGAGTATGCGCAGATGAAGGTCAAATTGGAGATAGTGAAGGAACAGTTCTTGGATTATATGGCCCAGAATCAAGCAGATGGAGAAGCATGGTGCCGGGTATGGCCGTTCCCGAGGTCCAGGATGAAGATAACTAAACACATTGAACATGGCAAATTGAATCGGCTGAAGGAGGAGACAGGCAATGGTTGTACTACTAGTAGGAAAAAAGCAAATGGTTATGATATGCGCCTTCACCTTGACCATGATCAGAGATGGTAACTACCTATTATCTCCATGTAGGTAGTGACTCAGTGCCAAGAGAAGTGAAACGCTTCTCCCTTTCGACCCCTAACTTATCCCTATCATCATCAACTTACGAAAGTCCAACGATGAGCTTTAACACACGTTGGCTTTATTGGACTACCCGACCATGTATTTATCGCAGGGTACCTATAATACTCCCGCCAACGCGTGTCCTCTTCCAACCATCAGGCTGCGCCATCCGCACGATGAATACCTTGTGCGCGACAAATACCGCGACAACTACCGTGTCGCATCCTGAACATGAACACTTATTTCGTTATACCAGTGGACGATGGCTCTGGGATGAAGAACAACATCTCCATGGCAGGTATAAGGCCTTCAATGTCACAGAGCTTCAAAACCTAGCGGCCAAAGCCATTGGGGCGGGTAGATGTGTTTCAATAACAAAACTGGCCGAAGGAGGGTTTAATAAAGTATTTCGTCTTCTCATGCATGATGGAAAATCTGTCCTAGCACGTATACCAAATCCGAATGCGGGGCCTTCGTTTTATACGACCGCCTCGGAGGTTGCTACAATGGAATTCGTGAGTTAGTCGTGGAAACACCCTTTGACATCGCACACAAGAAACTCATATGTATAAAAGGCCCGGGAAATTCTAAAAATCCCTGTTCCCCAAGTATTTGGGTGGAGTGCTACTGCCCAAAACCCGGTGGGCTCAGAATACATCATTATGGAGGAAGCAACAGGATCCCAACTTGGGACAGTTTGGGATGAAATGACACCGGACTTGAAACTAAAGATCATGAGGGATGTCGTGTCTATTGAGACCAAGATGCTCTCAATATCATTCTCAGAGTATGTACTTGTTTTATTTGCCTATTCCAAGTTTGGGGGGTACTAATTCGACCGTCAGCTATGGGAGCATATATTTTGCGAATGACGCAGTGGATGGGGCTGTCCCTGCGCAAATTATCAGCGATGCTCCAACCGAATTGAAAGATCAAGTTTCGAAAAAGTTCACCATCGGACCTACAGTCGACAGGGATTTCTGGAACAAAGAACGCTCCGCTATGGATATATCCAGGGGCCCCTGTATGTTTTACATTCTTATAATGTTGTGGAAAGATTTCTCTAACATGTTGTAGGGTCAAACCCAAGAGATTATGCTCTAGGTGTTGGTACGCGCGAAATGGCATGGATCAAACAACACGCTATCCCGAGGCCACCGGATGATCCTCTCCTGGCCTCTTCGGCCCAAAATAGCCCACAGGCGCATTTAGATCTTCTAGAAAGATACCTTAAGATAGCGCCTTCTCTTATGGGCTTCGACGAGACTTTAACTCGTTCCACATTATGGCATACGGACCTTCACACTTCCAACCTTTTCGTGGACAATGGTCATATCACAGCCGTCATTGATTGGCAAGGTACATGGGCTGGGCCACTTCTTATCCAAGCACGGCCTTCTCCGCTTGTGGACTATCAGGGGAGCACATTACTAAAGCGTCCGGGAAATTTTGACGACCTTGATGTCAAGGAACAAGCTCATATCAAACAGAAAATCTTCAAGTCCACCCTTCTTCAGCTTTATCTCATGGAAACTGAAGAACGCAATCCGATACTGGCAAAGGCATATAATTTAGACCATGGGAAAACAAGGCGTCTGCCCATCGAACTGGCAGGGAATACCTGGGATGACGATATCGTATCCTTCCGGGAAGCGCTTATCAATGTGGAAAGGTAACCAATCCATCTTTCTTCTGTTTATAATTACCTGACCGTTCTTCTAGGCACTGGAAAGATCTGGGTATGCAAGGAGAATGCCCGATCCATTTCACTGAAGATGAGTTGCAGAGTCATTTAGTTGATGCGGAGGGGTGGAATGAGGTCCAGGACTTTTTTGATAGCATTGAAGGCCTTGTAAAGAGAGATGGCTGGACACATCATGATACCTTCGATGCTGCGTTGGCTCTTTTCTCGGATCTCAGGGAAATGGGTCTCAAGGACATGAGGGGTAAAGAAAGGGAAGACTTTGAAAAGGATACGCGCTGGGTGAAAGACAAGAGCTAAGCCCTCGAGTCCTGGACTTGGTACTAAGGCTGCCCCGGCTGCAAGAGTATTACCACTTATCCAGTAACGCCGACTATTCTTGTGACTACATGGTGTAGCTAAGCTACAAGAACCGAATCATTTAAAATGAACAAACCATAAAACACATCTAGTTCTCGGATTTCATTCATATACAATCTCTAATTCCGAGAAAGGCAAGCCTTGGATCAGAGGAGCGATGGGAGGCGGAGATCAGAGAGACAACATAGAGCTGTTCGGCAGATAGAAGATAGTGATAGGGATGAACAATTTGACCCTCCCTCCATTTTTTGCCCTTGCACCGGCTATACTCCTGCCCTCGGGGGCCTTTCGCTTGGGTGCACTGACTGGGTAGCGCTTTCAACTGGTCATAGGTCTTGCCCCTCGAACTTCCAAGGTTGGAAAATGCTATCTTAAGAAAGCCAGTCAACCGTATAGCCGCTTATGTCTCAGCGTTTCTCAAATTTGTCGGTAATTTTTCCCCGCTATCTCACGTCTGATATCTGCGAGTATTGAGTATTGGCTGTGGGTCATCGGGATTATCAAACTCAACCCTCGCCACTCTAGAACTAGGAAATTCGTATCAGGATAGCTGCTTGTAGGGTTACTGGTGAGTACTCAACACTCGATTCCAAACTTGCGTCATCTTTCTCCTTAGAACTTATACTAAGAGACACTTCGGGGCCGTCATTGTGGTCTGGAGAAGTGAAGTTTAGTATGACTTGATGGTACCAGGAAGTGATAGAAGGGACGTACTTGATTATATAAATAGGAATGGAGGGTGAAATGGAAAATGTTGATAGAAGAAGAATGGCAGATTTTTATCTCCGAGGAACTCTTTATCCACCAGGCGTGTTTGCTAGTAAATTTACCATGTACATCTCATCAATCATTCTAGGATGCGATACTACTCTTTTAGGTATTATTCGCTCCTTTGGTATGGAATTAGGGTTTGATTTCTTTATCCATATTTAATATGTTGGTCAAAATAGTGGACACAACAGGTGAAAATGTCAACAATATATATCCTCTACTCCGTACCCATATTAACATTAAGAATGACACTTGGATGGTTTTTTCCGACCACTTTTCGGCATAAATAATTGTCATCTTAGGGGCTTTCATTGCACTTACTCCACTACCATCGCTCGCCCTGATATTTATGGCAGCGAATTGCTTTAACCTCTTCGGATCTTAATACTATAGTTACTGCTTGTAAATAGAGATTAATAGGTTATAGATTAAAGAAATGATGCATTATCACAAGAACAGCACTAATGGTGTAGTGGTAACATATAACACTTCCAAGTAGTCACCTGACTACTAAGTTATGTTGTGCCGGGGGTTCGATTCCCTCTTAGTGCATTTTTTGATATTTTTGTTTACTATCCCCACTATTATTAGTAGAAATTATCCAGGTATCTATCGCTCAAATTTAGTTCATTTTAAAGATCAAGCCTAAAATGTCTGTATAAAGTCGGCAATCTAGGAAGGAGATTTATTCCGAAAAGTAAGCGCGGTTAAATGGAAATTATATCCTATCTGCATCAGCTCCAAGACTCACATGGATGAGTGGTCTTTAGTTAGTTACTACAGGTGTAACTAACTATATACACAGTTAGTTATGTACGCATACACGTACAAACTCCAAAGTACAAGCGATCAAAAATAACGTTAAGGTAAACAGCCAAACTAAGTTGACAATGACATTTCATATACGCCCAAGAGCAAAAAAAAAAAAAAAATAGAGCAAAAATCAATGCAAGATCACCCCCGTGTTCGCGAAACGCCATGCCATGATATCTTGAGGACAAAAAATCGCGCATCAACTGTAGGGGGTACTCGCGAGAAGGGGAATCAGCCAAAGGAGATAGACAAATGAGATGCGAGAGACAAAAGAGACAAAAAAGACGACAAATGAGATGGCAGACAAAAGAGACCCTCAACCAGCCACCTTCCATTTTGTCCAGCAGAGTAGAGAGACAAGCAAATCCGAGAATGCTGTCGTGAGATGGGATATGATAAATGCAATTAAAGCAAAAGCAGGAAACAATGCGGATGGGATATCCTGGCGAAGAGACATAGGAAAAAAGGGACAAAAAAAAGAAAACACCGGGAAATGAGAACATATGCTTTTTCATGTCCTGCATATTTGAAAAACAAATAATGCGAGACGTGGAAAATGGGATTAAGCTGAGGAGTCGAAATGAAACCAAAACTGTCCATCGAGAATCATTTGCTCGGTGCTCGCACCGAGTAAAGACCCGTAAACGGTACAATAATTATTTCCCGTAGACCCTGCTACAGGGGATTCAAGTATGATTATACAGTACAAGGAGGGACTCCAGCCTCCGATTGGTATCAGTATCAGTATCAGGTTGGTGATTGGATTGAGAGCAGTGTCAAAATCAACCGTTGACCATGTCATCCAAGGCCATCTTGCGCCGTTTAATAGGTCGGCTATCGTGACCTTCGGCTTCGGTGCTGGGTGGCTCAGTTCTCGTCATGGAAGGCGAGTTGCCCGATGTCATCTGGATTGGGGATGGCAATTCCACTGGTCCAAGGTGGCGGGGTATGGGATCCATGGTTGCGCTTGTTACGGAGGAAGAGCGTTGGTGCGGAAGGGAGTAGTTGAAGACCGGGCCTGCAGATCTGTGGAGAGGGAGAGCGCGGGGGTCGTGAAGAGATTCTTCTCGGCCTGGGAAAGTCCAATTCATCGGGTACGGGTCGCTCAGGCGATGGACATGGTGCGGAGGAGGTGGTGGTGGCCCAGCTGTGGCCTGATGGATTGGAGGGAGCCGGACTGGTGATTCAATGGTGTATGGGTCCCGAGGTGATAGTGATACTCGTGGATCATTTGTTGGGCGGATAGGATTTCCAGGTGTCTCGGTATACGGTAGAAAAGGTACACCGACTGGTGGTGGCTGATGTTGGGGAGGTGATGTTGGTGGTGGTAATGCTGGGACGCCATATGTTGGGAATCGCCGCTCCATACCACCAGACATAGTGTTGACTTTTAACACTGGATTAAAACCTGCCATTGGCATGTATGGGGAAGGTGCGTGTGGATGTGTCGGTACTGAATGCGATGGCGGTCCAGATGAAGAGAATGGGCGTCGAATCATACCCCCCGGGATCGTGGGGGAGGGGTCCATAGGCCGCGTCAGAGGAAATACTGAAGCGGACCACCGATGTGGTGTCCGTACCCCCGAGCTTACATCTCCCAATCCCTGTAGATCCGTCATGGGCCGTAGTTCTCGTGAAGATGTGGCTCGATGCATAGTGGTCCGCCGCGGGGGCATGGTTGGGTGGGCCTCCGCTGGGATAGCCGGGTTATCCAAATGCGTGGTATAGGACCTGAGAGACGAATCCTCTGCTTTCAACGGGGGTCGTCCGCGCTTTTTGTGCGTGACATCCACGCATGTTGACTTTTTACATGCTCGTTAGTTGCGATTCCATAGTTCATGGGGGATTTCTTCACACTTACGGCTTTTCCAGCAAGCACACATCTTCGACATGGACGAGCTGGGTCACATCCAAGGTGCTTTTTCTTGCAATTGACACAAGCCGATGCCACATGCGCTTTTGTACGTCGGGTTGATTTTTGTGCCAGCGGGCGACCTGTGGGATGTGTTGGGTCCAGTGTTGGGAGTGGGCATGGCGGTGCTCCTGGTAATGGAGATCCAGAATATACCGGTCCCTGTTCGTTATATCCCAACCGTGGTAATGATTCATTAACTGGTCCTTGAGACAGCTCCAGTGCAGACACAGCAGACCGCTCAGCCGTGACTGCGGGAGAGGAAGGATATCCCCGAGGCTTGATCTCTGCGGATGGCTCCGAGGGTTTTGCTGGAGGGGATCCAGACATAGATTGATTGGGTATTGGAGCCCGGGGACTACACCCTCGAGCATTGGGGGACCAAGATCGATTCAACGGCAGCCTCTCTGGGCCCTTGAATCGGGATTGTCCGAACTGGGAGATAGTGAGGCTCGGGGGGTGAAGCACGAGTGATTGCATCGGGTGTCGGGCAGGAAAGGGAAAAGGCCCACGGGGCAAATGCTTCTTTTGGGTTTTATTTTTGGTTTCTTTTTTTTTGGTTCTTTTGCTTTTTTTTCACCTCTTTTTCGCTTTCTTCCCTGGTAGATCTTTGTTCAAATTCACAAGCAGGGACCGCTGAATTTCGCGGTACTTTGGGGCAGCATGTCTGAGTAATAGACCTGGGAGTGTACCTAGAAGCAAAAAACGAAAGCGCGGTGTAAGAATAGAAAAGAACCAGAGTCACCAAAAGGTGCAATGCCGAGGACGCAAGCTTATAATCAATATGGTGGAGAGATCCGCTATTGGAGGAGTCAGAAAATAGACTGGGAGGTTTCTAGATGACAGCAGGGCACAGGGTTACTCATACGCATGTCTTCCCAGGGCAACTTATTGCAGGATGGCGGTCGATCATTGAGCTAGGATCAAGGTGCAGGGAAATGTCAAAGCCCTGGTCAATTTTTTGCTGTTGGGGGGTGTATTTTTTTGTTTTTTAAATGGTTCTGGTAATTTTAAACCCCCCCCCCCCCCCCCCCCCCCCACGCCTTACCTCTTGATCACACGTCCCACGTTCCGTGTGGTTAAAAGGGGAGAAAACGGTGAAGTATACCGGAAAGTGGTGAAATGTTGCCCAAAGTAGAGAAAATCAATAAAAAGTACATCCCCACTTGATCTTAAGGCGTTCGATAGTCTTAAACTTGATCACATAGGAAAGAGTAGTGGTCAATGCAGACGCTAGTAACTGATAGACTTGATCTTCGTCATGGTAGATCATTGGAGAATTAAATGCATTTTAACGGTTGCCCCTCCTTTAAGACTCCTTTTGAGAATTGAAAAGGAGAATATCTAGAATCTACGGAGTAGAATATAGAATACCGAATACAGAATACCTCCTCGCCCTCTATTACCCCCCTCTTCTCACCCCCTCCTCCTCCTCCCCCCTCTCCTATCCGGGACTTTGGTCGTAAAAACAGAGCGCTATCAGTGACACCCCCCTCAGGGCGGGTAGAAAAGAAAGGGATTGAATTCCACTAGTGAAAGGAGACTCTTCTTCTTTTTTTCCCTTTCTTTTCTTTCCTATTTTTTCTTCCATTTTACCCGGAGAGGGGTGGCAGTGTATACCAATCAGGACTAAGCAAGGTGGAAGATTGACGGATCGACGTCGGTGCCCGCAGCCATTGCCAATAGTCGACCTCGGCGTGGACTATGTGCATTCCGAGTACGGGAGTACATGTACTCCGTATTTTTATTTTTATTTACAATATTTAATTATCTAGATTCAATATATTATATATATATATAAGATGGTAAGATAGTGACCTAAATTGTTTTCTTCTCTTAGGGTTGCAATCGGGAGTCACCATCACGTTTTTTTCTTTCTTTCTTTTTGGACGTATAAGGTCAAGGTTCTTTTGACCTTGGGACTTCTATATCTTTGGGATTGAATTTCCATTGAATTTTCCCTATTTCCTATATCGTACTACTTCCTATTCTAGGTCAATTAAATATAGACATGAGAACCAGAATCTTTGCGACTCCACAATAATATCCCCGGTAGTTCAATGATCTCCCACTTATAAACCCTTTAAATCCTACCCTGGGAAAACTCTTTTAAAACATAAATTCCCTTATTCTCCGACCCACCCGGGCAAATCATTGTATGACTGAATCCTTTTATGTTCCGTCTAGGGGTTACTGTTACAGTCAACCGCAGATCAGAGATGTTAAGGTCTCACAGGGTTTTTGATGATAGTTCGTGAGTCGGACAACTGCAGGCACCGTAATTGTCCCCTTTTTCTCCTTTCCTCCCCCCTCTCCTTTTTTCTTTTTGGGTATTTTCTGGAAATAGTTTGCGGGTGTGATACCGAGTCTCGCAATAATCAGTTTTTTTCTCTGTGATACCCACCATTGGGTGTATGTATGTGTGTTTTTTTTATCCCCTCTCTTTTTTTTCTGTCACTGTTGGATTCGGATCTTTCACTGGAATAGTTTTTGATATCTGAAGATAAAGGGGCAAGGGTCTTAAAAAGGGCCTCAAAGAGTTCACAGGGTTCCAAAGATCTCAAAAAGAATACCCCTCTCTAAGGAATCCTTCGATTACTTTATTTTCCGGGGACCCCCAATAGAGATGTGGCTGCAGCGTTCTGCCGCCTGCGGCGATCACATTCGATCACATTGCCCTTTGCCTCTGCGCGTGTGCATTACTGACGATCACCCATCCCTGGCTTCGGCATTGTAGGATTCCAGAGTGATCTCACGTCATGAGAAGGGAACATGTTAATAGGATATTCATTGATCACACTACGTATGTAGGTACATAACTACCCTGCATCCTCCGTACTCAATATTCTGTATATAATATGTATAACATATAAGAATACTATAATAGGATAATAGTATTATAGTACAATAGTATATAATGGTATAATGGTACACATCAATAATTCATACATGTTATATAGGCTCGGCAGGATCCGATCAAGGGAAAAAGGGGTGTGGAACATGCGGCACGCGGAGCAGCAAGGGGTCTGTCACCCCGTTCATGCAGGATTAAATAGTCTGTACAATTATACGGTTGGTTGTTTTCTGAATCTTTTTCATCGACCAATCATAATCAGCTGCACCGATTATTTGTACTAGACGGTAGAGTTAGTGTATTCCTTAGCCGCCGCCAAAAGTCCAGACTCTATTAATTTGTCAAGTGGAGTAAATAGTGACCAGAACTAGGACCAGAACTATTAATTCCTCTTTAATTGGAATTCCTGATCAGATCAAAAATCGCCGAATCATTGATCTTTAGCGTTAAATAGTTCCGGTTAAGACGGAGATTATTCGGGGGGAATTCTCCTAGTCTCAACGTTTAAAACACATGACAATGTCGGGTTATAGTTTCTATAGCCTCTACTCCGTATAGCCTCTATACAATAGTTATAGACTTTTAACCCCCCGAAATTAGCTTAACAGGATCGGCAATCCTGCGAACCCGTCACGGAATATTTGGGATGAACCTCCTCCAAAAGTGACTAAGGGGGAGGTCCGAGTCCACTAGAGGCGTGATTGGGCTGATATCACATCTTCCTCGATCACGGCCTAGGTTGATCTACGGTTTAAACGTGATGGCCTGCATGGCCAAGTTCCAATGTTGAGTTAGCCAAGTTTCCAATCTGTCTTCGTATACTCCGTAGGATCGAGTCTAGGCTACACAACTTCCTCCCATGTGGTGAGCTGGCCAGTTCCTAAATCCCGGATTCATATGGACACCGCACTGAAGTAAAAAAAAAATTCTCCGAACACAAATTTGTGGTATCTCTGCAATATAGACATCTATTCTACAGTAAATGCTTTTTCTCCCCCATCTCCCTAATCCCTTAGCGTCTCTTCGACGGCCGAGCATTCTTATCGCGACGCTGTTGCACCTGTTTCCGCGCCTTGCGAATATCTTCCGTAGACCGAAGTTCGCTCTTTCCTCCATATGCCGCTCCACCCAGCTTCTCGTGCTGGCGTTCGCGAGCCGCATCGTTCTTCTTCTTCATCTTGTCGTAATCACCACGCAGAGGATCGGCCCGCTTAGGCGCCCGGTCTTGGTTGTGTCGGAAGCGTCCACTGCTCATGCGAGAGTTGATGTTGTTCATAGCAGGCGTTTCGGCCTCACCAACACGAGGCATCCGCTCAACGCGCTTGCCCTTCTTCCAGGCTTGGAAGCGACCGCTGCGGAAACTGGCAGCGATCTTGGCACCACTCTCACCGCGAACGAGTCGGCTGCCCTTGGAACCGTCCTCGTCGTTCTGACGGGCAACGTACTTCTTGTGTCGCTTGTCCCAACGCATGATGGAACGCGCTTCGCCGAAGCCACGCTTGCCTTCGTCGCCGTTGAGGTCCATGGTCGCGTTGCGGGAGTCGCTGGCAAAGTTCGAGTTCGTACCCGAGTGCACACCGTAAGCCTTGTCTTCGGCCATGTCGTTGTGTTGAGGTGTGTAGCCCATGAAATAATCGGGGTTCTGGAATGCTGCCGCTGCGTCTTTCTTCTCTCCTTGCTTGGGCTTGGAGTTGTAGGCAGAGAAAGTGACCTCGAGTTCATCGTCGGATGCCTCTGACATGTTCTCGCCGGCTTGCTCGGGAATATCATCGTCCTGCACTACACCATCCTCGCCGGGGGTGGGCATTCCAAGGGCTGCCAACTCAGCTTCTGCCTTGAGATCCGCTCGCTTTCTCTTGTTCTCGACAGTAGTGCGGATTCGGCGAATGGTGTCAACAGCCTCGTTATCAGCCACCTTGCCACCTCGTCGGTTGTTCGCCTCGAAAATGGTTTCATGGGGCCGGTAACCACCGATGCGGGCAAGCATACTCTCTCGCTCTACTTCCCTCTCACTGGTTGCATCGTTGAAGAGCGGGTGGATCTCAGCCCAGTGATCAGAAGAAACAACCTCCTTCGACCGCTTTGCACTCTCGGCGGAAGCCGAATTGCGGGTGCGCAGATACAGTTTCTCTCCCTTTTGAGACACTTGCTTCTGGCCATAAATATCTATATCATCATCGAGCACCTTCTGTACCCATTCGCAAGTGCGAGAGACTGGCTCTCTCGGCAACGTTCCCACGACAACATCCTCTGCAAAGTTGAGGTCAGTGCCATATTGACGACCGAGAACCAGCCTGCGTCCCAAGAACAGCTGAAGATCCAGAAGATAGGGAGCATCTTTGTCGCGAACAAGACTGTAACTCCAACCCTTTTGACCTGCACGAGCAGTACGACCGACACGGTGAATGAAGATCTTGGGCTGTGAGGGGAAGTCGTAGTTGATAACGTTGGCAAGAACAGGAATATCAATACCTCTGGCGGCCACATCGGTGACGACCAGGATATTTGAGATGCCGGATCGGAAGTTTTGGACATGGTGATTACGAGCAGTCTGATCTAGGGAACCGTAGGCGTAAGAGGTGGCAAACCCTGCCTCAACAAGAAGAGAATAGAGGTAGTCGACGTGGTGCTTGGTTGCAGCGAACACGATGGTTGAGTGCGCGGTAGGCGACTCCTTGAAGCCACTCGGGAGGCGGACATCTGATCTCTTGCGCTTTCTTGTGGGGTTCTCAGCTTCTTGGCGTAACCGTCCGCCAATATATGTCTCACCAGTAGGCATCTTGATAATGTTGTGCAGAATGTGTAGTAGGGCACCTTCTTTGTCTGATGACTTGATAGCAAAGAAGGCATTTTGTAGATCGGGAGAGACTTTGTTTTCCGTGTCCAGACGAATCAGACTTGGCTCTTGTAGACCAGCGCGTGCAAATTCGACAAGTGACTTGGGCAATGTAGCGGAGAAGAGAAGAGTCTGGCGGTTGGTGGGCAGGCCGTGCAAAATCTCGGTCAACTGTGCGGCGAAACCCATTTCGAACAGTCTGTCGGCTTCATCGAAGACAACATACTTGATGCTAGAGAGATCCATGTCCATCTCAACCTTCAAGTGCAGGAATCGACCGGGTGTCGCGATGATGATATCGGGGTTGTTGGCCATCATGCCGAACTGATCCTCTAGACTGTCACCACCAATGAGAAGCACTGATGTCAAATTCGTTCCCTTGCCCATCTCCTTGACGACCTTCATGGTTTGCAGAGCCAATTCACGGGATGGGGACATGATCAGAGCACGTGCACCGAACGCGGTGCTGTGGCTCTTCAACTTCTCAATCATAGGAATAACGAACGAGGCAGTCTTTCCGGAACCAGTTCGAGCCATACCAACAACATCCTTGTCGTCCATGATCACGGGAATAGTCTTTCGCTGAATCGGGGTAGGTACGGAAAATCCTTTGCGGGTGATCGCTTTGAGCAGAGTCATGCTGAGACCCATTGCCTGGAAACCACCTCCCTTCTTCACCGTACGGCCCTTGAGGTTTGCGCCCTTTCGGTTGGCGGACGCCTGAGAGTTCGCAATGAAAGCTGCATCGCCGTCGTCTTCGTTTAAAAAGTCAAGGTCTTGGTTGGTATCGGGCTTCTGGGATTTTTTCTTGAGGGGTGGCTTTGCGCCGCCATCGGAATCGCTGTCATTTTCAAAAAGGGATTTCGTAATGTCGAACTCGACCTCCGACTCTGCGGGAGAGGCGGCACGGCGAGGCATTGTCGCGGTATGCTGTGAAGCTTCGACTGATATGGAAATGCAGTGATAAGCGTTAAACCGCTCGGCTCTTCAATGGCCGGGGGAATATGAAAACAAAGAAGAGTCTGCAGTGATTAAATACTATATCACGCAAACAAATCCTCGACTGCTCAAACTTCAGACACCTGAAGAAAACTCGAGTCACCTATCTCGCCGTCTTTCTGTCGCAAAAAAAAAGTTGAAGAACGGTAGGCGGTGAACAGCGGATCAACCATCGCCCGTGTGCAAACCAAGCAAACAGAATCTATACAATTCGCGGTGAATCGAGAAATATCATCGTAGAAAGATTGATATATTTCAAGGTTAAAAGATTCATGGGGACAAGATACTATTCATATAACATTTTTAGACAGAATATGTACCCGAATTGTGGTTTAAAATCTTCAGCAGCTACTTAATGCGCAGCTCAGCTGGAGTAAGACACATTTGGACATGTGGTTTCGAATATCCAAAGCAGCGGCCACTTTCGACATGAAAACAATCGCAACTTGAGGGCAATTGATTAGTATAACGTAAAAATAGCATATATCAATGTTGAAGTTGAGAACGCAGGCGACTATAAAGTAGAGGAGGTCCACATTCGGAGGCGGTCTTCACTGGCAGAACACGGTCCCCGCGACGCGTTCAACACGCTCCCAATTGAGTAAAATGGTGTTGAAGAGACGGCTGTACCTTGACTTTTCCACTTCACAACACAACACACACCATGGGTATGTACCACTCCCAATCTAACCTATTGACCAGTAATTATCTAACAATACCGATAGACGGCAATTACAACAGTTATAGCTCCTCGTTCGGCGGCGGCGGCGGCGGTGGAGGATTCATGCCGGGCGAGACGAACAGTCCCGCGGGAGGCAAGGTATACACATGATCCTAAGCTTCTATATACAGCAAACGCCAACTAATAAAAACTCAGACCGGTGATCGGGATAACAAAACCCTTCGTCCCGTGACAGTGAAGCAAGTCCTCGACGCCTCGCAGCCCTTCCCCGAAGCCCCATTCCAAATCGACGGCGCCGACGTCGCCAATGTCCTCATCATGGGCCAAGTACGCAACATCAGCTCACAGAGTACAAACGTGACATACATAATCGATGACGGCACGGGCGGTGTCGAAGTCAAGA
Source organism: Penicillium palitans (assembly GCA_019190355.1). Lineage (NCBI taxonomy): Eukaryota > Fungi > Ascomycota > Eurotiomycetes > Eurotiales > Aspergillaceae > Penicillium > Penicillium palitans. The sequence goes on from JAHAQQ010000025.1 coordinate 90,029, forward strand.
AATGGATTGACTCAGCCACCGCAGACAACATGGACACCGACGATGGCAAGGCGCCCGGCGATGGAAAGACTGAGGTCCAGCTCAACGGTTTCGCACGTGTCTTCGGCTCTATCAAGTCCTTCGCCAACAAGCGTTACATCGGTGCTCATTCTGTCCGGCCCTTGTCGAATATCAATGAGCTGCATACTCATCTGCTCGAGGCTACTGCTGTGCATTTGTTCTTCACTCGCGGCCCGCCCGGTGGCGCTGCTGCTGGTGGCAACGCTGGTGGTGCCGATGCTGTTATGGGTGGTGCGGATGACTACAGTGGTGGGCAGAACAAGGCTCTTGCTTCGATGTCACTTGTTGCGAAGAAGATTTATAACTTGCTCAAGACTGAGCCTCAGGATGATACGGGCCTACACATGCAGGTCATTGCTTCTAAACTGAATATGCCTGCGACTGAAGTGGCCAGGGCTGGTGAGGAGTTGCTCGGTGCTGGTGTGATCTTCTCCACTATGGATGAGCAGACATGGGCTATTCTAGAGTACTAGAGAGATGTGAGTGGTCATGTCTGTGTTATTCGTTAAAAGTCACATTCAGACTCCAATGATATCATGATTTGTCTTGTATAACATCTGATAGAGTCCTGATTGCTCTATCTGTATTTTCGTTTTTAGCAATATGTAGGCATAATTGAAAACAGGGCCGGGGTTTAAACCGAGGCTGGAACAGAAATCACTTGAAGCCACCGCTAATTCAAAACACAAATGACCACTTCATATCATCAACTACATATCAAGTCATGTCACCGCTTCTGCTCGCATATACCAAGGGCCAAGTTAAGTCAGCTCATTCCTCTTTAGAGCTTCCTCAACTGAGCGATTCCAATTAGCTCGACTGATAAAGAGGGCCTCGATGAGGGAAACAAGGGCAAGCGCAAGGGCAACCCCAGTCCACAAGCCCATAACACCCCAATTCAAATAAAATGTCGTTCCCATACTAAGCGGCATGGCAATCACATAGTAACAAAATAGTTGAATGTAACCACCCACTTCCTGGCGACCCAGACCACGGAGAATACCGTTGCAGTTTGCCGCGAGAGCATCGAAAAGCTGGAAGGCTGCACAGAGCGGGAGCACCTGCGCTACAATTTCGATGACTTCGGGATCAGAGCTGAATAATCTGGGGATGTACGACCGCAAACTGGAGAGAAGAACCATGTTGAACATGCCAACGACGGCTGCTCCCCAGAAGCTCACTTTCGCCGTGGTCTTTGCGGCATCGACCAAGGTAGCCCCAATCAGATTTGCTATCCGCGTGCTACCCGCAATAGATAGTGGGAACGGAATCTGCCATGTAATGCTGGAAATTGTTGCGAGAATGGATTGCGCTGCGAGTGCAGACGTGCCGAGGTAGCTTGATGCCAGTGTCAGAATTTCAAATGCCAGACACTCTGCCTCGACCATGATCAACCCTGGGAGTGCGAGACGGATCATTGGGCCCCAGTTCTGGAATGCCCGTCTGGTAAATCCGCACCAGCACTCAGATCCCACGAAGAAATAAACGTAGACGAACAGGCAGAGCGGGAGGAGATTTTCGGTGATTACGACGGCGATTGGAGCCCCGATGAAGCCCCATTGAAGTTTCTGGTACCCGAGTCAGTATTATCCTCGTCCGAAGGCTGGAGGGTACTTACCCAGACTAAAAACCAGTTCAGGAAGGCATTAAGTGGAGCGCAGATAATGAGAACATATAGGGAGGCAGAAAACACACCCTGGGCCTGAAGGTATCGCTTGCCACTCTCGAAGAGAGCGAATGCCGGGGTTCCCAAGAGAGCAATCTTCAAATATAGACCTGCCATCTCGGCGACCTCCTTCTCCGGCACAATCTTGGCAAGGATATGCTCCGAGAAATACCAGAGAACCATGATTGGAATGGTGATTACCCAAAGGAAATACACCATGCGCAGCATCTGCAGGCCCACCAGCTTTCTCTTCCCAGAACCATAGGCCTGCGCACAAAGCGTATCCAAACTCGTCGACAGACCCGAGTATACCGCATTCCCAGTAATAGTCACAGTCATACTCGCAAGACTGACAGCTCCAAGCTCTTCCTTCCCCAGATGGCCAATAGTAAAGATACTAGCCACAGTCAAAGAATACTGCAGCAAGAAAGTGACCATGAGCGGCAAAGAGTATTTCATAATAACCTTTGCTTCGCGCTGCCATGTCGTCTGGATCAAGCCGGCTGCGACGGCTTCTTCCCATTTCCGATCAATATCTTCCAAGTCCATTTCACTATCCTCGGCATCTGCCGGCCGCTCTCCAAGTAGAGCAGTGATTTCGCTTGCCCCGTCCGTCTCGGGATCCCTGCTTCTAGAGCGTCGAGAAGATCCACTTGGTCGTCGAGACTGGGATCCCTGGCCGATAGCAGCGGATAGCAAGCCGCTCATCTTACGCTGCAGTCCGTGGGACTTGCCATGCGCATGCTCGGGCGCGATAACATTGTTATCACTCAATAGATGCCGTTCTTCTTCGATGACTTGCTCGCGCTCGCTTTGAGATAGGGATTGCTGTTCCCCAGCCCAGGGAACTACAGTCGAATGACTGACAGATGTGAAGTAACCGGGGCGGCGATATGAACTAGCTAAAGAGCGGGGGTTGGTGCTGGTATAGCTGCCAGGCGGGCGAGCTGTTGAGGTGTCAGAAGCTTCATCGGTGGGTGTGCGATCCTCATCACTGTAGTCTGCAAGATCTCTTGCAATTGCCGAGGCCGCAATGGGTGAGCTGGATGTGAACGACCGGCTAAATGGGCTTTGATGCTCGGCGGCATCCACCGAACGGATGTTCCGGGCCATGATTAGATGTGAGAGATGAGGCTGTGAGTGTTTTACTGCCACCTCATTATTTACAGCAAGATCAATTGAGCTACCTCGGGTCGTAACTCTAGAGCTTGGAGCTTTGAAGATATTTAAAGAAGGCAAAAGCTTGGAGAGAAAAAGACGGGTTAAAGCTGGATGCGGAGATGTATTTGTAATACCGTGGATACGACCGGTCCGGGTTTAGACGTTGCTAATATTGTGTAATTTACAGAAATGCAGATGATAATGTAGATAATATAGATAACACTTCACTAACGGGTGTGAGTCAACCTTCCAATGGTCTGATTCAGAGCTCTGATTACGGAGTAGCTAGTTATCACTTACACAATTACACAGATCAATCTCTCCCGCTAAGACACAGTAGGAAGCTCGATGCGGGACAGTTTTTGCGGGCTTAATTTGGACTTGATATAGCCAATCACCTTCACATCAACCTGGGTAGCGCGTATGGCTTATTTTTTATTATTATTGATTAGCTGCATAAAGCACACCGAGAGTATGTTAATAACTCTCGTTTTTTTCCCCATAGCAATCATCTCCCTGTTTATGTAAGGGAGGTGAGGTTTAGCATAGATCTGCATACGGGAACCCGACCTTGATCATCCTACCAGTTGTATGAACCCTGGAGGTGTCGATCATCAGATCATCCATGAAATGTACATTTGTACGGAGTACGAAGATCACAAATGAGAAAACAATAAAAATGACTGTGACATCATTCCTAAAACAGTATAGATCATCACATGACCGGTCGCAAACCAGGACCCCAGGTTTTTCTCCAGCTTTCGGAGATGATCAAGCTTCGAGTGTCAAATCTCTCACACCATGTCTACGACGGTGACACAAGTTGGGGGTATTCGTGCCCCCTTCAACCCGTTGATCAACCCGGTACATTCTAAGCCAGTTCTCGTGGAAGAGTAAGTCAAACTGTCCAGCTCTGTAGAAATGGCCGGAGGAGCGCGAAATGGTCGGAAAGCAAAACAGGTTGTCCAGTGGCTTGATCCCTTACATTATGGCGTCCTTCAAATCCAAGACGGGCATTCTCCATGATTGCCATGATTTCCACATGCCCCACCCCACATTCTGCCCCAGTGACAGCCCGGTTAACGTTTTGGAAGACACATCGAGTCCCAGCACCACATCTTCCTCTCCCGTCCTTATTTCGGCGCGCTTCTATTCGAAAATACCTCTTCCGACGCCCGCGACCACTGCGCTAACGAGCGCACTTTCCTTTCATGGCTCCGTCTGTCCATGTATCTGGCCGTGGTATCGCTGGCCATCATCATTTCCTTTCATTTCCGTGAACAACCTACCGGCCTAGAGAGACGCATGGCCTTACCCCTCGGGATCATTTTCTGGCTTCTGAGTTTGACCTGTTTGGCTAATGGGTTTGCGAATTACTCGCGTACTGTCAAGAAGTACGCGCGCAAGGCGGCTCTGGTGCAGAGTGGCTGGAAAACCCAGGTTGTCTTTACGGTCGTTGGGACGGTGATCTTGGGCAGTTGCATTTTGTTTTTGTCCACGGATCCAGCCCAGTAATGGGCATTCTGGGCTCGGGTTTTTCGATTTCGTCTTATTAGCGCTGGCGTTGGCTTTATCCTTGGGCATTTTTCGTTGCTTGTTACATTCATTATTACATTAATGTATTCATGTCTTGACCAGGTCTCATTGGGATTACTGTGGGAATATTCTTAAACACGAACAATTTCAGGACCAAATCATTGAATATGTTCTGAATTTTCTAAAATAAACCGAGAGGCCAAAATAAGAATGGAATGATGTCGTGAGAACCGTCTCGTGTGCAAAAGGTATATTTCCATGAGTCTCGTAAAGGAGGCGGGTTTGCCCCGAGGAATGCAAAGATGACAAAATGAAGCGGCACACAAACCGAAATGGAACCGAAATATGCGATAAACTATGTATCGGGCCTTTTACATTCGACGAATGTCCTGCTCGTTCTTGTACTTATCCAGGGCCGGTGTACCAAGGTGGCTCCACCACTCGAACAGCATGGAGTTGCAGATAAGCTTGAACCAGGGGGTGAATTTCAAACCGGGCTGCTCGAACATTGCCTTAAGCTCATCAGCTGAGACGTAGGTGGTGTCTCGGACCTCGTTGGGGCTGGGCTTCAGATCAACATCGGCCTGGATGAAGAGGATATAGTCCACTGGCGAGGTGTCAGTGTTTCCATTTATCGAATGGAATATGCATTGCGCCATGTAACATACCCTCGTGTTCACCCCACTTTCCATCACTAGGAGCCTTGTAGTGAATTCTGGTGAAAAATTCAAACTTGTCCAGGGGTACTTGCTCTGCTTTAATGCCCAGTTCATGGTCCAGCTTGCGCTGCGCAGCACGCTTCACGCCCATAATGGCAGCATCCAGCTCAGCTCCAGTCTCACCGGGAATTCCAAGGGGGTGTGAGCAGCAGGTGTTGGTCCACATGTCGGGGAAGGTGATCTTCTCGGTGGCGCGCTGTTGGAGTAGAAGACGCTTATTGGAGTCGAAAAGGAAAACCGAGAAGGCGCGGTGAAGGAGACCCTTGTCGATGTTGGTCATCAAATGGCCTATGCAGATGCAACTGTTAGTGATTTGTCTCATATGTTATGCGCCACTACCCCGCCATTCTGTATATCCGTAGATTATGGGGGTATAGAACGTACAGATCTTCTTGCTGGCGCTTCCAATTGGCCGGTCATTGTTATCCAAAACAATGCAGACCTCATCCATCAGACGGACCTGCTCTTCATCGTAACCCTCAAGCTCGCTGCCGCGCGCAGTGTTTGTTTGGCTTGTGGGGAGGATTTCACGGGCGAGCGAGGTATCGACCTCGGGGAAGAGAGTGGCAACGTTGTCCGCCGTGATCTCAGGCGGACTTGTGATTGTCGTGGTTGCGCTCATTTTGGCCAAAAGATTGAAGTTGAAAGAAAGTAATGAATCCCAACAGAAAGAAATCACAGGAGGAAATGCGGCCTTAGGTCAAAGGCGGCAACGATCGGCAAATTTGTGTCTCTCCGCTGTTTGCCTTCATCGGGAAATTCCAACCTCGGAAGGGAACTTTTGGTTGATACACTCTACCAAGAACCGTGGAACTACCAATGGGATTACGCAAAGTGCTATATAATGATCAAAATTGGATTCGAGGCTAGACCTATCAATTTGCGAATATCAGAAGTCGCATCAGTTCCTACCAAGTCATCATGGGCGTCAAATAGCACCTTGATCACTTCAGTTCAAGGAGACTAGTCAACTTCTGCAATTCTGCAACTTCCTCTGGTCCCAAAAGGCCCAACTTCTCCCGCCGAGTTGGCGCGTTCGGATCAAATACAGGCTTCTCAGCGAGCGAAGTCACCCGTGTGCCGTGTCTAGGCTGGGATCCCTCATAATCCCAGCTGGCGTTATGGATCGTGATGCTATTGAAGAATAAGCTTCAAATCCAAGAGCTTTCTTAGGATATTGACTAACCGGTTGTCCCACAATGCACTCGTGCGTGGACTCCACTTGAACCGAACCTGGATATCAGGGTTCTTCTCATAAACGTCGTACAGGTATCCCAGAATCACATCACTTTCAGCCTTGTCAAGACCAACGATTCGGTCTGTCATCGCCCGGTTCACCCACAGTGCCTTCCAGCCTGTAGCTGGGTGAACACGGACAATCGGGTGCTCGCGCTCTATATGTTGAGGGCCTGCTTCCGGGTTCTTACGATCGAGATATGGGTGAGCTGAGCGGTAGATGGCAGTCCTTCCGTCGATCAGCTTGCGGAATAAAGGCGACAGCTTCTCGTATGCCGCGTATCCACTCGCCCAGAGGGTATCGCCTCCGACTGTTGGTACCGTATCGTTGTGGAGATGGGTTACACCAGCGGGCTGTCTCTCGTGCACGAGATCGCTATGCCACCGAGACGCTCCTCCCGGCCGGCGGAAGCTTGCTGGTCTCTCTGTTTCCTGCAATGCTGGCCACATTACAGTCACGCCGGGGATGCCAGGGACATGGGGCACTTGAGGCTAAAAAAAAAGAGAAACACAGTTGGTGGTTGGCACATGGATTTGCTGGATTGGACAAGACATACGTGAATCTCAACCTCTCCAAACCACTCTCCCAGTTCCTTCTGTTGTTGAGGAGTGATATCCTGGTCCCGGAAGAAGACAACACTTCGTTCGGCAATCAATAAGCCTAGCTCATCCTTCTGCTGGTCTGTCAAATCCTTCAGCTGCAATCCAACGATTTCAGTTCCGATGTGTCTAGTCAACGGAATCACTTCCTTGGCTGCGGATAGAAGTGCTTTCTTCTCGGGATCGGCTCGGCTGCCGGGGTCTACATGGACGCGATCATAGTCCCGCACGTTGTAAACATCGTCAATATAGAGAGGACGAGATGGCCGGTACGGGTAGCCGTCACTGAGGTCAACCCCAGCCTTTTCTAAGCGTTCTCGTGCAGGCCCAGGAAGACCGAGGGTGTCCTTCTTGGGCACTGCGACGTCGACGATACGTGAATCAATTGGAGCGGGAGCCATAATAGATAGTCTTTGGAATTTTATAATTCTGGTGAGTTCTAATCGATATCAAGCCTGTACTATATACATATTTTAGAAATGTCGATTCTCTCATTGATCAACGCTGTAGCGTTGTACTGCCCAAGATCCGAGCACATCATCGTTATTACCCATTACGCCTTTTGTGGGCCACGAATGTCACTTTTAGTTATCTCCGGTTGCCATTCTTATACCCCTCTTTTAGAATTCGACGTAAATTGTTCAATCTATACTTGTTGTGTACATTAATTCCAAGCGGGGAACCCCCGATGTCACAATCCACGATCAAAATCACGAGGATTCCTAATATCTGATTCTCTGCCGGTTTTTCCGGTAAGCATTGCGATATATCAGCCCATATTGTCGTTTGGAGGGGCCATAAGTGCGGGAACAATCGCAAATTATCTCTTTGCTTTTTTCATTTCTGTGAAAATCATCATGAGTGATTCTGTTCGAGTTGCTGTTATTGGGGCTGGTATCAGTGGAGTGGTCACTGCTGGCCATCTTCTGGCTGCTGGAATTCAGGTGACTGTTTTCGAGAGAAATAATGCAAGTGGCGGAGTGTGGTAAGATCGTGAATCGTCTTTTTTTTTGATCTGAAATAATGGACTAAAACTTCGTAGGCTTTATGACAAGCGTGCTCCGATTGAAGCCCAGTATCCATCACCAAGACCATCTGCTTCACAAGAATATGTGAAGGATGCGAGGGAAGGCAATGAAAGAAAGACCTTGCTTCATGCACCGCCAGGGTAAGTTTTCAGTATTTCTTCTTTTCTTTTGTTTTACATGGCAGTGATACTCACTATTACCTAGACCTTGTTATGAAAGTCTTACCAATAATGTCTCGACTCCTTTACTTCGAACGAAACTCAACGCATGGCCAGAAGGAACTGGTCCCTTTGTGAAGCATCATGTACTCAAGGATTATATCCAAGATACGTCGAGCAAGGCCGGCGTTGATGATATAACCAAGTTTGGCGCCCGAGTCACCCGAGTTCATAAGGACGGGTCAACATGGACAGTTCACTGGAGCACTCTGAGCGAAGGCCAAGATCCCGTTGAAAATGAGGAGTCTGCAGTAAGTTCTCATTTCTATAAGGGGTTTTATTTTCATTTTCAGAAGTGGTTTTGACCGGATCATAGACGTTTGACTCGGTCATTGTTGCCTCGGGTCATTATCATACACCTCTCGTCCCGAATATTCGGGGTCTACCCGAAGCAAAAGCGCAATGGCCCGAGAAGATCTTCCATTCAAAGTCCTTCCGAAGGTCAGAAGGATTCAAAGGAAAGGTAGGAGCGAACACATTCTCGTATTGAGTGGCACTGGGCTAACTAAACTACAGAATGTACTATTGCTCGGTGGAGGTGTCTCTTCCCTCGACATAGCCACTGAAATCAGTGGAACCGCAGACCACGTGTATCAAAGCACTCGAAATGGTGCCTTTGATCTACCCGAGAGTGCACTTCCAAAAAACGCTTCAAGAATTGCCGAGGTCGGAGAATTCGAAATTTCTACATCGACATCTCCAAACGCCGAGCATTTGCCCTTAACCGTACATCTCAAATCCGGGGAGACTTTGCAAGATATAGATACAATTATTCTTTGTACAGGATACCAAATGGCACTCCCATTCCTGGATGAATATAATGACTACAGTCTGTCTGCCGCCGAGGCAAATGACAAGGTGCTTGTCACAGATGGCACTCAAGTCCACAACTTGCATAAAGACATTTTCTACATCCCAGATCCCACGCTCGCGTTTGTGGGCATTCCTTTCTACACTGCGACTTTCTCTTTATTCGAGTTCCAAGCTATCGCGGTGGCGGCCTTCCTGTCTGGAGTTGCGCAGCTTCCATCTACTACGAGTCTCCGCACCGAATATGAGAATCGCGTGAAAGAGAAGGGTCTTGGACGGAGTTTCCATTCACTCAAGGATCAAGAGCAACCATATGTTGTGGGATTGATGAAATGGGTCAATACTGAAAGAGCCAAGCGTGGTTTGTCTCCGATTGAGGGTCATACTCAGAGCTGGATTACAGAGAGAGCGGCTTTGAGCGAGAGACTTAAGTTGATTCTGGCGGGGAAGCTTTCTCGGGCAGATATTCTGAAAAGCCCACTGGAGGTGGGAGTGACTGCGTGAGGTATTTGAGAAGATAGATATTGAATGAAGATATTGTAAAAACACACAGTCGTAGTCTTCAATGCAACGTCCATTATCTCAAGTCAACTGGAACGGATTATCCGAGGGCTACATTTCTAATTACAGAGCCCCAATAAGCGACCAACTGTTGTTGTTCTTGTGGTGAAGTCTACATATGTACTTCTGAGCTGTTTCACTGGAGGGGTTGCTTTAGGCAGGTGAGACCTTGCTCCTTCCCCAATGTCCTGTATTAATATTACCTGCGTAGGATCCCTTATAAAGCTTGCGATTCTCTCTTGCCAGTGTCGTCGCCGACGAAATGCCATCGCATTCTGAATTCTTTTTCGAAAGGCTCATCCGTGTTCACCGTATCCCCGGTGGCATTCACAAGGACATGAAGTCGGGGGCGGGTTCTGCTCATATCGGGCTCATTCTGTGTACTCATATTCTTGCCTTTGTTATTGCCTGTGCCAGGGGCCCCTATTCCAGAGCAATGTTATCGTTATCTCAGTGGAATGCTGTTGTCGTGACTTTGACGTGGGCCTTCGCTCTGAAGCTGTGGAGTTCATGCTGCTGTCGTAGTCCAAGAGATCAATTTACGGCCTGTTTGTCTAGGTAGATATGTGATAGCGGATGCAAAAGGGGAGAAGGTCATGGATTGACCTATCTGTCACTATGGAGAGGAAGAGAGGAAGAGAGGAAGAGAGGAAGAGAGGAAGAGAGGAAGAGAAGAAGAGAGGGAAATCTGTCGCGCATCGGCCCAGTTGATACAATATTCTGCGCTCGTCTATTAGAAAGATCAAATCTTAAGCTTATATTTATATTTATATGTAATATAACACATTTGAATCAGATACGAAAATATCTATGTTTTATTTTGAAGGGGTCCTCCCATCATGTGTATGACGAGCTTCACTGCACGGATGGTGAGTTCCTAGCGTGGTATGGCAACATCAACATCAACACAAATCATCCCCAAAGTCGGCAAAGTTCCGATTTGATTATGCATCTCACACATGTTTGGAGGATTATGTTGAAAATACTTGCAGGAATTGCGCGAACAAATCGCTTGGTCATTCGACCTGCTATGCAGACCATCCACCCAGTGCGGAGTATAACGTTGGAAATTTGAAGCATGATTCACTCGGCTTTAAGCCGGATATACCCTCCACTTTTCTTATGTTGATAAGAACTGTTATAGAAGTGAGCGCTAGGATGGCCTCGCCAAGTTAGTACGTCCCTAGTATTGATCGGCCGTTAGGCTTGATCGCATTCCTGCGCTATAAGAATGTTCCGAGGGCTCTGGGCCTCAATGTTTTCTTTTCTCTCACCATTGCCACGGCGTTACCATGTCGTCAAAATCCCCTGCCGAAGCGGATGTCGACTCGGCGACGCAGATAGTTCAGAAGCAACCCAAGCGCAAATGGGTCAGCTACATTTGGGACACATTCGATAAGTCACCAGAGGAGCGTCGCTTGCTTTTCAAATTGGATTCGGCCATTCTAACGTTTGCATCGTTGGGTAAGTTCAATTAAACTGTTCCTCCGGGATAATATTAAACAGTTATAGGATATTTTATCAAGTATCTGGATCAAATCAATATCAACAATGCATTTGTCTCTGGAATGTAAGGCACCATATGAATGTTCGAACCTCGAGAGTTTGATATTGATGACTTATAGGAAGGAAGACTTGGGCATGTACGGCAATGAACTTAACTACATGCAGACATGCTGGACTATCGGCTACGTTATTGGAGAAATTCCCAGCAATATACTCCTCACCCGCATCAAGCCGCGATATTGGATTCCGGCTATGGAGGTAAGAGGTTTTGCTTCTTTTGCACAAGAGCTGTATGCTTACACCCTAATAGCTTCTATGGACAGTTCTCACAATGTCGCTGTCCCGCTGTAACACGCCTACCCAGTTCTATGTTCTGAGATTTTTCGTTGGTATGCAAACACAGCCTATCAAGAACTCACTCTACTATAGTGGGTTATTAACATTATCCTACGATAGGCCTCGCTGAAAGTACTTTCTATCCCGGAATGCAATATATCATCGGTTCATGGTACCGGAAAGACGAATTGGCAAAACGATCATGCATTTTCCACACGAGCAGCGGAATTGCCAGTATGTTTTCTGGTTATCTCATGGACGCGGTTTACCACCTCGGAGGACGAGGAGGCTTCAAGGGCTGGCAATGGTAAGAAAAATGGCAGAGTCCCGCCACCTCGTCATATACTAACTGATGTTTTAGGCTATTTATTATCGATGGGGTCATTTCCCTACCCGTGGCTATTAGTGGATTCTTTATCCTTCCTGATGTGCCTGAGATCTCTAATCCATGGTATTTGAGCAAAGAGGCAAGTTTTACTATTTCAAACGTCTGCCTTATATGCACATATTAACATCGAAATAGGAAGTCAATCTTGCCCAAACGCGAATGAAATTAGAAGGAAGACAGAACAGAGAGCCATACACAAAGTCAAAGCTGAAGAAAATCTTCACCTCGTGGCACATCTATCTTCTGACCTTGCTTTATATGTGAGTTCGATACCTAATTGGTCTAGGACGAAAAAGCTCACCCGTCTTAGATGTTTCAACAATGGTGCCGCTGGAAGTCAGCCTATCTTCCAACAGTGAGTAATATCTGGACACCACCATCGGCAAACTTACTCTGACACCTGGCAGGTTCCTCAAAAACTCAAAAGATCCTGTATATTCAATCAGCCAGATCAATTCGATACCAACCACCACCCCGGCGGTTCAAGTCGTGACAACCCTCGCTTACGCATGGATATCGGATACTATTCTGAACGGCAGCCGTTGGCCCCCAGTCATCTTCGGTGCTGTGAGTATAACACCCCGTAAGGAAATATAGACATGTTCTAACACTTTGCCAGTGCGTCAACATCATAAGTTACGTCTCACTCGCAGTTTGGGACATTCCGATAGGATGGAAATGGACTTGTTACATTATCAGCGGGGCTGGATACGGACTGAGTGGTCTGTTAATGGCGTAAGTTTCATAATTCCTGAGACCATCAAACCGCAGATATCCTAACAAAATTACCACAGATGGGCACATGAGATATGCTCTGAAGATAACGAGGAGCGGTCCTTGGTCATCGGAAGTATGAACGAAATGGCTTATGTGTTCCAAGCCTGGCTACCTCTTGTCGTATGGCAGCAGGTCGATGGGCCCGAATACCAAAAGGGCTTCATCACTGTCACCGTCCTGTCTGTTATCTTAATTATCAGTATTTTCGTTGTTCGGTTCCTCCACAATAGAGAAAAATTGGGAAAGGGGTAAGTATTTTTATGCCTTTTATGTTCATGTCTATTGCTAACTGAGATTGCGGTATATAGGAATCAGACATACGGGGCAGAGGCGAAAGATAGTTCCTCGGATTCTCAAGAAACGAGCCCTATTGAGACAAAGCCTGTCAAGGCTTGAGATACGTGCAGTTAATCCGTGCTTACTGAAAGACGGATATACAAAAATGGAGAATAGACGACAGACAGGTCCAGCGGGCAAAAAAGAAAAAGTCCAATATTCCTCGATTCATCGGAAATTTTTACATTTCGAATAGAGAAATAGAATGGAAACCACATTTGTTTATAATATAGGACGTCGGGTTTTTATAAGCTTAGCATTAAGCTAGCAGCTGTTGCTCCTTTCTTTTCCAACCCCACTTTCACAGGTGCATCAGACATGTTAGGCATGTTCTTAAAGCATTTCTTTAGTCCCGTAAAAGGATTATATATTCTGCACTCCGTACGGGGTATAGAACTACCACTTTAGTGTCCGAACTATTTAGTGTGATGAGTCGTAGTAGCTCGTGTGATGTGTGATTGAGCGATACTCATTCTAATATCCATGGCGCAAGATCACCCAATCGGACATCCAGTTCTCCCAGGATTTTAATACGAAATCCCAGTAATTCAACCCCATATCTTGTAGACTTCCGATGAGGTTTACAGATCTGACTCATAATCGAGATTATCCTTGCATATCGCCCCGATGCTGCGGAGTACTCCGTATCATAGATCCTAAGCTAACAGGGATGAGAGTACCACATTACAAGCAAACTTGGCAGATACCCAGGATTTTCTAATGATCAAATCTCAACTCAGGGGTAGATTATACGAATATCCAAATAAATCGATAGGTCAGGCTAGGCACCCGTGTGCCGATTGAAAAGCCGTTGGCAGTATGGAGTAGTGTTAGTGGCGCTATACTAACTAGTGATGGGATTAACTGGGCACATTCCCCGGATGGAGTACAGCGTACGGAGAAGAGCGACAAAATCGCAAGATTGTGATAGCCCTGTGGAAATTAGGAGAGCCCCATCACAAAAACATTGAGTGGGACAAGGATTCCTTTGTTTTCCTCTTCCTCGGCTTGCCCCTAGTTCATTGCGGATACGGAGCATAGTAGGTAGTATACTCCGTAGAGATCGGCATTGAGCCTTTTAGGCAATCTTGTCGAGAGCTTGGACGCTTCCTCTTTTTTTTTCCCCCCCCCCTTCTTTTTTTAGTTTAGGGTCATAGCTCCATGAAAATCATAGGGATCTGCAAAATTGGAGAGTCATAGCAATATTTTGCCGAGACAGCTTTCCATCAGCTATATTGAGCCTACGGAGTTCTCCATAGTCAATGTATCAATGTGGCTTTTTTTCTTTTTCTTTTTCTTTTTTTTTTTTTTGCTTTGCTTAATACGATCATCACCTCTTTCGGGACAAATAGGAAGTCACCGATAGTGTACTAAGTGCAAACGCCTCAACTCAGCACCGCGGAGAGCCTATCATCCTGGACAACATGACTGGATTTTCGGGCCCACTTGTTAAAAAAAAAAGTCTCAGGGGCAAGGATCAAACCGGCCGGTCCGGAGTACCTAAACATTCCTATATTGGACATCTGTTCGGATTCGGATGGGGTGTATGATCACGGACCATTTTCCAGATAGGCGAACAGACGCGATGTCTCCTGCGCGGCTGCACCGGAGGCACAATTCCAAATGGTCGAGTCTTGTCTTTCGTCTCCACTTAATATGACTAGCTCCAAGAAGCAGTGGAGATAGCGGGGTGAAATTGAGGATCTTTGGACAATAATGATTTTTTTGTTGTTTAAAGGGCAATTGAACGTACGAGAATGGATTACCACTATATTTTTTTTCCCGTGATAGTGTAGTGTGACTGGGCAAGGATTAATAGATTGCAGGAAGAGGCCAGGGCTGGGGATCTGAGACATACCCTATGATACCTGACAGACCTTTTGGATGCGCGCTTTTTTTTCCCGGGATTTGCAAATTTAGAGAAGAGAAGTGTAATGGCGTTCATAAGAGCACTAAGAGAGTTAGAGTTGTTTCACTTCCTTCAAAGATCGACTGAATGTCGAAGATGCCTACTGGTTTTAGCGTGTGATTCGGGCGTTCTTAAGGTGGAGCGCGGCAAGAGTCGAGATCCAACGGGCATCGGGGAGCCGGAGAGGGGAGAAGGGGGGGGGTAGTTGTTGAGTCGGAGGTCTTCCCTTGAACTTCCCTTGGACTTCTTGTGAATTTCTCTCCTTTGGAAGTGGAAATAAGTGCAATTTCCACGCAGAACAATGTCCTTTTGCTCTCCAAGTCGCTGTTGGTCTAAAATCAACCTGCATTCATAACCATTCAAACAAACATATATGTATGTTAATACTTACCAAAAGACTCTGGTCTTCAGTCCAATCGCTGTTTGAAAGACCATGTCGATCTTGATTGACCTACTTCGTAGATGCGGTGATATTGGACGTCGGTCCTCCGTACTCCATACATAACCGACATTCTTGTTACCCGCGCGCCAGCTCATGCGGTTGCATGCAAATGATATCACATTCAAAATGGCACATGCGTACGGAGTACTCCGTACGGGGTAAGGTATATCAAGATATAGCAAATAAAATGAATTGAAACGATGCGAGAGAAAAAAACAAAAACAAAATAACCACCTGCAATACAGTAATTCAAAATTCCAACCAAAATGCATCGTATAATAATCCAACAACGCCAAGGAAATGAGACTTCATGCTATGCGAAAGATGTGAATCCTAAGAGAAATTGCATCCCATGAAGCCCTGTAAATAAAAGCAAATAAGAGCAAAGTCAACGTGGCTCTGACCAGCAGATCCCGTAATGGCAAAACCGTGCAACCCGTAAAAATCATAGTCAAAGTGGACAATATCCGCCTCCGATACTGATTTAAACACGCAGAATGGAATCAACTACCTCTGTCATTAGCTAGCTGAGCGGCGGTTGTTCGACACTCGTTGGCGTTGTTTGGGCATGAGCGAAGATGGCTCAGCGTGGCTGGTAGACCTCGCAGCGTTGCGATGCTTCTCTACACAATCATGTCTATTTGCTCCTATCAGTACACAGGTACACATTCAACGAGAATGAATATTCTGGGTTCTTACCTAGCCAGACTATCCTGGCGACTGAAACGTCGGTCGCAAGAGTGACAGATGTACCTCCGAAGCCCAAGATGCACCTAAAGGTCTCGTTAGTGGGTGCTTCTTGTCCCCTTTTGGTCTCCATACTCACGGTACTCATGTGTCTTTTGAGATCCGAGCTTCGTCCAAATGTCTTGTGGCAGTCTTCGCACGGATGGTTGTTCTTCCATTCAGGGTTGTGCATCTTCTGGTGCTCCTTACAGTTGGAGCGTCGAGTGAATTTGGCGCCACAAATTGGACATTCCAAGCCACTGGCAGATACCAGCCTGTCAATTGAGGAGCCGCGCTCTCTTTTGCTCGAGTGTGTGGCACCATCGGTTCCTTCGGATGTCTGAGGTTGCGGCACGACTTGCCCAGTGTTGATGCTGTGTCCAGAGGATCTGTATCCAATCTCATCGCCCATCGCTCCGAGGTAGGAAACATTGTTGACTGGCAATAGGGGCATCGTCGAGGTAATGCACGCATCCGGAAAAACACTCTGGTCCCATTGTCCTGTGGCTCCGTTCGCTACAGTGACCGGAGTAACATCCGATGGTGTCGTCGGTCCCGAGCAAGGCGTGTGCATCCAAATATCGGTCATTTGGGCTGGGAAGACGTTCTGGCCAGGGGCAACCTCCATGGTAGAGTTGTAACTGGGGGATGCGCTCATCGCCGGGGGGCTGTAGAATCCTAGTGAAGTCTCCGAAGCACTGTTGACCAGTCCGCTGTAAACTGGTGGATAGCATGATCCGCTGGAATAGTCGTCATAGGATAATTCGAAGGTGGGATTTGGCGCTCCAGGGACTAGTTGTGATGGCAGTGTAGGCGTGGGAGGAAAGACCCTCAGTTGACCGAATGCATTCTCGATTTCGCAGCGGGAGATGCCCAGGCCAATAGGGGAGACCCTTCCTTGGGACGAGGTAGAAATGGGAGAAGAGTATACCGAAGAAGTTTCGCGAGACCGTATGTCCTCTCTCCGCGGGGATGTGATTGAGGGATGAACTAAATTCTGATTCATGATGTAGAGAAATCCAATAAAAGAATAAGAAGTGTATTCCCATCAAACCAACCACAGGGCTAGTCTATATCAGAGTCAACAAAGAATGGTGGTAAACCCAAGTATATATAGTAAAGGCTTTGGAGTCAACAGCTTCGCTGTTGGTGATTGACAGCGGCAGCATACATCGGTGGCTGAGAGGAGGATAGTGGATAGGGTATGGATTCATTGGAGAAGAACTTGCGCCGCATCGACACCGACAGATGTTGAAGATTCAACGACTTGACGCCGTAATAGACAAGGCAGATTCGGAGAAGAAAGGGTCTGTAATTGCGGTGGAAGAGAAAATCGGGTGGGGGGGCATTAAGGGCCGGGGGGGTCAAGGGTAATCCGGACGAGAGAGAGATCGATGACAGTCCAGGTCTGGCATATTTGCACAGGTTAGTCCCCCCCCCCCCCCTCTCTCCCCAAGAGAGATCAAGTATATACTATGCCCATAACTATCTAGGGCAAATCATTACATTTTCAGCCTAGTTTCGGGCTTACATTTTTAGAGATCGTAATAACCCTGTAAGGAACCTGCTACATAGGAAGATTACATGTATGACGATGCATAACGGCGGCTGTTGGGTTTGTCTGGAAAAGGCTAACCATCCCTTTCACCACCGTTGGGCTGGTCTGCCCAACCGAAGACGTGTTCCATGCAGGTAGTAGCCATACAGAAACATCAGGAGAGCCCGAGTTTCTGGATCGGCTTGGCGAGGTGCATCGGTGTGTGTCGAGGGCCTGTTGACCATGAGCACAGCCCGCATATTGCTGAGACGGTGGGGAATGTATTTTTTTTTTTCTGACGAAACCCAGAATAGGAGAAGTTGATTAACTCACAAACACGACTAATTATCGTGACCTCAGTGGTATGCGGGCCAGCCCTTCCGAACCGTTCGATCCTCTTTGACTTCATGTATACCATAGCGCGGAAACTCCACATCGACTCCACAGGTAATTGACGCGCCCCCGGACAAACTGTGGCTATCTATATGATATATATTCGAATTCAACTTCACCATGATCTATTTACTCGTTTTCTCCTCTTGTGGATCGAATATGAAATTGATTGGAAAGGAGAATCAATCTTGAAACGCCAGGGACAGGGGGGGGGGGAGGGGGGGGAGGGAAAGCCAAAAAAAGAAAAGAAAAAAGAAAGGAAATTTGGAGGAAATAAAAAAAAGGCGAACCCCGAAAAAGACCACCAAGCCTGTTTCGATTAGGCTGTTCATCGATATGGTTGTTCAGAATATCGAACGGTTTTTTGTTGTCAGGGTGTGGCTCGACGACTAGCGCCGAGTCCGGTCCTGCAGGGGGCGTGCGTGGCCCTAAGCGCCAGGGAAGTGACCCCTCTACCGCGCCTTTTGAACTCACATCAACTCCACAATCACAAGCCAAATCACCAGATGATAATTTGTGTTGGAATGGTCACTTTTGTTGGGCAATAGCCTCCACTTGAGTTCGTAGTCGTTCTATCGTGTCGATCAGGTCCGCAAGCTGCGGTACTTGCCCGAACTGCCCCATGTCTAGCTCACGCGCGGCTTGGTGATCCACACTGGGTGCTTTTCCAGGGCCTAGGCGATTGGTTTCAACTACGGAGGGGTGGTGTGGGTCCTGGCACCGGGGACCAGTCGGATTTTCAGAAGTTCCTTGACGTGCCGACATTGGAGGAAGCAGACTGTTCTGTCGTTTGGAATGTCGCCATTTAGACTCGTACGCCCATATCAATGCAACAAACGGGAGATGGGTGGCGCGAAGCAAAACAATTCGTACACGGCGAACGGTTCCCGCAGAGAGAAAAAGCCGCATGGGCCGGATACAGAGGAGGGGAATAAGATTCTGCCGAGTATATTAGCTTGGAAATATTCCAGAACATACAAAGAAAGATTCAATCCAGGGATCAGACGCTAACTGACCAGGGGTGGCATGAAGTATGTCAGTCGTCGAGAATTGCTGCTTTCTAGGACGTAAATCGCCAATCTGATTGGTTGGTCAGTCCAAATGGAATTTTCCATGGGGCAGTGCCAAATTTCAGAAAGGCAGGGATTTTGTTTGTATACATATGTACTTACTGGAAAAGGTATTCTTCTCGAGCATGCCGCATCACCTATGTACAAAAGAAAAAAGGAATTAATCGGCTGCCATGCAACTATAGTAGACGGGTGTTTACTTACCCCTTCAAGGCTCATGCTCATCAAACTAATCAAGGATGAGAGAATGAGAGTATTGGTCATGAGGGCGAAAGTAAGCCTGTAAGTGATTGCAGTCAGTATCTTTTGCATCCATCTTGTAACAGAAAGCACTGCGTGGAAGTAGTCGTAAATCCCCGTGTGCTAATGATGCCCCCTAAAAAGGTCATGCAACTTGAGGTCACTTGCATATTGGAACGTGATCAAAAGCACATGCGACTCTTTTTTTTTCATGCAATCGAATCAAGAGAACTCACATCAAGCCATAGCCGAAGATGGGGGAGATCTAAAAAATTAGCGTGTTAGTTCAACTTTTCACGATAGCCAACCATTTTGCCAATATTCCGGGATGCCATTTGCTGCAGGACAGCCGGTGCGCAGGACTTACTTCAGACGCGGTGTCCTATCATCCAATCAATTCAGCCACTGTCAGTGTATGTGCCAAAAAAAGAAAATGAAGGGAAACGCACTAGTCCAAGAACACTCGATCTATCTCAAATGGTCAGTTAAAAAGAGAAAAAAAGAAAAAGAAAAGAAAAAGAGCGGGCACAACAGGGATTCTTTCACCGTACCCAAAGAACACTTTCACTAATAAATGTGACATAGTGCTGAGCGACAAGCGGTCACGCGCAAGCATAGTAAAGGTGGTCAAGAACCCTGCGGGAGTAATTCAGCGATTCGGCTCCGACATACTTCACCTATCTAGGGCTGAATTGCTGAGCCACACTTACCAACATACAATACTACCACCACTGGGAAAAACCTGAAGAATGCTTTCGTCTGAAACATATTGTCAATCAGCCTTGGGTCCTAAACCCATTTCTCACTTGGGAAAAAGGTCAGGATATCGCACCATCTCTTTCAATACTGGGATCTGTTCATAGCCACAATTAATCAGTCCTCTTCCTAGAACAGTGATGGTTCATGCAGGATCCACTGACTAGACTGCCGAAGTATGAATTCAAGCTCACAAGCGAGCAGATCCTGTTCATTCCGTGTCAGCCCTGTCGCCCTGTCGCCCAGCTAATTCCACCAATAGCCCTACCTCGGTACAAGAAATAGAGCCTCTAGAGATAGGATGTCGAATGAGAGCTCAATAATGGGGTCGTTGCCCTTCGCTAGCCCGATGACCCCTGTGGCGTCCTCATTAGTCGCCCCATTTATACTGATGATCTGCAAACAACGAGCCGCAAGGCAGATTGAGCAGGGAAAGTGACTCACTTGTTATGACAAATGCCATTCCAACGCCAATTATGCTCAGGTTCCAAAGACTCCAGAAATCCATTTGATAGAAAACGACTCCGGCATCAATGATTCCACTCAATTCATCGTATGCAAAAGCGACGATCCACACATACATCACCGCTTCGAAGATGCCCACGGCATCTTGTCTCCTCTCTACTAGAACTGCGTAGTAGAGAAAGAGGAAGGACATGAAAAATGCTGCTTCAAAGATTTTCCGGTACAGAGGTACTCTCAGGCGTGAGTATGGATCGGCCGTTCTGATGGAAGGAAATTGTCAGTATCCCCGTAAGACGATTGTTTGTCCTGTCTAACCTTCTGTTAAAAATATGAGGTTTCTTGGTTGAATTGACTGTCAGGGAATCCCAGAAAACGATTTCACCCTTCCAAATACCGTCGACCACCTTTTGAACAACTCGTTGGCTCAGAAATCTCTTTGCATGGGCAATCGTTGCAATCTCCAGTGCATTCAAGCCAAAGAATTGGGAGTATCTCTGGGCGGCATAGATTTCCTCATGTGTTTGTGTATCTTGTGAGGTTCCAGATAACTGAGTCTCCGTGTTCCTCTTGCCAAAAAGACGATAAAAAGAAGAGTTTGGCAAGAGAGGAGAGGCCTCACTTTCAGTTTGGCTTGTATCGCCTTGGACAGATGACAGGCCAGTATTGCCTGCTTCGGGTTCAATGATATTTGCCGAACCGCGCCGCGGTGATGGTAGCTCTTCTAACAGAAACTCAATTGTCTCGCCCTGGTTCAGGTGACACAGGAATTGCCAGGCAACAAACTCGCAGGCCGCACCGCGGCTCTCATTGAGTCCCCAGTCATCCTCGGTGGCAGTGGTGAAGTCCCATTTCAGAATCCTGGAGTTGTTAATCGACCAGTCCAGTTCCAGCGTCCTCTTTATGGTGAACTTACATCAGCGCTACAATGATGAAGGGATTGTGGGTATCATCTGCTAAAGCATGAACCAATTGTCTAAGACGGTGTCCTTGGGATCCGTACAGCATTTGCTCAAACGTGTAGGCCATATCACCCACGGCCATACTAATGAAGCTACAAGGGGCTTGGTTAATTCTGCATAATTAAAGAGGGAGCCGAGACTTACTTGAATAGCTTGGGAAGAACATCGAACAACGGTTCATGGGTTTCGATCACCGGAATTTCCGTATGATCCATGTGTGTATCCATCTGGAGTTCTACTTCGATTAGCGGGTCTCCCCCATGGTCACGCCCAGAACCAGTCACATACCGACGCTGAGCGTTGGATGTTGAAGCTTGAAGCCAGTATTTCTTTTCCAATAAATTTAGCTGTTTGTTTTTGTTCTCCTTTTTTTTTACCTAGCGTATCTCCTCTTCGGGGATAGGGCAGAACTGCAGGTATCTAAGACCGAGGTATCGATGAGCGGTCCATGTTGTTCAATCGGTGAGGGGTTCAGTTGGCCACAAATAAAAATGTAACAATGCCTTTATCAATATTCAAGATAAAAATAATTAACAATATTCAATATGAAACAGGAAGAATTGTGAGAGGAAAAGGTGACGAGTGGAAAGTTGCCAACGACCTCTTGCTGACCGCCTTGTGCACGTGTCGACGCGTCCAGTGACTTCATCAGCCTCAACACGACTCTCCTTATCGCATAGCTCTCATCAAGTCATCTCCATCTAATCTAGTCAATTTCTGACTCTGAATAACCATCATCAAACCTCCAACGGGGAGATGAGGGGCAGTCGACACCATGGGACAAGGCTACTCCCTCACAACCCTGTCCGCGGGGTCGGCGGGGATCGATGTGCCTGAATTATCGGACCTGGTGTATGAGAAGTCGATGGGAGGTGGCAGGTTCATGAAGAGTATTCGCGCAAGGCAACCAAATGGTCTGGTGTTTATCAAGGTTATCATGAAACCGTTCCCAACCATGGAACTGGAGCCATATATCAAAAACATCATGAGTATGTTCGGATCCTTTTTTATTATTTCAAGCTTCTAATGTCCATGTACACTTCAGGGGAACGAAAGTTGTTATCGGATGTGCCAAATGCGCTAAGCTACCAGAGGATTCTTGAGACTGCCACGAGTGGATACCTTGTGCGCCAGTACATCCACAGCTCTCTCTATGATCGAATGAGGTATGTCTGTTGCCCCTTTTGCCAGCGAACGAGGCCTGATAAATATATAGCACACGGCCTTTTCTAGAGCATATTGAGAAAAAGTGGATTGCCTTCCAGCTACTGTGTGCTCTTCGAGATTGCCATTCACTAGACGTCTACCATGGTGATATTAAAACTGAAAATGTTTTGGTCACAGCCTGGAACTGGCTGTATCTTTCTGATTTCTCATCATCTTTCAAACCCACATTTCTTCCCGAGGATAACCCGGCAGATTTCTCTTTCTTCTTCGACATCTCCGGGAGGCGAACCTGTTACTTAGCCCCCGAGCGGTTCTCTGTTGCCGGGGAAGAGCCCAGTGAAAGTGGCGTCAACTGGGCAATGGATATCTTCAGTGCTGGCTGTGTCATTGCGGAGCTCTTCCTTGAATCGCCGATCTTCAACCTGAGTCAAATGTACAAGTATCGCAAAGGGGAATACAGCCCAGAACACAGTCAACTAGCAAAAATCGATGATCCGGACATTCGAGAGTTGATCCTGCATATGATCCAACTTGAGCCAGAGTCTCGGTACTCGGCGGATGAATATCTGAATTTCTGGAAGGGCAAGGCCTTCCCGGAATACTTCTACAGTTTTCTCCACCAATACATGTCCCTCATGACCGATCCTTCTTCCGGGCGAACAGATGTGGATCCAGAATCAGCCAACCGAGGGGAGGCCGACGAACGAATTGAGCGAATTTACGTAGACTTCGATAAAGTATCTTACTTCCTCGGTTCCAATAACCGGGGCATTGGGGCTCTATCTAATGTCCCAGTCACCAAATTGACAGGCAACACTCTCCCTGTGAGGCTTGATCTACCAAACGGCGAAAGCCAAATTTCAGCACCGCAGTCACAGCCAGATGAGGGTGCTCTGATTTTCCTTACACTTGTGGTATCCAATTTGCGAAATACAGCCAAGGCGTCGGCTCGGATCAAGGCCTGCGATATCCTTCTTGCATTTGCGGAAAGACTGTCTGATGAAGCTAAATTGGATCGCATTCTTCCATATATCATGGTCTTATTGACTGATCGGACCGATACTGTCAAGATCGCTGCGATCCGCACCTTAACTCAATTACTGAAAATGGTCCAGGTGGTTTCTCCGGTCAATGCCTATCTGTTCTCCGAATACATATTTCCAAGGCTTCAGCCATTCGTTGCTACCTCCAACGGCAAGTCAAGTGCCATGGTGCGTGCGGCATATGCCTCATGCATTGCGTCTTTGGCTCAGTCATCCTTGAGGTTCTTGGACATGATCCAAGCATTGCGTTCCGATACCCGTCTGGCTGCGTTGATCCCGGTCGGCTTTGAGTCCCGATGGACTGAGGATGCGACTTATCACAATCTCTATGACGTGGCTCGGGTTGATCTTCTGGAATACTTCGAGGTTCACACAAAGATGCTATTGACAGACACAGATGCATCAGTTCGGCGGGCCTTTCTGGGCTCTGTATCCAGCCTCTGTGTCTTTTTCGGCAATCTCAGAGCAAACGAGGTTGTCCTTAGCCATTTGAATACTTACCTGAACGATCCAGACTGGATTTTGAAATGCGCCTTTTTCGAGGCTGTCATTGGCGTCGCCGCCTATGTGGGGAGCCTGAATCTCGAGCTATACATATTGCCGTTGATGGTTCAGTCCATGACTGAACCTGAGGAATTTGTTGTTGAAAGAGTGATTCGATCTCTGGCAGCTATGGCTGACTTAGGCTTGTTTCAACGATCAACAACGTGGGATCTGCTGAACACGACTGTTGGATTTTTAGGGCATCCAAATATCTGGATTCGGGAGGCAGCGGTCAAGTTCGTGGTTAATTCCGCCAAGTTTTTATCAATAGCGGATATCCACTCTATCCTGACACCCATTATCCGGCCTTTCCTCAAGATCAAAATTGTTGTGTTTTCGGATACCCAAATGCTCGATGCACTCAAGCGGCCAATGTCGAGAAGTGTGTACGAAATGGCCTTCCTCTGGGCGTCCAAATCAGATAAAGGTGTTTTCTGGAAGTCGCCAAGTCGCGATGGCATGTTCAGCTTGTCCGAGCCTGGGTCGTTCAGTCCTCGCGTGGGTCAACGGAATCCTTCCTTTAATATGGCTTCTCAATCAAAGAATGATGAGGACGAACAATGGCTTGGTCGGTTGCGAACCTTTGGGATGGGCCACGAGGACGAATTCAAGCTTCTTGCACTCAAAGACTACATTTGGAGGGTCTCATTGCGGCAATCGAGGGAAACCGATGTCCATTCAACGCCACCCTTGAACGACATTGTCAGTTTGACACAGCATGGAATCAAGCCCCAGACTGTGTTCTTTGATAAGGAAATTAAAGATCAGTCGCGAGCAATTTCCGTGGACGTAAACGACGGCAACGTTGAAGATCCAAGACCGAGAACGATCGCAGATGCTTTGCTTGATGCTTCTACAACCATTGAGCGAGTGCCCAATGCTCAGCGCAAGCACTTGCGGTCGAAAAGCCAACTCTCGAAAGAGACAAGACGTAGCTCGCATGTTCCTATATTGGATGGAAATGACACCTCTTCATTGTCGTCGTCTCCAGTGGCGTCATCGCCGGCCGGGGGACCTTCGTCTCGTCCATTGTCCCCTCCGAACCTTGATAATGATCAAAGGCTTCCCAGTCGCCGACCGAGCCCTGGACAAGATGGCTCATTGCCATCAACTAACGCAGACACCCGCAGTCTATCCGATCGTGTACATAAAAAGTCTAGCGCGATGAGTTTGTTGGGTCGCAAAGACACCGCCAAAGCCTACGCTGAAACGGGCACAAGCTCCACGAACGCCTTTGGAAAGGTAGACGCACCGGTCCAAAGAGGTGGCACACCCCGACCATTGACACCATTGCTCTCAACCGAGCGCAAAACAACTCAAGTAATGTCGCAGAAATATCGTGCACACCATTCGTATGGGGGCAACGACCCTGCGGTTCTGCGACTGCTAGACAACGTCTTCGAGGAAAACTACCCGACGGACCTATTTGACCTAGGGCCATATGTCAAAGAGGTTGACTCCCGCCAACCGATCCGCAGCGCCACTGATCAAGAGCCAAGTAAGATCTGGAAGCCTGAAGGGAATCTGGTCGCGACTTTTGGCGAGCACAGTGCCCCAATCAATCGTGTCGTGGTAGCACCAGATCACTCCTTCTTTGCTACCGCATCCGATGATAGCACGGTGAAGATTTGGGATACAACTCGTCTTGAAAGGAACTTAACCCCTCGATCCCGTCAAACTCACCGTCATGCAACAGGCTCGCGTGTGAAGGCTTTGACCTTTGTTGAGAATACCTACACTTTTGTCAGCGCGGCCACCGATGGCAGCATTCATGCCGTTCGAGTCGACTATCAGAAAGTCAGTCAGACGGCCGTCCGATATGGCAAACTTCAAATTGTTCGCGAATACCAGCTTCCCATAGCCGAAGACGGATCACCCGAATACGCGGTCTGGATGGAGCACTTCCGTGACGAAGGCCAGTCCACCTTGATTATTGCAACCAACACTTGTCGCATGATTGCGTTGGACATGAAAACCATGCTGCCGATCTACACCCTAGAGAATCCAGTTCACCATGGTACTCTTACTACATTCTGTTGCGACCGCAGACACCATTGGTTACTGGTTGGCACAACTCATGGGATCCTCGACCTGTGGGATCTCCGATTCCGCGTACGATTGAAGGCATGGGGTCTTCCAGGCTGGGGTGCCATCAACCGGATCCAGCTACATCCCGTCAAGGCCCGTGGACGCTGGGTTTGCGTATCCACCAGTGGCAGCCACGGCAATGAAATCACGGTGTGGGATATCGAGAAGTTCCGCTGTCGCGAGGTTTACCGAGCGACCCCACTGGGCGTTGGCAACAATAGCTCCAATGGCACTCATCATCCTTCCCGCGCCCCTCACGCTTACCCGATCCCTGTCGTGCCGAGTGATTACGAAGCGTGGCGGGTCGATGGCGACAGGCCAGAAGGGATGCTGAGTCGCTTTGCAGCAAACGGCCCGGAACCGGGTACCCCATCTTCCAATAATCCGGCGGGCGATCGACTCGGCATTTGGGCGTTTGCGGTCGGCCTCAATGCCCCTGGCGAAGACAAAGACTCTAACACGAAATGTGGGTACATCATATCCGCAGGATGCGACCGGAAGATCCGGTTCTGGGATCTCGCACGGCCGGACCTCTCCTCGATAGTCAGCGGGTTAGACATCGTCTCAGATGGTAGTGCCAGTGGCAGGCCGCACTATGAGCAGTCCCAGCCCGGTCCTAGTCTCCTGGTTACCACCGAGCACCTTCCTAGCTCTTCCGGCACTGGCAGTTCTCGAGATACTAGAAAGGGAGCGACCCCCAGGCCGCCGCGTAGTACGGTCATCAGTCTGCAGCAGCAGATGTTGTTGAAGAGCCATCTGGATATTATTCAAGATGTGGCGGTTTTGCGTGTGCCGTATGGCATGGTTGTGAGCGTGGACCGTGCTGGTATGGTGTACATCTTTTCTTAGGCTTTCCTGAACATTCCATGTATGATGTCTCGGGTGGAACTTGAATAATATCTAGAATTCTACTCCGTACTCCGCATAGCATGACCTATCTTCTAGTTGTATTTTAGGTGTGTACTTCGTACAGACTATGGAGTACTCGGCACAAGAAATGAATTGCATCCGGTGTCTTTTTATAGATATTTTTCTTCACTAGACAAGCATGATTGAAAATGGAGCAGGGAAATATATATTAATGGCTGCCACTCCGTACTTAGTACATACCACCCCTACTACCCCTATCATGGATAATAATGGAAACGGTACAACTAGCGAGGCTATTGATCCCCCACATGATTCAATTATGTTGTACAATATACCAATCCGAGAGCATCCATTTACTTTAATCCTCTATTCTTGAGATCAAACCCTCCCCCAGGTATCTGGGTACCTGGACGCAGTGTACCGGATACCTCGGGGCCTGCGGGTTCCAGTTGCATGAACTAAGGTACCGGGTACGACGCCTATTGGTACTTATATTTTGCTGGGGAGAGCTGTGTTGTGGGTCATTGCGCGAAACACTGGGTGGATCGGGTTGTAGATCGACACACCAGAGGCCCTAATGAGGCTTAGAGAAAGGAGGATTCTGGAAAGGCTTCGGAGGAATTCCAGGAGATATTTTTTATATTGTACAAAGTATTTCGTACTGAGTACTCCCTATGGAGTAAGCACTATTAATTAAGCTTGAGGTTTTTCTGTTTGCTTCTAATATTCAATGTACAATGTACGGAGAGGGGGAGAGATAGAGAGAGAGAGGAAGGCATTGGCTATCTACAATTAAAATACTCCGTAGTAATCTATTATAATAGATAACGAATAATTTTGAAGGGAGGGATTTTAAAAAAAAATCTGATTGTAAATTTACCTTGGAACGAAGGAACTTGCTCTATCTCGGACATAAGAACTCTCCGAGTTTATATTTATGCGGTTGGTAATACATACAGAGTACAAAGTACTAACTAAAGTACGGAGTATGAGGTGCTTTATATATTGTGCATTATAAATAATGAGGGTGGTCGCCAGTAGCCCTACAACAGTATATTATTTATCCAATGGCTGGTTCATGAGATCTTGCCATGTGCGATCCCGAGCCTTCGCCAGATCTCTGTTACCATGTACATACATGTACGGAGTGGTTCCTTACCACATGGGATCCAGAACCTTGCAAAGTCGTGCGTGAGGGGCTCATCCGGGAAATGAGATCTCCGCCGAAACTGCCAGACTGAGTAGCTCGGTAGGGTTAGTAGCTTAGCTTGCCCGCTTTGACGGGTTAACACGAGTCAAGTAAAGTTTGCGGGAAACGGGGGAATAGGAAGATGAGATGGTTTATATTCCGAGGGTATATATATATTGTTCATATAGCACGGAATACTCCGTACTGTATGTGTTCTTTTCCAATTGCCAAGTGGATTCCAAGGTTATATGATACACATCCATGGATGGATACATCTTTAAGATCATTTCAGGGGGTCAGATTGCATAACCAAGGTTGGAGGATCGAACCGATGGGGACTGGTCAGGGGGAACCGACCAATCATATAAACTCTGTACCAGTTCGGACGGGTAAACAGACGGGATATCCATGGCTTACGATCTTTCAATTCGGCCTCAAATGAAATCAGATGATCGACATAGTAGGGATATCTGGATATTTGTCAAACTGAAATAGTAAAATAGTGCAATAATAGAGTGATGGGGTGGTTGGAGTCTCCTAACTGCTCGCAGGCGAAACATAGGAACATGCATATCTATATATGGTCGCACTGCAGATTACCGAGGGAGAGGATCTGAGTTGAGTATCAAACGTGAAAATGAAGAAGGAGGTGAAACGAATCAGAAAGAATAGGCGAAACCTAACGTTGCCAACGGGTGTTGGATATATCATTTCTATCTCTTTGACTGCTTCGAATAATCATATTATATTAAACCCTGAAGAAAACCCCCAAAAAAAAACCAAAAAGTAAAAAAAAAAAAAAAAAACATGAAACAATAAACAATAAACATTTAAATACACTCCATAAATACCACCACGTAAACAAAATACCGTACAACTAATTAAAGTGGAGAGAACTCCTTAATCTTTAATTCCCTCGATTCTGCTTCTTCTCCTATTTGTCCTTCCCCCTAAACCTCTTTCTTGGGTTTCTGTTTTTTAACTGCAGTTGTATGCATATGGCGGGTGTGTTCTCGAGTCTTGAGTATTATTGAAGTTTCACCCGGGCTTCTCACACTCTCTCTAATATCTCCCCGACTTTCCTTGATTCTTGGGTACACCCTCATTTCGAACTGCACTCAAGTAGTGCTTCCTCGACTTTCTACATTCCTGTATTTCCAAAGGAATTTCGACCCCGGATTCTCAAACGCTACATACTCTTTGACTCGACATACTGAACCCGATATATAAATCTACATCGCAACAATGGTCCATTCTCTGCGAGAACATGGGTCCTTTGTCCGCCCATCCACTCGGGATCGGCCTACGACACGCGGCGAAGGAGAAAATTCGCTGGTCGTTCCTAGCCGTACGTCGTCGTTGCACTCGCGCATCACTCAGCCTATTCCGTCCACACTCAGCATCAAGCCCGCTCAGCGGACACCGAAAACACTCACTCATGCTTACATGGTATGCGGTGTCGGACGCGAACCTTCACAATGGGTCAAAGCGCCTGCCCCCGCCCAGGGCAAGATTGGCCACATGAAGGGAGCCGTCAGTCAATTCTGGCTCCCCGAGATTCTGGGAAGCAGCCCTCGACTAGAACAGGACAATGAGATCGCACGAGCCCTACACTCGGCAATGCGAGCATGCTTCCCTCACGATGTGGAGATCTGCACTGGCAAGAGCCAGCCTCACTGTGCACACCACGCGTTTGTGTTGCAACAGGACTCTTCTCACACTCTATACGGTATCGCGCTGCGCGTTTGGTCCCGTGCCGATGAGAAGCGTGCGGAGACCATCCGCGAGCTACGCAAGAAGACGGAGCCGGACTTCTATGATAACCCCGATGAGACCTACTGGATTCCTTACTGCTTGAGCTTCCTCTCCCGGTATCCCCTCTACGATCTACTAGGTGACTACCTCCGTGGTATGTGGATCCACTGGAACAAGGCCACCAACCTGTTCCACGCCGAGGAGGTCTCCCGCATCCTCAGCTTCCCGGCCCCGCGTCTCAATGACTTGGTCCGCATTGATATGAAAGATTATGCCCTGTGCTACCAGTTCCCCTCGTCGCCCACCGGCTTCCAGAACTTTGCCATGTGGCCATTGTTCACTTGTCTGTCGATCCCCAACATTGTCGGCGTGATCGAGGCTGCTGTCTCACCTACCCGCCGTATCATTTTCGTCAGCCACTACCCGGCGATGCTGACTGTCGCTGCGGAAACCATTCGCTACTGCGTTCGCGTCTACGAGTGGAGTGGCCTGTACGTGCCCGTGGTTCACGCCCGCCACGTCAAGGAGTTGGTCCAGGAGCCCGGTCCCTATATCCTGGGTATCACTGCTGAGTGCCGGACTCTGTTCAACGCCCCGTCTGATGCCCTCGTGGTCGATCTCGATCGCAACTTCGTCCTCACCTCCAGCCCTCCTAATGTGCTGAACCAAGGTCAGCGCACCAAGTTCATCAACCGCATGACTCAATCCCTGAATGGTGATGTCTCGCCTTCCGGTGTGCCCCCGCACCTGCGCACTGCCTACGCTGGCGGCAAGCTCATCCCGGCGGGCCAGATCATCGTCATGAGAGGAGAGGTCGAAAGCATTGAAGAACCACAATGGTGGAACCAGGATGCTGTCATGGGCGTCATGGACCATGTGTGCGAGAAGCTGGTACGTTTACTCGCCTCAATGTCACTAACCACAATCAAAACTAACGTTGTATCTATTAGGGCCGCAACACCGGTATGAAGGCCATCTTCGGTGGCTCCGTCAAGAAGCCTCTCATGACCAAGGTTTCCATGCGTCACCTCAACGAGATTGTTCGTGAGCGCAACCAGTACTCTCGGGATGCCATGGAAGCTTGGCAAGACTTCATCAACCTCAAGGGTAGAATGGACACCGAGCTCAGCAAGGTCACCAAGCGCAATAACTTCTTGGTTGAGGAGCTTGAGACCTGGAAGCAGCAGTTCCTCAAGTTCCAGGCCTTTGCCGAGCAGCTCACCAAGGAGACCTCGGAGCTCAAGGTCAAGATCGAAACCCACAAGCGCGAGAGCCGTCGCCTCACTGGTCTTATTGACCAACAAAAGGATGATGTGGCCCGCCTTACCCTGCGTCTGTCTGGCACTGAGAAGCAACGCGACGATGCCCTCGAGGCACTGGTTCTCCAGCAAGAGATTGCTGAAGAGCTTGAGCGTGAGCGCAAGCGCAACCAGAAAGAGATCTCTGCCCTCTGGCACACTAACGCGACCCTCGCCCGCGAGCGTGAAGATGCCCAGCGCGTTGTCATGCACCTGCGCAGCCTTATCAATGGCCAGAGCCACCACATGGAGCACATCGTCCGCTCCATTGGTAGCAGGTCGGAGATTACTGAAATGGTCGAGCAGGGCTACGAAGACGCTCCCGAGGAGCCCAGGGAGGATGTTTCAGTTGCTGAGTCGAAGGAGTCCGTCAAGACGGCTAAGGATGTCGATGGTCAAAATACTCTGGTAAATGATATGAAGCCCGAGCTGGAGCAGCATTTGCTGAACCTCGGCAAGGATCACAAGACCCTTGCGCGTCTTAGCATCACAGATGTCGCAGACCGCTACCTGCGCGACAAGACCGATGCCATCGCGGACATCATCCGCAGCATCAGCGACCAGTGCGCCGCCGCCGTTGAAGGCTTGCACCTGGCCCAGAACGCCGAGGACGATGAAGAGATCGCCAGGCTCTACCAGAACGACAAGCTCAACCGGAACAACCGTCTTGGCTCCGACTACGATAACATGGACGCCAGCTCCGCCCGCGCCCCTAGCGAGATCAGCGACGCTGACAACAGCTCTCTCCACCCGGACAACCGCCACTCCAGCATCCCCCCGACCCCGGATCTGGTCCACAACCGCTCCAGCACATCTATGTCCATGGTCAGCAGCTCGACTTTCCCCGAGCGGTCAAGTCAGCAGTATGGCCCCGGCGATATCCCGACCCGGATCGTTGAGGATGATGATGAGCATGCTCACGAGACTGAGAACGGCGACGACCAGCAGACTGAGCGTGGAACTCTGTCCAAGCAGAATAGCGAGGATCTCATGCGGCCCACTGCCACACGAGTGATCTAGCTTTTCCATCAGCTTTTCAGGTTAGATGACTGAGACGATCTTGTTTGTTTGTTTGTTTTTCCTTCTCTTCTCTGTCCATTCCTTATTCTCCTTCTGTCTGGCGAGGCCTTTTCCCCCTTTTTTTTTACTTCATCTGTGCAGTATCCTGAATACGGCACATACGCTCTGGTTGTCTGGCGTGTTTCTCATTTTTCGTCGTGTTGATTATTTTTGATCTTCATTATATCCACCCGACCATCTGTGTTTTCTTGTCCAATAATTTATGGTCATTTTGTTGCCTTCCCGGGACTTCCAATTTTTTTTTCCTCT
Organism: Penicillium palitans; assembly: GCA_019190355.1. Classification (NCBI taxonomy): domain Eukaryota; kingdom Fungi; phylum Ascomycota; class Eurotiomycetes; order Eurotiales; family Aspergillaceae; genus Penicillium; species Penicillium palitans. The sequence continues at coordinate 122,746 of JAHAQQ010000025.1, forward strand.
CTTTTTTTTATATTTCATTTTGCCCTGTTTTCTCCCCCCGAGGAATTCGTTTATTTATGTGTCGTGCCGTCTGGGATGGAACGGCTTGATTTGTTTGATTTGCGCTCATCTCGAAGAGAGAGCCCTCCACTTTGCACCACCACCCGCACTGTCTGCGGATGATATTTCCTATTTATCTACAGTCCTTGATCTGGATTGATCCAATCTCCCAGGGTCTATATAGCTCCCTGCCCTTTTAAAATGGATTCTGTGAATTTGCACTTTTTTTTTTTCAATTGCTACAACTTACACCCATCGTAACCAAGCCTTCGAAAGGCATATGGAATTATCTATGTCTCCTTTTAGGATTCATATGTTATTCATGAACTATGTACATTATTCGACTGCAACCCAATGCCTGGGACCCCATTTCAAGCCAACTTGCCCGGCACAACAGGATGTCCAGCACTCAATCCACCACAAACCGCCCAAGCCTGTCCATTAACATAGCTACTCTCATCGCTGCCAAGGAACAGCGCAACACGCGCAACCTCATCGGCAACAGCTCCCCGCTGCAACGGGTTCAATTGCCCGATCTTGCGCTCCGTGCCGCGCTCCCGCGCCCGGTCAAACACCGTCTGGGTCATCCCCGTCTCAATCAGTCCGGGGCAGATCGCGTTCATGCGGATACCCGACCCAGCGAGCTGGTACGAGACCGTCTGCGCGATCGACACGACTGCCGCCTTTGATGCGGAGTAGTCGGTTGAACCGGCGTTGGAGCGGAGGCCTGCTACAGATGCTGTGCCGATGATCGAGCCGCTTGGGTATGGCTTTGAGGCGGAGGTTATCTTCATTGCCGGGGCAGCGTGTTTGGCTGCTAGGAAGACACTGTTTGTCCGGGTTGGTTAGATTCGTTTGCATCTCGGGGAATTATGTTCGTCTTGTTTCCGGGATCGGATGTACGTACCCGAGAGCATTTACTCGCATCGTGTTTAGGAATCCCTCACCGTCGATCTCGGTGAACAGCTTCGGTTGGCCTACCACGCCTGCATTCGCGAAGAAGACGTCTAGTCGGCCGTACTTTCTGACTGCTTCGTCGATTACTCCACTCAGGGCTTTCTCCTCGGCTGCGTCGAATGACCGCACGTGGATGTCTACGTTTGGGTAGAGGGACTCTAGCTCCCGCTTGTGTGTTGCCAGATGAGTGTCGCTGAAGTCGCAGATGTAGACTGCTTTGGCGCCATTGTTGGCGAATTGGTGCGCGCTGGCACGACCGATGCCATTGGGAGAATTTGCGCCTGGGCTTTAATTGGTATTGGGTCTTTGAAATGGCGTTGAAAAATAGTACTTACCGGTCACGATTACTACCTTGTCCTTGACCCGGCTGTACATTCAGGCGTTAGTCATGCACCTACTCCTGCAATGTATACAATGCGAGAAACTGATTGAACCAGGATAGAGCTATAAGCTTCAAGGCTACTTACGGTCCTGCCGAATCAGGGGCAACATGACGGATCTTGGGGATATCCTCGAACGTGCCCTCGGAGGGAATACCCTCAACGAGCTGCTTGCTCAGGGCTTGAAGACGTTGCTTTGCTGCTGCGGACATAATTGTGAAGCTATGAGTGATTGTAAATGGGGTTCAATTTAAAAAAACGAATTGGATGAGCTAAAGGAACAGCTTCAATTGCGGCAGCTGTGTAGTTATAACAGCTCATCAGCTTTCCCCACTATGTCGGTTATGCGGAGAGCCGAGGCTCCAGGAGGCAGGGCTACGGCAGGGCGTAGGGGCCAAGATAACAGAATAAATCACATGACATCAATATAAGCATATGAGTCACATGACACTTATCTGGTCACGTCATGTGCCGTAGGGTAGTTATCAAAGCTGTCTTTGTGGGTTTCAGAACAACCCAAATCTGTGCTCTTTGTTTTCTGATGTCTTTGTTGGTCCTAAAATAGGGGTATGTGAGGTTGAAATCCATGCCGGCCCCTGAAAAACACGGTCGATCTCCCTTCATTCCATCCACGGATCACTACAGCAAGGATCGCCAAGCACGCGCGACAAGGCCAGCCAAATATCGGAAGCTACATAATCTAGTTGATTGTTTGTCTCCCTAGTCTGGACACCGTTTCCAATTCACCCAGCTCCGAAAGCTCTAAGAAAAGCCTTCATGAAGCCATTAATCAACGATTCCACCGTCCACGCCATTGCCAGGTTGTTGAGTCATGGCAGATTCCGACATACACTCCCAGCGGCGTTCTTCATCTCAAGCCTCAAGCGCCTCGAGTAGAAGTCGAAATGCTAAAATCGTTCGCGCCAAAATGCAAAAACGCCATTCTGGCTCCTCCAATACAACAACCGATCTGACCTCGTTCCCCTCGCTTTCACCGCCAGACAAATCTCCAACCCTCGCCCGTGGCCTGACGAATACGTTGTTCTCCGGCGAAGATGAAGCGCAATCAAATGGGGGCGGGACGGGCCGTGGGAGGAAGGCTACGCTAGCAAATTTGACGACTGGGCCGTCGCACAAATCAGGCAGAGCTGCCCTTTTCGCTGATTCCGTCCCCACACATGATATACCAGGCGCCCTGCACTTGGCCGATGATGCGCACATTGAACGGCTGGTTGCTGGAACAGGAGCCGTGAAGATGGTGAGGCAGTTCGCTCGCGATCTTGCTCAACGTGATGCTGAGATCTCGGCCCTTCGCCAACGCGCAGATGCAAGGGAGCGAGAGCTGAAGAGAATGCTACGAGATGTATCTGTGTCCAACCAAGACATTGAACGTCGTCTATATCAGCTGGAGAACCCGCCGGGCGATCGTGTCTCAGATGCAGAAAGCACCCATAGCAGCGATTATGCTGGTCAAACCTGTTCCGGCCTGAATGGATTGATGTCTCAAGCGATGGAAGACACCGTTGGCTCTCGGGCCCATGGTGACTCAGCAGAAGCCCAGGCCACGATTCGTGCCCAGCGGTTAGACAATGATCCTCGAGGCAGCGGAGCCACTGACAACCGCAAGCGTCAAAGCTCGATTCGAGGCTGGCAGGAGTACCTTTTTGGCTCGACTAATACAAGCCGGAAAACCAGTCGCGCCAGTAGCATTATGAGTGATGTTGGTGAACTTGGAGAAGAAGACGCTGAGCGTCCCCGAGTGCCCAGCAATCCTGCAATGCGACGCAAAGCGCTTGACGAGCAGCTATTCCAGCCCCCGGATGGCCCAGCACGAAATGGACCGGCGAAGCGCGTTGCTAGCACGTCCGCAAATGGCGACGATGCAAGCATTCATTCTCGCAAATCTTCACGATCTCTCGGCTCTTGGACTGTTAAGTTATTCGCTGGTAATCCCCAGTCGAGCAAAGATGCAAGTGATGCTGAGTCTACCCACAATAAATCCCAACAAAAAAGGCCGGATGGGGACAGAAGTGCTTCGTCAACACTGTCTGGCAATTCTAAGGGTTCAATGTCGGCAGTGGCCGCACTGAAGAAGATTAACAGCAATGTTAGTATGCCTACCACTGGACGATCTACCAGTGGATCGAGCGTTCAGGGCAAAATGAACCCTCCCGCCTCGCGACGGACTGCAGCTGGAAGCGTGTCTCAGGGCGTGGCATCGGAGACTACGGATAAAAGCTCCACAAATCTTGGGCCCGTCGAGATGGACGCCATTTTGCCCATGGAGTCGAAGCCTCCGACTCTCACCCCCATTTATAACAATTCCCAACCGGGTGAGTTTCTCACTGACCGGTTCGGTTTTATCTATGATCAACATAGAAAGAAGCGCCAGAGAGAAGCCAATACTACCAAGGGCAGCGTTCACCGTTTGAGTATAACAGAAACTCTCGGTACTCTTCGAACTGATGTGTCAGATCATGAGGATGACCCTGAAATCACAAAACTTCGACAAGGCGCTTCCGAGGCCTCGCGTTCTCTGCCTGACTCACCAGATGACCCTGACAGCGGGGCCGTTGCCATCCGTCGCTGGCAGGACTATCTAAGAATCCCGTCTCGTCCTACGGAGTTATTGTCCCATACGCCCTCCGCAGGCCCGATTGTCGCTTTGACCACTGCAGGAGAAAATCGCTCTCATAGCTCGTCTGTTTCATATGACAAAGACGGGGCGCTGGCCGTCGGCTCCAGCGCACAACCATCGGCGTCTACATCAGCTATCACGGCTGACAGTCCCGAATTCGCTAGCTTGTCATCGGATCAGCTCAAAGACACAGCCTCAAGATTTACTGTCGCAGAGATGGAGCCCGTGAAACTATTATTGGAACAGTTGACTGATCTCCATGATTCCCTGCAACGAGATCGAACTGTGAGATGGAATGAGTTCCTTCGCAAAGTGCGAGCCGAGCGCCGAAAGGAGGGCGAAGCGGCAGCCGCTGCAGCAACTTCCGATCGATCTCTTGCTGCCGTTGACACGCCAGAAGTCTCGCTCGCCGACGGCGAAGTTGTAGGTATCGCGGGTCTGGGTAACAAAGGCAAGGTTGGCCGAGCGAAGTGGCGAGAATTCCGGCTGCTCGTCCTCGGTGGCATCCCAGTTGCTCTTCGCGCCAAAACTTGGTCGGAATGCAGCGGGGCTTCGGCAATGCGAATTCCTGGCTACTATGATGACCTCGTGCACGGCGTTGGTGGATCGGACCCCGATCCTTCCGTTGTCTCACAAATCGACATGGATATACGCCGCACTCTTACCGATAATGTCTTCTTCCGCAAAGGGCCTGGTGTTGGCAAGCTGAAAGAGGTTCTGCTTGCATACTCGCGCCGTAACCCAGAAGTAGGCTACTGTCAGGGCATGAACCTCATCGCAGGGTCTTTGCTGCTCATCATGCCGACTGCCGAGGACGCGTTTTGGATTCTGACTTCTATGATCGAGATTATTTTGCCCCAGCATTACTACGACCATGGCTTGCTTGCCTCTCGTGCCGACCAGGTGGTCTTGCGCCAGTATATCTCAGAGTTGCTTCCCAGACTCTCTGCCCACTTGGAGGAACTTGGCATTGAACTAGAGGCACTCACCTTCCAATGGTTCCTCTCCGTCTTTACAGACTGTCTCTCCGCAGAGGCATTGTATCGTGTATGGGATGTCGTCCTCTGTCTCAATGTGACCAGTGCAGTCAACGCCTCCGGATCAAATGTCTCTGGTACTAAGGATGGCAATGACAAGACCGCCAAGGTTGCCGAAAATCTTGCCTCTGGTAGCGGAGGTGGAAGCACATTCCTGTTCCAAGTCGCTCTCGCACTGCTCAAGCTCAACGAGCAGCAATTGCTGACGACCTGCTCGACGCCGGCCGCACTCTATACATACATCAATCACCAAATGACCAACCACGCGATCAGTATTGATGGGTTGATTCAAGCGAGTGAAGCACTGCGCAATGTGGTCCGCCGCGAAGATGTCGTTGCACGTCGTGCTGTTGCCCTGCAAGAAATGCGTGACTTGAGCAGCGGTGCAGGCATCTAGACCCTTTTGCCCGATACGGAATTTCTCGTCGTGGCCTTTCATTCCTTTCCTCCTACATTTTTCACGCAATGCCGATACGACCTGAGCATAAGGCAAGGAGTTTTGGCTTTTTTCTGTTCTTTTTTTTTCCCCCATTGCCTGGCGCTATTTCCCTCCTTATTTTGTTTTGTGAAAGCACTTGTTGACATAGCCCGCGATGTTTTTGTTGCCCGTCTCATACACCACCAAACCAGCATTTGAGATACCCCTGGATTTTACACTTGGGCGGCAGCACTGTTAGACTTGTTTGAATGAAATCGAAATCATTTTCCATTATTATTACTCTTGTCCATTATTATGAATCTTATAACCGTGAAGTGTCTTCTAACATGGTTCAGTCCAGGGCTCTGGTTTCTCTTGCAAATTCCGATCCTAGCCACAGAATCAAAGTCATACAAGGGAGAGAGAATTGATTTGAATAGTTTCTTTCATTTTCGCAATTAACCTGAACCTCGTGAGAAATATCAAAAGCAGAACAGCCGGCATTGCACTTCAACGACAACCCCCTAGATCCACAAAGAGGTACCACCAAGGGAAGCACTATCCAAATCATCTCAACTATTCAAACCGAGGATCATCAACTGCTGCTTGAACATGCCCCTCATTTAGCCTGTCTCGGGTCTGGGCTGCCTCGTACTTGTCTCGAAATCAGTCAATGCCGGTCCATCAACCCTCTCCATATACCGAAGGATCTCCAACTGGTGAAGCTTGTATTCAAAAGTCTGCGCATCCGAAACACTTCTGCAGAGCTCTCCATCGGTGCTAATAGGAGCCGTGACTGGATACGGTGCTGTAGTCATGAACCTGGCCTTCAACTGAGGTTTGAAAGTGTCTCTAGCGATTTTTATTCTTCGACCATCTTCCGCGCCGGTGTAGGGATCGTATTTGATGTTGGCTTGATCCATGAGGCCTATTGATTGATATCAGTCTTGATTCTCTGGCTTCTCGGGATTCTAGATTCTAACAAACTTACGCTCCATATGCTTAATGTAAAGGCACATTCTCTGATATGTGCGTTGGAACTCGCGCTTCTTGATGGCTGCTCGGACATCAAGGTCCAGCATCCAGGCAATCATTGCGCAAGATAGTCCTGCCAATATCTGTCAACTTATTGTCTTTGGATGAATCCCGGGTTATGTTTAACCTACCATCTTTGCTGTAGCCATATTGTTCACTCAGATATGGAGCTGGCACCTTTTCCATGCGATTTACGAAATCCGGGGGAGTATCTTCAGACGCCATTTCAAGCAAAATCACTAGGAAGAACGATCCAGAAGATATCGAATGGGCGTTGAATAAGAGGGAGTTTCTTTCCTTTTTCTTTTTTCCTATGGTGATCAGCTTTGAAGAGCCAAGTCGGCGTTCTCTTTGTTCTTCCCCGGTCTGTCCCAACCACAGCCATTCTGATAAGAATGAAATTTCTTTGTCCCTGTCACATCTTTCCAAGGCTCTCGAAAAGTCAAATACCTCGGCGTTGATGTGAAATTCGATATCGGGCAGATGTTGAAAACGTTCTATGGGTAAATTCTTTGTTCTCAAAATAGATCTTGTATACTTCGACTTGGGTGCTTTGTTCCAAATTCCAAGGCTTTCTCTAACCAGATCGACTGGACCAGATAAGGCGAATAGTCAATGACTCTATCTGCATTTGAAAGCCAAATATTAGTGCCGCTCTTTTGGTATATAACAAGCTTTCTCTTCTCTTGCCTATTTCCTTTGATTAACACCATCTTTCTATCGTGTCTTTGACCTATTATATTGACAAAATGAACTATGAACGCATGGCAGCCGAGATCCCTACTCTCTACCGGCTATCCAGGGAGTCCAAAGGTAGTCATGCCTCTCTCTCTCTCTCTCTCTCTCTCTCTCTCTCTCTCTCCCCCTCTCTATCTCCTTTTCATCCTCTAACCTTATCACGAGAACTAACAAACAACCAGAGGCCGACCTCCTCAATGGTCTTTTAGGCTGGGTCCGCAACGACACCTTTGGGAAAGTGGCAGAAGTCTGTGCTCTCTGGGGTGCAATTGTCCAGGCCAATAAGCATCTTGCCAAGGTCGATCGTAAGGATATGCCCTCTACCTTGTAATCATTGTTGCTAATCAAGTCTGCATTGTAGGGACGCTCCAGGCACGTAAAATTGAACATGAGCACTTCAATCTCAAAGAAGTTCTGGATTCGGAGTTGAAGCAGGCTAAGGAAATGATGGCTGCTATTCCTGGTGGCAGACGTGCAACTACAGTCACTACCGATGAGGATTTCTCTCTTGCTATTAAGCGATTGAAGTATCTCCGCGAGTACAAATAGTCTACCTAGTAAACCCATGGACAAGAAGGAGAATGTGGTTTCTGGCGTTAATTCTTTTCTATATATTCCATAAATCAGTAATGTTGTCATTGTCTACCTCGTATATAGATTCAACCTTGAAAGCCTATGGTATAGATAGCCCACCTTCTAGATAGTACGTAGCCACGGAATTCCGGTCCAAGACCTATGACTCTACCTAACTATCTTCTAGAGGCGCTCGACCTCATCTCGTAGAGAAACAGAGATAAACCAATGGTCTCGATCTGGACTACCTTAACGGGTCTATAAAGGTAAAGAGACAAATCACATGGTATTATATATACAAAGCCGGGTACCGGTAGGAAACCCCCATTCCATTTCCCTCCAGGTATCCCGGTCAAGAATCGGGCAGGAATGGGATACAGACTTATACTATTATACTCCACACTTGGGTCTGCTCAGTCCCAAAAGGGCCAGAGCCCTGCAAGGTGGGAGGGGTTGGTGGAGGCGGTGAACACAACCCTTGGATCAAAGGGTGAGCACGCTGGGCCCGGGAGCACGCTCTTGACTTGGTTCAACGATGATCGAAAAGTCGCAAATATCGGAGACAGTATGAAACGTCGGGCGGGAAGGGACGGGAGAGGTAAGTTATAATCTTCTTTACTCAGCTCGGGCCCTGATCCACCCAAAACTGACTGTTATCCAACACTGTGGTCAGATCTAGCGAATCCATCGTTGGGCGCAGTCCTAAATCCATCACATCTCGTGCAACGGCTTTGATTTGCCGCATGATCGACTGGGAAATGGCCCAGGTGCGAGCCAAAGACTTGAAGACACCGATCGTCAACGACAGACGGTCGCGGCTGGGGTCTGGCATCTGACCGGCTTTGACAGAGCAGGTGGCCAGTTGGACAATGGAGCTCAGAGTGAGCGCACAGATGAAGAATGGGGTGTGCTTGATAACGGGCAGACGGAAGGCAGCAAGGCGGGATAGCTCTCGGGCGGCCTTGGCGGCCTTCATGGCATGCTCGTTGTGGGAGAATGCAGGCACACTAATGGGGCCATGGTGGCCACAGATAACTTCCGCGGCAACAGCGGGAGATGAAAGAAGATCAGACCGCGGGAAGTTGAGGTAGATGGCCGCGCCGTTCAACATCATGGTCGCCTGGAACATGATCTCATCCACGCTCCCGTCGGGTCGCAAGAGTTCTTCCTTGGACTCTGGCAAGTGATGGCCCCAACTACTAATGCGCGCATCAATAGCTTCCACATGGTCCTGTTGGCCTTCGGTCATATCCTGGATCGCCACAACACGACCGAGAATCCGTATGGATTCAATACGATAACAGTATGAGGAGAAGTCGCGCTCTTCTTCGGCGAACACGCGCCCGTCAAATTGCGCAATGGTCGGGGATGGTGGCGGCGGTAGAGCATCATGATAAATCCGCTCCTCGCATGGAAGTGCGACCTCGAGCGGTACTTGATTGGTTCGGTATACGCGCTGCACACCGAGGGCAGTCATGAGACCCTCGATTACGAAGAGCTCCCACCAGGTGCGCCGCAGAGACTCTGCGCGGATTGGATCCCCATTACTTGCAACAATCGCAAACGTCCCTTGATGCATGCCAAGCTCGAAGGCCGAATCTACTGCAGCGGCTAGACAAACGCCGGCCTCGCCGCGCTCATTGTCTGAGTGGAGTACAATCGCCAGCAGAAGCAGCGCCTGCACCTTTTCCACCGACACATTTTGTTCTTGGACCATTGCGACAACCGTAGGCCGGTACGTGTCACTCGAGGCGGCCGGGGTGAAGTGGGCACCGACGAACTTCATTACCTGCTCCAGGTATGCGGGGAACACGTTGTGATATAGGAGTCGGTGGGGTGGCAGGATTGGATGGGCGGCGTGGAAATAATTATAATAGATATCGAGCAGGTAGCCATCCCCGCCGACAGCAGAGGAAGAATCGGGAGTCAACGGTCCGCTGACCAGGCGAGCGGATGGAACAATTGGCGTCGAAAGAACCGGCAGTCCAGGACTAGTCGATGCGGAGGAGGGTAATGGTATGGTTGGCGCATAAGTGAAACCAGCCTGCAAGGTCCAATCCACGGGGACATCGAGCATGTCTACTGGGTTGGGGTCCATGGGCAAGTAATCCGGCGAGTTAGCGCGGCGTTTTTTCGATGGACCCTTGTAACCTCTCCGAGACTTGGTATATTCACAAGGGGATCGGGCCTGTTCACATCGGCTGCAGACGGGGGTCCTGCCATCACATTTGAGGTGTTTGTGACGGCACTGAAGACACGCCAGTAATGCGGGACCCGGTTTAGGCCCAGAAGTGGCCTGCAATTCGGTCATGGTGAAGAAAGACGCATATAGGAGATGACTATAGGGAGAAGGTAGAATTGATTGAAGAAGGTGAATAGAGGGGAAGAGAAGAGGGGGGGGGGGGAAGAATTGAAGATGTTGCAATGTTCCAATGTTCCGGGGGTGGATGGTAATTCGAATTACGCACTTAAAGGGAGCACATGTACTAGGGGGCTCCTCTCTCTTTCTCTCTTTCTCTCAGGGAAGAGTTGTATAGAAGGATATTCCTAAAAGAAGATGAGTAGAGAGAGGTAAGAAGGTAAGAAGAGAGACAAAAGTACCAAAGTGCGTAATAAACGTAAAGTACGTAAAGTACAAGTACACATAGAAGGTGATGATGACAAGCCGTTTACCACATACCGTACCAAATACATTAAATACACGGTAACGTGGACTGGGGTACTGACATTACCCCGATAGCTCTCTCATTTCAATGTGCCAGCATCTTATCAACTACTTCGTCACATCTCCCTCTTGACTCTCTTCCTCTCAGTCCTGTCAATCATCTCAATCCTCTCAATTCATCAAAGAGCAGAAACTTCAAATCCTACTTTTGGGACACCCACCATTACACAACTACACTGTGTGTAGCATCACTCGAACTACTGGCCGACGTGTCTTCTCCGATTATATCGTCTATCCCTTAACGCATTGTCTCTCGACGGTCGTTTTGTCTCTGAAATTCAGCTGTGACCATTCACACCGCTTCTCCCTGACCTCCATTCACAATGATCTCCGACGACGATCTCTACCGCCTTGCCATCTTCCTTGGCTCCTGCGCCATGATGATGATTGTCCTATACCACTTCCTCGATGTCAATTCCAGCGACGAGGAACCTGAGTCTGCCGAATCAGCAAGCCAGATCAAGGCGGAGGGTACTGTGCCAGTGGTGTCCACAGACAAGGTGTCGACTTCAGGGAAGGGGAATTAAATCCGATTTACAACGCGTGGGAAGAGAAGGAAATACAAGAATCCAACAGAGAACCAAGATACCAGTGCCTACATCATTTGATTTTACTTTTACCAGCGAGTCAGGCACAAGCCAATTGTACACTACGGTCCAATCGATTGGAGAGAAAGGGCAACCATTGCCAATCTCATGGCTTTATTCATCAATGCTCTTCGAGTAATTGGAAATTATGCAATTCCTGGAGAATTCACCGTATAGATCTCATAGATAAACCAGAATCTCTGGAGGTGTCATCCAGGTGCAAAATATCGTGAGCCCTACCTGCCATAGCCAGATGGCATATTATGATATGCTTGTCAACGCCAGTTCCCATGCAAGCCTGTTGCAATGCAATGAACCCAAATCCCAGAAAGGCACAAGGGAAAGCAAAGGTATCACCAAAGTCGATGCGACGCATCAGTTCTCCCCCACGAACGCCATTTCGCCACAATGCACCTTGCTCTGTCGAGCCGGTGTCGACAGGCGACGGTCACTCCAGTCCATCTCAGGGCCGATCTGCTGCTTCCAATGTTGACCGGCTTCGAGCAGGGCTTGGGCCTTGTTCTTCTCCGTCGACTTCCCATGGGCCTTGCTAAAGGCCTTAACCTGGTGCTCATCCACCGGCAAGACCATGGTCCCTTTGCGGGCACTGCGGTCACCCAAAACGGAAGGGTGATTCGATTGGTTTTCCGCTAGAATATTCATCCGATTAGACATTTCCTTCAAATCAAAAACAAACTTCGTGTGTAGATCAGCCCCTTGGAGGGGCTTCAAGCGCAAGCTTGTTATAATTCTCACCAGTTACTGGCACCGTTGGTCCATCCCCAAGCTCCCAAGCCATTTTTGAGACGTGCTCGCTCGACAGATGCGTAAACATATCAGCCGCAGCCATTGGGGTCTTATTGTCGCAGTCTTGCCATTTGCAAACGAGAAAGTGTGGGATATGAACTTTGATAAGGTGGGCTCGAATCGACTCAATGTTATGCAGTTCTGCGGTGCACTCCTCCCATTTGCATGGGAAGATTTGGTAATGCACTGGTTGTTCACGGTGAATAGCAACTTCAATATTGGTTGCTGCGTTCTTGGAAGGTCGCCCTGGTCTTCTCTTCGTGGTCATCTTGACGGGTGAGATTGGAATGACAACCAGTGGCTGGGGAGGACGCTTTGTCTCTGGGGATTTGACGGCCTGACCAGAGTCTGGCTGGCTCTTGACCGTCTGCCCTTGAGGTTTAGGCTTTGTGTTAGATTTGGTAGATTTAGGGGTCGGTTGTTTTGTGGCAGGCGGGGGTTTGGGCGGAGCTGGGCTGTTCGTGGTCGAGGGGCGTCGTTGTTGGGGTCGGGCTGGAGGTTGCGGCGGTGGGGGGGTTGGGAGGGGGACGGATTGGTGGGATGGGAACTTTGGGGATGTAGGAACAAAATCAATCCTGGGAAGTCCAGAAGGCAAGTTTGATGAAGAGAAAATGCGTTGGGGAGAATGATAGGTCGGAGGTTTGAAAGGTAAAGTACCCCAAGGGCTCAAACCGCCAGGAGGGGCGCGCGCGTCGATCCTTTCTGGCATTGCGACTTGGCGGTTTGGCGGTGTGTCACGCGGCGGCATCGGAACGTAGTCACGTGAAACCACGTGATTTGGTGTAACAGTGGGGTCACGTGAAACTGAGTGCCGAGCTGCCTGCGGTGGTTGAGGATGAGTTGGCTGAGGATGAGGTGGTTGAAGAGGTGGCATGTGGGGTGCATGAACCAGAGGCACACGATCGACATGCGTTTCAGGCTGCTTGACATCCACCAGGTCCCAGCGAAACGTTGCCAGGTTTGCAAGGTAGTCGATTTTGGTGAAATTACGACGTAGTGGCTCAAGATGATGATTTAGATGCTTTTCGGTCGGGTGTTTTGCCGCAGCAATCAGTACATCCCGCGCTATTGTGGCCGGATCATAAGTGACCTTGGGCAGTGTATCACTCCATCTTATCGGCTGGACTAAGTCAACACGATTCTTGAGAAATTTACCAGAGCCTCGAGCCCGAGCATATTCCGTAGAAACTTGGGCCCCTAGCACCGAACTACTTGCTGATGGGTCGATTTGGAGAGTCATCGTTTGGGTTTTACCATTGTCCAACCGCCGCACCTTTGCGGGTGGCATCGAATTCTCTGTGGTTGGAACCAACCGCTTGTGCTGATGGTGAAGTGGCCCCGACAGTGGGTAATCTCGCGACTGCGTATTCACCGCAGCAGGCTGTTGTGCCACAGCCGAGTCAGAGGAGGTACCTCGTCGAGGTCCTGGGGCATTCGAAGCGTTATAAGAAGGCCCCAGGCGAGAAGCCGCAGGGGCAGTGGGTGACGCATACGCCGATGGTACCACCGGTGTGCTCTGTCCATTTAGTTGGGAGATCGGAAGCTGTTGGCTTTCCTGATTCGGTGCCTGGTATGATGAAGTAGGTGCTGCGTTACCCTGGGTCCCTTCTTTCTCCTGCGTCCAGCCCTTGTCTAACTGGTGTGGGACAATAGTTGTCTGTGTGAGGGGTGCCGGAGGCGCAGAGGCAGAGGCAGAGGTAGGAGCAGAAGAGACAAGAGAGAGAGAAGGACTGCGGGTTGAGACAGGACGTGATGTTGCAGGGCTGTGGACTCTATGAGGCGCTGTCGGCACAGTTGACTGTACACGATCCTGATTGTGAAATGAAGGCCCAGGCGGTATGTGGCTCGGTCTGGTGGAATTGGTAGCCGGATTCTGTGTTCGTGGATTGGAAGGCTCTTGGGTGCTTTTGGCCGGTGTGATTGACTGGTGGGGTTCAAGTGTGTTGCGTGCTGCAGAAGTATTGAATCCCTTCGGCGAGGCCAAAGGGGTAGAAGACTGACTGTTTGTCGAGGAGTAGGAGCTTGGCGGTGCATTCGGATGAGATGATCTTTGGACATACCGAGCTGGAACCGCAGAATGATTTTGATATGGGCTCTGCGATGCTTGGGCCCTTGCCACCGGTGTATGTTTGCGTTGAACTGGGGGCCCTGGCCAAGGTCTTTGCGCTGCAGCTGAAACAGATTGTAGCTGGGTATTCTCGGCTGAGGTCGGAGAGTGGCTTTGGTATGGGCTTTGCGATGTTTGGGGCCTTGCCACCGGTGTATGTGTCCTTTGGACTGGGGGCGTGGGCCGTCTTCCTTGCGCTGTAGTGGGATGAGGGGGTCGCTGGGCATTGTGGGATGGAATTGTAGAGTGGCCGTAAGAATTACTTTGCGATGCAGCCAGTGTGCGTGTTCTTTGAACTTGTGCCGCCACCCCTTGTTCCATGTACGGTTGCGTTGACATCTGGGAATTCTGATTTAAGGTTGCCGAGTAGCCTTGATACGAGGTTTGTGATGTGGGAACAGCCCGTGCCATGGGTTGGTTTGTTCTCTGTGCAGGGGCTGTGGGCCGTGCAGTTTCGTGAGCCCTCTGGGTGCTTTGATAGGCATCTGGGTAGTTTGGTGTAGAGTTGGAAATCCTCCATGGGTAGGGCGCGGGATCCATGCCCTCACCTCGCTGAGCATTCAAGTGCTGTTGGGACGGAACGGGAGGATTTGGCTGTCGGTTTATGTTGTGAGAGCGATCTGTTGGGTATGCAGAGTGGCCAGAAGGAGGATTGTTGAATTCAGTATTGCTGAGTTGCTGGTGTTTATTTCCTCCGTGTTGTCCACCCGAGGCTTGTGAGTACACCTGGGAGGGATTCAAGGCATGATTCGTCCCAGGATCGGTTGACCTCATAAATGAATATGAATCATGTGCCTGCTGGTGCATAACGGCCGCTCTAGCTACCTCCTCCGCATCGTGGAATGCCGGATGTGTTTGATAAGCCTCATTGTTGGGATTGGGGTCGTGGTCAGGTTGACTATCGGCTGGAAGAAAGCTCTGGAGCCAATCGAATCCGTCCATGCCTCCGCTAGACATTTCAACTCGTGTTAAAGGTGTCTGGCAGCTAGAATCTCATGGCTGGAGATGTTGTAGGACCGAGCAGACAAAAGGCTTGGTCGTAATCTGTTGCGCGTAGAGGGGTTGAATCGCGGCCGAATAGGGCAAAGCCGAATACACCGAAATAGACCCAAATAAGCTATCATGCACAAATTGAGACCGAAATTGAAGAATTAAGGAAGGGAATTTCTCGGTCCTGCACCAAGCGCGGCCAAAGAGCTAGCCTGGCGCAGATGTTGTCGAGGCGGATTGAGAACCGCGTCGGATGTGGAGCCCATCATCTACCAATCATACCACGGGTCCTTCATGCCTTGGGGATCAGGTGTCTAGTTGCAAGCCCTGAGATGGCTTAGCGGGAAATTAGTAAGCACACAATCCGGCTCCAACTTGGAATATTCGGCTACACCAGAAAAGATCCTCTCTTCGACCAACGCCAACGACACCCGTTCAATTCCCACTCACGACCTTTAAGATGGCTGTCCGAACCCACGGTGCGTACTCTCTCGCATCTCGCCTTGCGCCGATTTGATTTACCACTGCTCGAAACCCCTATCGATACGAATTTTCGCCAATCTTCAACTTTCAATACTGATGGTGTCTCCTCCAGGTATCGCCTCTTCGCGGAGCAAGTCTCGCAAGGCACACTTCCAGGCCCCCTCCAGCGAGCGCCGTGTCATCCTCAGCGCCCCCGTCTCCAAGGAACTCAAGGAGAAGTACGGAGTATGTACCACATGAACCCTCCAAAATCGAATCTGGGTCTGTTCGAGTCGAGTTTTCGGGATTGGAAACTACGGACGATGCAGGCGCCAGCATGGCACAATAAACGACGATTCTAACCAGCGTTCTGTGACAGATCCGCTCCATTCCCATCCGCAAGGACGACGAAGTCGGTAAGTTTAATTCTTGATGCAATCTGAAAATTACCTCGAGGTCTTGAAACTGATTATTCTATGCAGTTGTTGCCAGAGGTTCCCAGAAGGGCCGTGAGGGAAAGATCACCAACGTCTACCGTCTCAAGTTCTCCATCTTCGTTGAGAAGGTACGATTTGAATTTACATCACAGTTGCTGCGGCGGATACTTACTGCAGTTTTAGATCGTTCGCGACAAGAGCAACGGCCAGAGCGTTCCCATTCCTCTCCACCCTTCCAAGGTCGTCATCACCAAGCTGCACCTCGACAAGGACCGTGAGCAGATCATCGAGCGCATCGCCAAGGGTCGTGAGGCTGTCAAGAGCAAGTCGGCTTAAGGGATTTCTTACGTGTGGGGTATAGGTTCATGTTGCAATGGCGGTTGACGGCGCGGGTTCATTTGAAGGACTCTGAGAAACAGAGTTTCCAGCCTGCTATGATCAGGGTAAAGTTTCTGAAACCAGGTGCATTGCGATGAATGAAAAATGAACAAAATTTCCTTTTTCTTCTATCCGGAGTCGGTGCTCGCAAGGCAATTCACTTTGCGCAGCCGGCGTTCTTCTTCCTTACGTCTCCCGCGCACATAGGAACGTCCCTCGAATGCTACAGCTCAATCTTCAGGTCATTTCGTTCTATGTCCAGTTTGCAGCTCGTCGGGCCTCGCATTTCTTTTTTCTTCGCTTGCTCGGTTCCGTAGCGACCTTTTTTCCTCTCATTTCTACTTCCAATTTTTCCCTATTGGAAACTAGAGGTGTCGCCTTATATATCTCCTCGTCAATCCCGCGCCTTTTAGGACGGACCCTATGGTTGAAGAGGTAAACACTTGGCGTAGACAATTTACAGGGCTACTGGGAAGCTGGTAGTTTCTGTCTTACCTGCAGACTCACTCTGATGCTTTCGGGCAAGGACGAAGTGGGTTTGATGGTGAGGTACATATCTTACTCCAAGGTGGGGTATATATGTAGGCTGTATACTGTAGGAATCGGTTCTATGCCTTCGGTGTGGGGGTAGATATTTGGATATTTTATATCAATCAATTGATTTACTTTTCTTTACTTCAATATTTCCTCTGCGTTCTCCTCTCATTTATTTATCTTAGGCAGTTATGTCCTTCCGTCGGCTGGCTGTGTATCGTACAGAGTGGCAAATTGCATAGCTATGGAGATGAACAACATTAACGTTGAAATGCGTCCTCGATGCTAGTAGTTTTTCTCTCTGGCCATATGTGTGTGCGCTAGGGTAAAATCATAGGATTTTTGACAACTTGGGCATTAATTTTAGCTATTTGACTTGTGCAAAGCACTAAATGGTAGATACATATCAAGGCTGGGTCCGAAATATATTTGTCGGGATGCTCAGTGGACTCAACACCAAAAACCAATTGAACAACCAATCAAACCATGAAATATTTATGCTTTATTTAATAAACTGCTACTTTATACCAATAAAAAAGATAGTAATAATTTACAATAGCCAAAGCCCTGACAAGATGAAATGTGTGAGACATATCAAACCTACTGGCTAGACACTAGTTAACTAAGTCATGCCTATTATATAAGTTATATAAAATATATGCGTACTTTGATACTATAAAGAATACAAAACAGATAGCTTTAATATACAGATCTGTGTAGGAAAATGACCCAACGAGTAAAAACAGAGCAAACTCAGAAAAAGTAGGAAAGCAGATAACTAACCATCGCATCGTGTCTCATGAGAAAGTCGGAAACCGAAGCAACCCCAGAAACTGGATATTCGAGAAAAAAAAAAAAAAAAGCACGCTCGCTGAAAATGTTCGACTAGCCACCTCGAGACTGCGCTAGTGTCCAACACACTTCCCCCATGCAGGTAGTCCACATCCCATACCAATGAACAGATATAACAAGAAGATAACGACGACCACCATCATAATCATCAACTTAGTATTCTTCCACCACATCCGTCTCCGCAGTCCCCTGCTACGGATGCGGAAATCATGCGCACTCCCGCCAAGTCGATCAGTCTTGTCAACCAGCAGATCGATGCGCTCGCCACGCTCCAGGACCCGCTCGATATTCTCAGTCATTATATCCCGGACGCTATCAATCTCGCGCCGGGCTGACGCAAGTGAGTCTGCTGGTGGGGCGGTGTTGTAGGCTTGTAGGAGAGAGCGCAGCTCATTGTTGAAGGCAGCGCAGCCGTAGGCGGGTAGTGAGGCGAACTCGGTTGTGGATGGTTCGTAGGTGGTCAGGAACTTGCGCTTCATTTCTAGGAGGTAGGCAAATGGGATGCGGCGGCCTTGCTCTGCCGAGGCAACTACCACGAAACTCAGGGGAGCGTGTGAGTTTGGCTCTGCGAGGTTGGCATCGTCGGATTGGTTGCCTGTTGGAGAGTCGGCAATGTAATGGACAAAGAGCCGTTCATGGGTGAAGGTGAGCTTTTGCGGCTTGTCGTGTGAGATCTTTGGGAGGATGATGGAGGCTAGTGACGAGGCGGCGCTCGATGAACTGCCCGGCGAGGAGTGTTCGGCTAGAATGGTAGTGCGATGCGCGATGCAAGAGCTGAAGTTGATTATATTGTTAGTATGGGAGCAGTTTCCTTGATCGCTCAGATGCCGGACAGCAGGACTTACTAGAGCAAAGAGC
This sequence comes from Penicillium palitans, assembly GCA_019190355.1. NCBI lineage: Eukaryota > Fungi > Ascomycota > Eurotiomycetes > Eurotiales > Aspergillaceae > Penicillium > Penicillium palitans. The sequence continues at coordinate 141,298 of JAHAQQ010000025.1, forward strand.
TCGTCTTGGAGGATGAAGCCATAGTGATATGATGTCAGTGGTCGTGACCTCAAAGATAGAAGAATCGTCGCAGAAAAGAGGACCAAGTAAAAGTGACAAAAGAGCCTGCAGTTTTCAAGCGCTTGTAGAACTCAGATATAGGAGCTCAGTAATTTGAAATGTCTTGAAAGCTGGAGGACCTTGCATTGGAGCAGTTTGCCTGCGCAATCCCGCTGAGTCAGCCCACCTCGCGCCCTGGGTCGGTTATATAGTAGCCTTGGAGTTGTTGAGGTCTTTTATATGGAAATTATTGAAACACCATTTGAAATCATTATTTCTTGCGCAACTTAATCGCATTCTATGAAAATGGGGCTTGCAACTTGCTAATCAAAACCCGATTATGTTATATACAATCCTCTATTGACGTTATGTTGCAGTAAAATTTCAAGTCCTCCTCCAGAGGAGAGAGAATCTTCTCTTCCACCTCATTTTGGAACCTTTCTTCTGTCAGTGATGTGTATATCGCGTCGAGACCAGATATACATCGCAAGACACTGTTCTTATAGTTCGGGCCAGAGTCCATCTCATTGGCCAAGCGTCGTGCTGCCAAAGGGTCGGAGAATTCTGGTGGCTAGACTGTAGGTTAGACCCTTGGGCCCTGGAAGCTGGCTATATATTGATACATACCATCTTTCTTTCAGCTTCATTTTTTAGGTTCTCAAACACTTCTCGGTACCAAAGCTCCAAGAGAACGATCCCCAGTGAAAATAAGCATGGAATCGATGCATTCAACCAGGGCCTTGGAAGATTCTGGGATATAGAAGTCAAGTCCATACTTCGAGTTCCAAAGCTGCGTCGAATAAAGGGGCCATCGAAATCAACCGTGGAATCCAATGAACGCAGGAACAAGATATCATCTTTGCTCCAAAAATCCGTCAACCAATCTGTAGTATGCAGCTGCATCACCGAAGAAGCCAACTTTAACCCTAGTCGGGATCGTTGCTCTTGACGGAATGATTTATCACACAAAACCTGGGCCAGGGATACAGTATCAATGTTTTTGAAGTCTATTAGCCTTTGATGGTATTCCATAGACCTGATACGATGCTGTCGGCCTTTCTCACTTGCGATGAACCCCAGCCAGCCCCGTGATGATGGTGGCTCTATTATTGTTGCACATAGGTCGGAGATGACTTCATAATTGGATGCCGTTTGAGAGGGAGGATCGGCAAACCTCACTTGGGCATGACGCTCAGTGTCCTGGCATAGCTTGGTTTCATCCGTTTTCCAAGGCTCCATCTCAATCTCTCGCCAGTTTCTCAGAGGAAACGCAATATTGGAAGTAAATACTGCGTGGAAATAGAGGCCCTTTGCGGTAGTTTTCGCACTGCGGAATTCAAGTTTCATGTTCACATCGTGCCGCAGCATGCAATTGCAGCTAGATGATGCTGGAAATTTGTTCTGAAATATCTCATAGAGATCAATCGCGTGAGCTCGGATCCGCACGTAGTGCTTAGTGCTTCTTCGTGAAATCCGACGTGTGGCCGTTATAGGCTGATTTTGTTCCGTCAATCGCGCCAGAAAGGTGTTCAGGCGCCCGGCTTCTTCAAGGTGTCGGGTAATATCATCTTTCTTGAGCACGAGGATGATCTTCTTCCATTGCCGCCGACGAGACTTTTTATCGAGGGGTTTGGACTAAATACGATGTTTCAAGTTAGAATCGTCAGCAAAGCCAATAATTGATAATATGCTTACTTGACCGTTATCCCCGTTTATAGTAGTCAAGTCTCTGATCTTGGCCAGTTCCTCGTTCATATCCTCCACCGTATCTATGTATTCCTGCACAGACTTTTGACAGAAGACATGTTCCTTGACAAGATCCCCTTCCCTCCATCGGGGATCTGTTGGATCCTGCATCATCTCGGCTATCTCTTCTTCCCCAACTCCGCATTGATTGGCAACGTCTTCCATGAATCTCCGGCAAGAGTTGCTAAAGCTGGTTTGCTCACGGGCCAGACCTCGACCGATGCGTTTCAAGACATGCTGATAATGAAAGAAGTCGTTGACTAAACCCGTTCCTTCAGAATAGAACTTGAGACCTTGGGTAATAATTGGAAAGACAGCCAGAACAACACCAACTATCTCGAACCCACTCATATCGGGAAAGACATAGACCTGTTGTTACCCCAAGCGAATGACTTGAAAAGGGAAAAACAGAAGAAGAAGGGGCTTTGAAGAGAGACGAGGTTAGCGCTTACCTGCAGCTCATCAACCCCGCTATGGCAATTGAGCCCCCAACTGAGAAAGCCAGTTTATCTCATCTTTCCATGGCTGTATACATATTCCCTGTGAGAAGCCGCTGTGCTAATTAGACATTATCTTTGTCTCAGTATCCTTCTTGGCCCTGGGTTAGTGTCTAAGATGGAGTCAGAGAGCAATCCATCAACGAGTTCCCTCATTGCGCTATGCATTCGCGACTTCCACACACTGCTAGATTCCATCCCCGACGAACAAAATGAGATCCGTCTCAAGGTCCAGGATGATATGGGAATGTTACGGGTGTGGATTGGGAATTTCGGTGCACATCGCAAACATACAGACAGATTATCTTTGGACCACCGGCTTCGAGAGGCCCCAGACCTACATCGAGAGATTCAGAACCATATCAGGGACATTTCGGAAGCCATCCAAGGAGGTATCTAAATCTCCTTAATCGAATGCTTGAATTGTTACTTATTGTACCTAGCGTCCACTTCTCGCCGACCCTCACTCACCGAACACATTTCCGCGACATGGCTTCAGCGATCTCTTTTTTCTCGGGAAGTGAAGAGACCTTCGGGGTTGACGATGCATCTGCTGGATCCGAAATGCACGAGTTGGACGCAGATGATTCGGATTCGGATTCGGACTCGGACGGGGTTTGGGACCAGATCAAAGCAGAGAGTAGTGAACATTCGAAGCTGGACGAATATATGCTCGACATTCAATATACAATTACCAGCCTGTGAGTTTACTTCTATCTCAGTTTGAAGAGCACTGCCACTCACACAATACAGTTACAAATTCTCCCTGACTCTTCAAAATCCAGCACATCGGGATCGCACAGCTCAAGCGTCGCGCATTGCACTTGGTCATTTCGAATTCTATGACATTCAGCATGTGTCAGACAAATACAACATTCCATGGGATAGTACACTTGCTCAACGTCTGGGCAAAGCAAACACAAGACGCCGTCAACTTCTCGCATACCACAAAGATCACATTGAAAAGATTTCTAGATATGTTGATGTCGCCGTACAAAAGGCCATTGAGGCTCCAAGGGCCTCAATCAAGGACACAGGAACCCGAAGCATCTCGACCAAATGGACACAGGATACCACCGCCTCGACGATCTACCATCATGATAACGATGAGAAATCCGACTCGGGACAAACAAAATTCTCTGAAACGACCTCGACCGCCGGTGACCAGGCATATGTCTTGATGCCACCACCGCCGCCAGCAGACGCGGTGAACACAATCCGGAACCAACCATTTTTCTGCCCGTACTGTCGCCAGACAATTCAGCTAGAGAATATGGATGAAGACTGGAAATATCATGTATACAGCGACTTGCGGCCCTATATCTGCACCTTCGGAGACTGTGTCAAAGCCAACCAGCTCTACGACAGTTACACAGAATGGTGTGAACATGAACGACAATTCCATCGGCGAGAGTGGATTTGTAATTTATGCTCATTCACTTTCAAGTCCGAGGCTTTATTCCGCAATCATCTTCGGGATGCTCATACTGGAGTACTTCCTGAAGACCAACAGCAAGCGATGGTGAAACTGTCCGAACGATCTATATCTTCTGCGCAACAATGTCCTCTGTGCACAAAGCCCCCCATTTTAAACCCGAGTCGCTTTCAGCAGCATTTAGCGCGACATCTTCAGCAGCTGTCCCTTTTTATTTTACCCCGTCGCGAGTCAGAAGAAAATGAACGCGCAGCCCGCGACGGAGAGTCAAATGAGTCCCAGCAAGTTTTGGTAATTGACGATGAAGCGAGAACATCATTGAAGTCTATATCAATAAGTCAAAGATCTCCAGTGTCGGAGGGAGGCGACACTTTGAGTGAAGCATCGAAATCAGATGACCAGCTTCAAGTTCCCGAGGCGGAGAACCACCTAGAAACGCAAGACCAAGTGGACAAGGAACTCCAAGAAATCGAGAACAACAAGACCACCCTAGGGGCGGAGCACCTAGCGACTGTGGAAAGCATGAAGAAGCTCGCGTTAACTTACCGCGAGCAGAACCACTTTGCGGAGGCCGCGAAACTCTTAGAGCAAGTGGTGGCGATCCAAAATACGAAGCTCGGCGAGGACCATCCTTCCACGCTGACCAATATGAGCATACTCGGGCTGTTATATATAGAGCAGGGGAATTTACTCGAGGCCCTGAAGCTTGATATAAAGGTTTTCGAGAAGAAGAAGCTGACGCTTGGTCTGAGAGATTCATCGACGTTGCGTGCAATGGAGAACGTCTCTACCTCATATGCAAGGCTTGGTCGCTACGAAGAAAGAGAACTGATTGCGCGCCAGCTAGTGGATCTCGGCGAGGAAGTACTATCGCCAACACATCGCTCGCTATTAAAATGGAAAATCAGCCTTGTTTCAACGTATCAAGGCCAGCACAATCTAGACTCTGCCGAAAATCTGGGACGAGAGGTTGCTACTACTTGCCAAGCATCCTTTGGTACGAATGACCCCTTAACACTCTCCTCTATGGCAAGGCTTGCATCTATATATGGATCTCAAGGTCGATGGTCAGAGGCCGAGGAGCTCGGAAAGGAGCTAGTGAAAACCAGCAAGATTGTGCACGGCGAGACACATCCGGAAACTCTTGAGCTTATGAGTAAACTGTGCCCCATAATCAGAAGTCAAGGCCGCCTAGACGAGGCTAAGGATCTCGGAGAAAAGGTGATAAGGGATATGGCGAAGGCTGGTATGGACCGTCAAAAGTGCATGCTACTCGCCACAGCTGAACTTGCAGTGACGTATCATGAGCTACAATTACTGCCCGAGGCTGAAGCTATCGCATGCCGTTCTTTACGCTTAATGGAAGAGATCATCGGGAAAGACCACATGTATACGAAGCGTGCCATGCTCGGTCTCAGCTCCATATATGAATCGCAGAACAAGCTGGATGCTGCGAGAGAGTTGATAGAGAGGGTGCATGTGCGCCGAGAATGAATACTTGAGAAGGATCATCCCGGCACCGTTGAAGTTCTGGAGAAAATGAAGGCAGATCAAAGAGCTTACCTCGTCGCATCAACTCATTAGAGGACCAATTGGAGACTAATAAAAGTATGAAGGTCACCTGGTAGAACCTGGTAGAAGGATAGGGAAACACCTGGAGATAGATTTACTATAGCTAGAAATGCTTACGACATAGCCTGGGTAGTTCGTGTAGAGGCAATAGAGAAGTAACTGAGATTCCATTCTGAGCGATGCCCTTTCTCGTGCAAACATTATGCTTTTCTAACTCTGACCAAAAAGAAAATAAAAGAGAAAATAAAGTAAACCAGCAGGACATTTTAAACATAGTTCTAGACATCGACGAATTCGAACCCAGTCTCATTACCTTCGTCCTTCACCTTGTCCATTTTGATATCCCCGGAGATACCAGTAAGAGAAGGCTCAGGCGATCCCATATCCATGGTAATGGTGCCATCACTCTGTGTTTCGTATTCACCATCGTCGGTAGTCAGACCAAGATCCAGGGATGATACCTCATCATCATACCCGGTAACCTCCATGTAAGTATCCTCCTGCACCTCATCCTGGCTCTCATGATTCTCATGTTTGAGTCTAAACTGGGAATAGTCGGTAGAGTCTACAGACATGATATCCGAGACGTGACTGTAAGTAGCGTTGTGAGATGCGCCATAAACCGTACTCTGGGTGTCACTGGCCTGGATCTCGCTGAAAGAATCGCTGGTGGAGGCGATACTGCCAGTATGCACGGCGGGTCCAGGAGCTGAGAATCCACCGACGTCCATGGCGGGAATGATCAGGTCGGTGAAAACACCACCCGTTTCATCGTCATTGCCGCCCGCCCATAGAGGTAGGTATTGGAATTCATTGTATGTGAGGCAGATTAGGGTATCTGTGATTTCGTGTCGCATGCATGTGGGGCCAGGTTGCTGCAGCATCTCTATTGCGTATTCTCTCAAGAAAGAGTGGACCTCACTTTTGAATGTCCTTTCGTCAAAGATTTCTGCTGAAATGTCTGTCTTTGGTGGCACGGTAGATACATGCGGAAGACATGGGGTAGGGGTGGGAGCAGGGGTGGGATTGAGGAAAGGGCCGTTGTCGTAGGTGCTGCCAACATCATTTCCGGATTGTGACTTCCGCACGTTAATGGTCATCTCCATCTTAACATGCCCGCCCGCATGTCGCGCAGCCAGAGTCTCCTCCTCGTAGCGAGCTTGAGCCCTGGTCCGAACCGTTTGGTTGAACACATGGCTCATCTGGCGAATTTCACCAGGAGACACCTGGCGAATCCTTGCTGCGGTTTCGGCACCAAAGGCCAGGGAGCCATTGCCGATTTCCGCTATGGAAGAATGGGACTCTAGACGAGGTGCTTCATCTTGATGGAGATCCTGCCATACTAGCGCATCCCAGAAGTTTTGCCCAATCAATCGCTGAAGGACAAACCCCTTGTCTATGCCCCATCGATGGTATGGGTTTTCTGATCTTACCAAGTTTGGCGCCACATGGAATGGGCGATTTGTGTCTCTTCCCTTGATCAGAGCCCCGTAGATGCGACCTCGAATGAATTCCTTCAGTGTCGTGACTAGTTGACATATGATTCCTTGATCTGCAGGATAATGTTGAACATGGCGGGTAAGCTTCTGGAACTCAACAATGCGTGCCAACCAGGGCATTTCATCCCCAGTCAACTGTAAGAAGCACCGAACAACGTAGTCGCCGAAACTCTTGCTGGCATATTCGATACGCTGCACCTCGGTGTCGTCTAGGACATCAGAAATTCGGCTCCGCATCAAGCTTTCCATGGACCCGATTGGTTTGAATTGTGTGGCCCGAATCAGGTACAGTAGGGCTTCATCCCCAACCATTTCGACAAAGGCGTCTCGGCAGAGACAGGGAGATTTGATACCACATGCCACTCGATATGTTACCTCGGGATGAAGTTCGATGAACCGAGTGTTATTGAGTTCGTAGAACCACGAGATGATGTGGTCGCAGATGGCCGGCACCGTAGCCACGTCAAATATTTTGGCGAGGGCAAAAAAGGTCCACATCTTGCAAGGAGTGTCTATTCTAGGGTTTAGTCCTTCCAGAACGTGGAGAATGTGCTCAATGCCTTCACGATGACGGGAGGCTGAGTATTCCGCCGGTAAATTTGCCTGCTCTACTGTTTCAGGCTGTGATGCCGGAAATTGGTCCTGCGGGTCGACCGAAGCTTCAACCTGATCATTTTGCAAATGTTCAAGGTGGTCGGCATCGGTATCGGCCCCGGGGTCAGGCGATTCTGTAGGGAATTGTGTAAGCTGCTCGAAGGGTTCCAAGTCATCTTGTCCTCCAACACACGACCAAGGCAGACTCCAAATATGCTGTTTCGAGGCCCATGTCCTGATGCTCATAGGGCAGGAAAGCTCGGTTAGGAAGATGACTGCATCTTCTTCTAGGGTTGGGGGTGTGAGGTCTAAGACGTATCGAATCCCATCTGGAAGTTTGCCAGTCAAGCCGCGTCGCTTTCGGACGCGGGTCTGCATCTGCGGATTGAAGAGTCGTTTGAAATAGGCTGAGCCTGTAGCCAATAATTTCTCACTGTGGATGCGATGGGGAACTGTTTGTAGGGAAAGAGGCAACTTGGATCGGATCGTCTCCGGAGAAGGGTCAATGAACACCATGGTATCTGCACCATGGAGAAGAAGTAGAAATGGCATTGTTGTAAGGTTGAAAAGTGATCCTTGAGAATCTGAGTGACTTGTTGGAAGCGTTGTGGGGGTATTGGGGGTGTTTGTAAGGGTTAAGATGGTGTCGGATTCTTTTTTGATGTCACTATTTGGTTCCTGTTGCTGCTGTAAGAGCTGAAGATTTTCAGTCTCTCCCCGAGATGTGTAGTTTGGAGGGCGATAAGGTAGCTCCATTTTGGACCGAGGTTTAAGAGGTCAGTATGAAGAGGAGATGAGATGAAGATGCAAATGACTAGAATAAGGTAATAGTCAAGTCAAGAGTGAGAATGTTAAAGTCATAGCTCACTGTCTTAGCAGAGAAGAAGAAGAAGAAGAAGAAGAAGAAGAAGAAGGTGGGAGAGTTGTGGGGAAATGGGGAATGAGGCTCTGCTGCCTGGAGATACCCGTGGGTGGACAATACGTAGAACAAACAAGGCCTTGGTTATCTTTCACTTTCCTATATGTATATGTATGTCGATCTATTGTTTTACTGATTTCCTAAAAGAATTAAAAGAATTACCTCGCTCCAAAAATATGGACTATACGTACATTTTTCATATATAACATGTAAAATGTATGTCTAAATGGTAATGTTGCTCTACCCTACCAGATTTCTTTGCTTTTATAAGGTAGTAGAGTTAGGCCGAATAAATTTCAGGCTCAGATACCATACCTATAACTAGTTAGTTAACTAGTTAGGTGCATAAGTAGGCGGATCCGTGGGGCTGTGCTTCAAGTACTGTACTTTCGATTTGCAATTCTTCGATTCAACCACATTCTCGAGTACAACGTATTTTGCTATGGGTGGAATTAGCTGCTCATGTCCTAGCTTGCTACTGTCACAGTGTGGACAAGGTTAGTGTCGACATCACTTCCAAGGATCCGTGGACAACAAACTGAAATCTTTCTAAGATGGGACTTGGCAAACAAGTCAAGCTTATCCTGAATCTCTCAGCCCACATCACGGCAACCCCTCCATCACCCCAGACGCTCAAATATACCTGATGTTAGTCGAATATCTTACATTTTTATGTTTACAATATTTTCCTTCACACCGCTAATGTCAACAGATTTGCAAGCGCAAACAAGATTCGTACATGCCAGCGATGTCGCAATGAATTTATCCAAACCTTCCAAATGCCCGAAAAATGGTGGTCTACTTCCTACAAGACGTCTAATGGATATTTTGGTTGTGAAACAACCCGTCAAGCAGGGGTTATCACGGGCTTTAGTAAGTAACACCAGCTGCCCAGGTGCCCAGGTGGACCTGAACCGAAAATTTACTAACCTTGATATATAGATACATGGGCATATTTCGAAATCAAACATGTCCGAGCCAACCTGACTTACGAGTGGATCAAACTGAACATCTTCACCCGATGGGTGGCTTCCACTAATCGGACATTTCTGCTTCTTTTCGACCCCGCACTATCCATACAGGAGTTAATTCTCCAGTCGCTATCGAATTCACCTCTTTCTCACTCGCAGTTGCGAATTCCATTCTGGCCCTACTCGCACGTCTTCGAGATTATAGCCCATCTCGAAGAGGCCGCCGTTTGGGCGATCCGGAACCAAGTGAGGGCGATTGAAAAAGAGACAAATCCAGGTATAGCCCGACGACCAGATTACAGGAGAATGCATGACATTGCCCGCCACGCTATACACGTCAACGAGAATCTGGATGTCTCGGTACAGAATATCGAGACTATCCTAAACCATTACGCTCTCTACATGAGATCAAAACGGAGAGAGTCATACCTTGGCGCAGATGAAGACATCCGTAATCAACTAGAATTCTTTCGAGGCTACATCGCAAATTTACGCCATCGCTCAGTCTCCAACGAGAAACGGCTTCAGAATGAGATCCAATTAGCCTTCAATACTGTCGCCCAGGCTAATGCGGAAACTTCGGTGGAGATAGGTCGTGCCGCACAGATCGACAGTTCGGCCATGAAGACGATCGCATTTGTCACACTCGCCTTTCTCCCGCCTACGTTTATCTCGTCGATTTTTAGCATGTCCTTCTTCCAGTGTGGGGACAATGGCTGGGACATGTCGAACAAGTTTTGGCTTTATTGGGTGGTTGCCGTTCCAACAACCATTGCCACGGTCGTGATCTGGCAGTACTGGCATAAACTTGCCCCCAGTTTGCACCACAAGCCAATGGTGGTTCCTGAGTCTAAAGAACGTGTATAAGGCTTCTTTAGGAGCCTACGCCATGCATATATCTCGATAGACACCACTATAAAGATAGCTGCTCTAGGTATTATCTGCAGCTTAGAACAAACTGACTGAGAGTCTCTAGTTAAGGAAACCTTGGGAAGGGTCCAAGACATAACTGAGAAAGAAGAGAGGGCAGGTCAAGATGACCTCGGGAAAGCCCGCGAGAAGTGGCGGATACTATTAATCACCATGTGCTCATGTGAATGTCATTCTTTTCTTTCTTTTATAGTATCCACTGCGGAAGTTCCATCTTACTTCTGAGCAATTGAATTGGATCTCCCCAAGCAACTCGCGCTATCAAAAACAAACCCATATACAACCCCATCATGGCTACCATGGCAGAAGCCGTTTACCAAGGTCGGAAACCGATGAAGTTAGTATCTGTCCGATGAGTCGATGTTCGTCTGTACTAACACAAAAGAATATTAGACCCCGCAACATCGCCTTACTAAGCGTTTTCGGGGTCGTTAGTGGTACATTTCTGATGTTCCGCCTCCTATCTCCCCAGCCTGGCACGCTCAATACGAAGGAAGAGATAGCGGCGTTCCAGGGTGGCGAATACGATCAAACAGAGCAAGGAGAAACATTTGGACACACTGCCCGCCCGCCTCGAAAGGGATACCAAGTGCCCAGAGGAAGCGTCTAAGGGGCAAATGCTGTGTGGGAGCATGAACTATACGAGAAAATAGAGTATTGATGGGATAGAAAGTTTAGAATATGAAGATTTCATTGTACTTATGTGTGGATTGATGAACATTGAACCTTGCCCTTATGTACCCCTAATGAGATGATGGTATCTGGTATCCGCAAAACAAAAGCCAAGGCGCCAGGACAAAAAATATCCGAAAAAGCAAAAGAACCTCCCAATCAATTTACAGGGGTTTTTACACGGTGTTATCACCAAAAGGCAGAATGTACTGAAAGTTAGGTAGAAGGCAGGGTATCATCACCAGGTCCATGTGGTTTGAATGGGCTTCCACCACTGCCAGCCCGGCTCACGGGAGAATTAACGCTCTTCTTCTTCGAGTCTTTCTTGTCACGCTTCTTTTTCTCACGTGTAGCGCCCCGGGACTCATCGGGTCGGCTTGGACTGCGACTGGACTCGCTGCGACGGAGATCTTTGAATTCTTTGATCACCTCACGGAATCCTTCTTCGATGTTGTTCATGCGAGCTAGAACCAACTTGCTGAGCATGTCTTGAGTTTGGGTTGGGGGTTCACGACGAATAACGGGTGGGGGAAAGCCTAGTTGGGTCTGGAAACTAGAGGGAAGGGCACCGGAGAAGCCACCTGCCACGGCCTTGTTGTCGCCTAGGTCAGATCCCAGATCGAAGAGAAGGGATGATCGAGGCCGTGTCCCGGTGGGCCGATCAGATAGGTAGACACCGTCCAACTCGGGAACGGACATATGGTTCAGTCCAATCGGAGGGTTCCGAGGACGAGGTACGTCGAGAATGTGACGCTTCATGGTACCTTGGTCTACCGAGGCAGAGGTGGCAGGGGGTGATTCTCCATCAGAGGAATCGGCATCTGGCCGTGTAGGTGTGACCCGACCTTCCGTCTCTTCATTTGGAGATCCAACAGGATTGTACAGCATGGTGACCCCAGAAGCATTCCGCGTATGTCTGACACGACGTGTAGGGCTGTTGCGACGCGAGATAAGTCTTGCCGTAGATGGGCGAGAGCTGTAGAACTTGGGCGAGGGTTTCTCTGCGCCTCCAACCGAGTCAGCTGTCTCACCCGTGGACCCTTGGACCGAGGGCTTGTCATCGTTTGAGTCACCATCGTTGCTGGTAAGTTCATCATCACCCTCCATGTCTGTATGATGGGAGAGGTGCCGTCTCTGAGTGGGCGAGACAGAGGGTCTTGTACGCCGAGGCCGGATAACTGGGCTTGCAACACTGGTTCGATCCTCAGGGTTCGAAGCAACCGATCGGGTTGTTTCGGTGAAGTTTCGAGGTTGGTTGGCCAATCTAGCTCGGAATGGAAAACTGGGTCGTTTCCGGTGCACCCCACGATGGTCCGCAACGAGGGAATCTCCGTCATCGGGTCCATTGGCCGGTCCAGAGCCAATCTCCTGCATCCAGTCTTTGATGACGTTGTTGGTCTGACGTTCATGCACAGTGCTTGGTGGCCGTCGCACTCGATCGTCACTGTATGGGCGTCGAAACACTTCCTCCAACGCTCGATCCTTCTGGTATGTTGCCACAGAGGGCTCTCGCCTAAAGACCGATGCACTGGTGCTGAAACCACGGAATCGACTGGGCTGCCATTTCTGGGTATGAGCTGGAGTTTCCTTTTGGGAGGTGGGTTCAATTAGATCCATTGGCTGAACGGCCCGAGAACAGAGGATTGTCTTCTCATAGAGGCAAATTGTGAACAGTATGGGTAAGTGGGTTATCTTGATAATGGTCCGGTTGAGCCGAATGAATTCACGGAACGGCATCAGGTATCGGAATGGTGTCACTAGCCAAGCAATGACATTTGTCGGCGCCACGTAGGAGAACAAGGCATCAGACTTGACCATCGAAATGGTATTGACAGCGAACAAGAACTGATGTTCCTGGTTTGCGTTCTGGACAATTCTCATGAAGGAATTCGTCAGAACCGTGATCAAGATAGTAACGACGACGAAGTGACAGATGAATAGGAAGACCGTCAGGATCGTTTTCCCTAAAAAGTTGTATTCGTCCCACATTGCCCATGCGGTTGGCGTGAATCCCATCAGCATCTGGAACAAACCATAAGCGACCACTTTGGGGGACTTGTTGTCTCCAAAGTATAAGAAAGAGACAAAAAAGCCAGAGCATGAAATGACGATGAGTACGAAGACGGCAATCAGATCTGATGCCATTATTCGGAAAGCAATGAGGAGTTGGGAGAAGTAGCGGTAATGATCCAATATGGAGAACAACCTTGGAAATAACAAGGGAGCTGTAGCCGTAAGAACATCGAACTGAAATGAATTAGCATGTACCGACAAATGAACCTTCGTAAAGGTAGAAAGACTTACGGCTTGGTCGGCGATGAACTGACTTCTAGGGTAGGTCAGGAATGTACCGTATATCCTCAAGCAATAGTATGCGAAGAGCAACAGTAGAATCCCGACGTCGAACAGATTCCAGAAGCTCATCAGATAAAGACTAAAGCCTTGCTCATTGAACCCAACGACTTCATCAAGCATGAATCCGGCACTCCAAAACCAGAATACAATCTCGAGGGATGTGATCCTGCGGCTTCGCTGTTCCAGAACAGCCAGGAACAGGCCCAAGAGTACTGCAAAGGACAAGGTGGAAAGAAACTGCCGATAGCGCGGGACTCTCAGTCGTGACAGTTTAAACAAAGATGCGTCTCGGGGGTTGTAGATTGTCACCGATCGCCGGAGTGTCTTATTGCTGGACTCGGTTGCAATGTCCCCATTGGAATCCATTGTTGCCCCATAGTCTAGGTTTCCACCTTGGTTCATGTTCACAGGACGATGGAGATTGTCGGCGGCAGAGTGGAAGACGACCGTCCCCGCCCAGATAGCCTCCAATTGTTGCACCACGACGGGATGAGCCAAGAACCGTTTGGCCTGCGAGCGAATAGCAACCTCCAAGCATGAGACACGGGCAGCAACCACCCGTTTCCGCTGGGGTCCAGTGATTGGCGCCGTGGATTGGTCCTGGCCCTGGAGTGGATAGAACTCGTAGGACAGCGCATCGATCAATTCTCGGGTCGAGTATTCCCGCAATAGTTTGATCGCTAACAGCTCACTGACCATTGCCCGCGTTTGATTTGCCCCGCTGTTCCCCGGAATTAGGTGTATTTCTCTCTCGAATTGTAGACAATTGGCCATCAACGCATAGAGGGTCGCGCGCGAAAAGTGGGCCGACATGATCTTTTGCAGGATCGGTTTGATCAGGAACTGGGAGACCTGCGGCGAGCGTAATTGGTCCCATGTTAAGGTGGTTTCGCAGCGGGAAGCGATCAAGGGACGAATGGCGTGGGTGATGTTGTAAACAGGCAGCGCGTCTAATCAGTTGGTCAATTGTTCGCCGTATACGTCGTATCCTAGAGATCTCTTCGTACCCAAATGCGACGCAGAGAACATGGGCAGTAGAGGGGTAGACTCGAGTGGTCCGTCCTCTTCCTCTTCATCCCAGTCTTGTTCCATATCCTCTTCGTCGATTTCCCGAAGCTCTGGCGCATCGTCACTACTTTCATCGGCTCGGGGGACGCGTCGCGAGTTGTTATGCGCGGGGCGAAACCACGGGGAGGGGGTCGAGAATGGGGACTGCTCGATCTGCTCGCGCTGGCGCTGCTGGCGCTTTGGACGAAGCAACGAGGCGAACATGGCGAGGAAATTCCAGGATTTAAATCAGCATAACTGAGGTGGTTGGGAGGGTTGTAGAACGTTAGATCATTGCGGAGCCAAACGCGAAGACGCGAGAAAATGAAGGAGAGGAAAAGAGCAGGAAAGCAAACGAAGTTCAAGGTTAAAGTCCAGGCCCAAGCGGGATTAATTTAGACCAAAGATTCGAAAGATAGTCCAAAGATAGTCCTGATACTAACACTATTAGTACTAGGGGGAAAATCTAAGCTCCCATGCTCAATCCCCCCACGTCATTGTACTGATTACCCCGGTTCACCCCTTGTAAGTTGTAAGCTTATTGGATATTCCATTCTGTATCTATATTGATATATGTTTAAAGATCTTTAAATCTTTAAATTTTTAGACTATAGGTTGATATCTACCCTTCCACTTCAAGGGATATGGATTTTTTTTTTTTTCGGTCATGAATCCTGTTTTAACAATATGCAAAGGATGTACATACAGAAAGCCTATATGTACATAAACACCTCGATAGGTCAGAAAGATTCGCCACATGTGCAACATGAAAGGGATCACCAGCATTGTACTACACATTTATCTTTTGAGATGAGATAGAATCTCCCTTATAATAATCTAAATATCTAATATTGTTGTAGTCCATATAGGTGCACATGTGGTATATAGACTGCCCACTGCCCACTGCCCACATCAATATATGATACCGTTATCGGCCCACCTGGGCACTGCCCGTGCATTGCATCATATGCAGTAACGCCTGCATAGATAGAAAAATTGGGATTTAACAGACAGAATCATGGAAATCCTCCAAACATATCAATTGACCAAGTATATAATTAGAAAGAAATGAATCATAATAGGAATCCTAATAGAAATTATAGCAACTTCGGAAAATCTCTGCGGTGAACCTGATTGACCGAAAACAGAAAGAGTGGGGCACCGCAAAAGCTTTTTGCACGAAAATATTTTCTGCCGAACTCGTTTTTTTTTTCCCTCTCTTCCTCCTCCACAGCTGGTTGCAGCAAGCAGTTTCTTTTTCTTTACCTTTTTTTTTATATTATTTTATATCTATACTCCTTTCTGCGGTCCCTTTTCCAACTTGCAACAATCCCAATTTTCGCAGATGAACTAGAGTGACCTGCTTGCACTAGATCGTCCCTCGAGAGGACTTGTTCCCTCAACACCAATTCCGATGTCTCCCAATTCCCTTGAGGATCCAGCTCTGCCTACCAGCCCACACCTTGGTAGTGTAGTTGGTTACCCAGAGACCCTGCCCAACATGGATTCTGTCAGTGGAGTGATCAAGCCTGCCTCCATCCCAGTCCGGGGTGGCTCAGACCGGTTGGCTGCTCTCGAACTCGCCGATGGCACTATCTACCAGGGTTACAACTTTGGTGCTGAAAAGAGCGTCTCGGGTGAATTGGTTTTCCAGACTGGTATGGTCGGTTACCCCGAGTCCATCACCGATCCCTCATACCGCGGCCAGATCCTGGTCGTCACGTTCCCGCTCGTGGGTAACTACGGTGTCCCTTCGCACGATGAGATGTGTGAGCTCCTGAAGGACTTGCCCAAGCACTTCGAGTCCAGTCAGATTCACATTTCGGCCCTGGTGGTGGCAGCCTACGCCGGTGAGGATTTCTCACACTTCTTGGCCAAGTCCTCCCTGGGCGATTGGCTCAAGTCCGAGGGCATTCCGGCCATGCACGGTGTCGACACTCGTGCTTTGACCAAGCGCCTTCGTCAGACCGGTAGTATGCTGGGTCGCATGCTGCTGCAAAAGTCCGGCTCCACTCCCGATGTTGCTGGTGCCGCCGGTGTCGACTGGAAGTCACACTTCGAGGAGACCGAATGGGTGGACCCCAACACAAAGAACCTCGTTGCTGAGGGTGAGTGATCTACCAAGCTGATAACAGTGGGAAAGCAAACGAAGATTTGGTTTCTGACAGTATTTCTTTCATTATAGTCTCAATTCGCGAACCTCGCCTATTCACACCCCCGGCCGATGTCGCCCTCAAACACCCCTCGGGCCGTGGAGTCCGCGTGCTCTGCTTGGATGTCGGTATGAAGTACAACCAGCTGCGTTGCTTGCTCGCCCGCGGTGTGGAGGTTCTGGTCGTGCCCTGGGACTACGATTTCCCCACCCTTGCTGGAAAGGATTTCGACGGTCTGTTCGTGTCGAACGGTCCTGGTGATCCCGCGACTCTGACCGTTACCACCAAGAACCTGGCCAAGATGTTCGAGGATGCCCGCACCCCCGTGTTCGGTATCTGCCTCGGTCACCAGTTGATTGCTCGCGCTGTCGGCGCCCAGACTACCAAGATGAAGTTCGGTAACCGCGGTCACAACATTCCCTGCACAAGCATGCTCTCTGGAAAGTGCCACATTACTTCTCAGAACCACGGTTATGCTGTGGATGCTAGCAGCCTTCAGAACGGATGGGAAGAGCTGTTTGTCAACGCCAATGACGGCAGTAACGAGGGTATTCGTCACACCAGCCGCCCCTTCTTCAGTGTTCAATTCCACCCTGAGAGCACGCCCGGCCCCCGGGATACCGAGTACCTGTTTGATGTGTTCATCCAGAGCATCCAGTCTACTATTGCCTCCCCCGCGGCCCTCAACCTGCCTGTCTCTTTCCCCGGCGGCACCAAGGCCGAGAACATCGTGGCTGCCCCCAGAGTCTCTGTCAAGAAGGTTCTGGTTCTTGGTTCCGGTGGTCTCAGCATTGGTCAGGCTGGAGAGTTCGATTACTCTGGCAGTCAAGCCATTAAGGCTTTGAAGGAAGAGGGTATCTACACCATTTTGATCAACCCCAACATTGCCACCATTCAGACCTCCAAGGGTCTGGCTGACAAGGTTTACTTCCTGCCCGTCAACGCCGAGTTCGTCCGCAAGGTCATCAAGCACGAGCGTCCTGATGCCATCTACGTCACTTTCGGTGGCCAGACTGCCCTTTCGGTTGGTATCCAGCTTAAGGACGAGTTCGAAGAGCTCGGCGTCAAGGTTCTCGGTACCCCCATTGATACTATCATCACTACCGAGGATCGTGAGCTGTTCGCTCGCAGCATGGATTCCATCAACGAGAAGTGTGCCAAGTCTGCTTCTGCTTCCACCCTCGAGGAGTCCCTGCGTGTTGTTGAGGACATCGGTTTCCCCGTCATTGTTCGTGCCGCCTACGCTCTTGGTGGTCTGGGCAGTGGTTTCGCAGAGGACATGGATCAGCTTAAGGATCTTTGCACCAAGGCTCTGGCCGTCAGCCCCCAGGTTCTGATCGAGCGCAGTATGAAGGGCTGGAAGGAGATCGAGTACGAGGTTGTTCGTGATGCCCAGGACAACTGCATCACTGTCTGCAACATGGAGAACTTCGATCCCCTTGGTATTCACACTGGTGATTCCATTGTCGTGGCTCCTTCCCAGACTCTCTCGGATGAGGACTACAACATGCTCCGAACCACGGCAGTCAACGTCATTCGTCACCTCGGCGTTGTCGGTGAATGTAACATTCAGTATGCCCTCAACCCCTTCTCCAGGGAGTACTGCATCATTGAGGTCAACGCTCGTCTGTCTCGATCCTCCGCCCTCGCCTCCAAGGCTACCGGATACCCTCTTGCATTCATTGCTGCCAAGTTGGGTCTTGGTATCCCCCTGAACGAGATTAAGAACTCCGTCACCAAGTCCACTTGCGCCTGCTTCGAACCCTCGCTTGACTACTGTGTGGTCAAGATCCCTCGTTGGGATCTGAAGAAGTTCACTCGCGTGTCTACCCAGCTTGGTTCCTCCATGAAGAGTGTGGGTGAAGTTATGAGTATTGGCCGCACCTTCGAGGAAGCTATCCAGAAGGCCATTCGCTCGGTTGATTTCCACAACCTTGGTTTCAACGAGTCCGATGCCCTCATGTCCATCAAGGGCGAGCTCCAGACTCCCTCCGACCAGCGTCTGTTTGCCATTGCCAATGCCATGGCTGCCGGTTACACTGTTGATGACATCTGGAAGCTCACCAACATTGACAAGTGGTTCCTCAGCCGCCTCAAGGGCCTCAGCGACTTCGGCAAGTCCATGTCCACCTTCAATGCTACCTCCGTGCCTGTGCCTATGATCCGCCAGGCCAAGCAGCTCGGTTTCAGCGATCGCCAGCTCGCCAACTTCTTGGACTCCAACGAGCTGGCTGTGCGCCGCATGCGTGTTGAGGCCGGTATTACACCCATTGTCAAGCAGATTGATACCGTCGCCGCCGAGTTCCCAGCCGTGACCAACTACCTCTACCTCACTTACAATGCCTCTCAGCATGACCTGACTTTCGACGATCACGGTATCATGGTTTTGGGTTCTGGTGTCTACCGTATCGGTTCCTCCGTCGAATTCGATTGGTGTTCCGTCCGTACCATTCGTACGCTCCGCGAGCAGGGTCACAAGACCATCATGGTCAACTACAACCCGGAGACTGTCAGTACCGATTACGATGAGGCTGACCGCCTTTACTTCGAGAACATCAACTTGGAGACCGTTCTGGACATTTACCAGCTGGAGACTTCCAGCGGCGTGATCATGTCTATGGGTGGTCAGACCCCTAACAACATCGCTCTGCCTCTTCACCGTCTCAATGTCAACATCCTGGGTACGTCTCCTGAGATGATTGATGGTGCTGAGAACCGTTACAAGTTCTCCCGCATGTTGGATCGCATCGAGGTTGATCAGCCCGCTTGGAAGGAGCTGACTAGCATCGACGAGGCCCGCGGTTTCTGTGACAAGGTCGGCTACCCCGTGCTGGTCCGTCCCTCATACGTGCTCTCTGGCGCTGCTATGAACACTGTCTACTCCGAGCACGATCTGGCCAGCTACTTGAACCAGGCTGTCGATGTCTCGCGTGAGCACCCTGTTGTTATCACCAAGTACATTGAGAACGCCAAGGAGATTGAGATGGACGCTGTTGCCCGTAACGGTGTTATGGTTGGCCACTTCATCTCTGAGCACGTTGAAAACGCTGGTGTTCACTCTGGTGACGCTACTCTGATCCTCCCTCCCCAGGATCTGAGCCCGGAGACCGTCCGTCGCATTGAGGAGGCTACCCGCAAGATCGGTAATGCCCTGAACGTTACTGGCCCTTACAACATCCAGTTCATTGCAAAGGATAATGACATCAAGGTCATTGAGTGCAACGTTCGTGCCTCGCGTTCGTTCCCCTTCGTGTCCAAGGTCATGGGTGTTGACCTGATCGAGATGGCCACCAAGGCCATGATTGGAATTCCATTCCAGGAGTACCCCCCTGTGTCAGTCCCCAAGGACTACGTCGGTGTCAAGGTCCCCCAGTTCTCGTTCTCGCGTCTGTCCGGTGCCGACCCCGTCCTGGGTGTCGAGATGGCCTCTACTGGTGAGGTCGCCTCGTTCGGTCGTGACAAGTACGAGGCCTACCTGAAGGCTCTCTTGTCCACTGGATTCCGTCTTCCCCGCCGCAACATCCTGTTCTCCATTGGTTCCTACAAGGAGAAGCTTGAGATGCTGCCCTCGATCAAGAAGCTCCACGATCTCGATTACAACCTCTTTGCCACTGCTGGTACTGCTGATTTCCTCAAGGAGAACGGTGTGCCTGTCAAGTACCTCGAGCATCTTCCAGACCACGAGGAGGAGGACATGAAGTCTGAGTACTCTCTCACCCAGCACCTGTCCAACAACCTCATCGATCTGTACATCAACTTGCCATCCAACAACCGCTTCCGTCGCCCGGCCAACTACATGTCCAAGGGTTACCGTACGCGTCGTATGGCTGTTGACTACCAGACTCCTCTGGTCACCAACGTCAAGAACGCGAAGATCCTGATTGAGGCTATTGCTCGTCACTTCCCCTTGAACATTATCCCTGCCGACTACCAGACTAGCCACCGCACCGTGGTTCTCCCCGGTCTGGTCAACATTGCTGCATTCGTCCCGAGCCTGGTTTCCGCTGGTTCCAAGGACTTTGAGGCCGTTTCCAAGGCTTCGATTGCAGGCGGTTTCAGCATGATCCGCGTGATGCCGGTCGGTGTTGACAGCTCGGTCACCGAGTCCCGCGACCTGAAGATTGTCCAGCAGAATGCTCAGGGCAAGTCGCTCTGCGACTTCAACATCTCTGTTGCGGCCACTGCCACCAACTCTGACCAGATTATCCAGATGGCTGGTGAGGTTGGCTCTCTCTTCGTCCCCTTCAACCACTTGTCAGGCAACATCAACAAGGTGGCCACTGTCACCAACCACTTCAGCGCTTGGCCCTCGAGCAAGCCTCTGATCACTGATGCCAAGAGCACTGATCTTGCCTCGATTCTGTTGTTGGCTAGCCTTCACAGTCGTAACATTCACGTCATGAGTGTTACCTCCAAGGAGGATATCAGCCTTATTGCTCTGAGCAAGGAGAAGGGCCTCAAGGTGACCTGTGATGTCTCCATCTACTCCCTCTTCCTCTCCCGCGAGGACTTCCCGGCCTGTAGCTCCCTGCCCACCGCTGAGGACCAGAAGGCTCTATGGGACCACATGAGCATCATCGATGTCTTCGCCATTGGCAGCATTCCCTTCCAGCTTGCTGGTAAGGAGGCCACCCCTGAGTCCGGTATCGCAGAGGCTATTCCTCTCCTGTTCACTGCTGTCTCAGAGGGCCGCCTGACCGTTGAGGACATCACCGCTCGTCTCTATGACAACCCCAAGAAGATCTTTGAGCTGCACGACCAGGTCGACAGCTCGCTCGAGGTCGAGGTTGACCGCCCCTACGTTTTCCAGAACCCCCAGGCCTGGTCTCCGTTCAACGGCAAGACGATGCGTGGCTCCGTTCAGCGTGTTGTCTTCCAGGGCAAGACCACTTGCCTTGATGGCGAGATCACCAAGGATGCTGTCAAGGGTACCGACATGTCCACTCACCGCATCATCCCCGCCTCGCCCGTGCAGAAGCCTGTGACCCCCATGGCCCGCCCGGAGAGTTCTCTTGATAGACACGTGTCTATCTCTGGCACTCCTGCCCGCCGCTTCCGTGCTTTGGACAGCGCCGTGCCAGCCGTTGGCGAACTTGGTCCTCCCCTTTACGCCGCCTCCTCGCAGATCTCCCCCTCGTTAGCTGACATGCTCTCCCGCTCTCCTTTCCGTGGAAAGCACATCCTGTCCGTGAACCAGTTCTCTCGCGCTGACCTGCACCTGCTGTTCACCGTCGCCCAGGAGATGCGTCTTGGTGTCCAGCGCCACGGTGTTCTTGACCTCCTGAAGGGTCGTGTCCTGACCACCCTCTTCTACGAGCCCTCCACCCGCACCTCGGCCTCGTTCGACGCCGCCATGCAGCGCCTCGGTGGACGCACCATCGCCATCTCCACTGAGCACTCTTCTACCAAGAAGGGTGAGTCCCTCCAGGATACCATCCGCACTCTCGGCTGCTACGGCGACGCTGTTGTCCTGCGTCACCCCGACGCCAACAGCACGGAGATCTCGGCCAAGTACTCTCAGGTCCCCGTCATCAACGGTGGCAATGGTGCCCTTGAGCACCCCACCCAGGCCTTCCTGGACTTGTTCACCATCCGCGAGGAACTGGGCACTGTCACCGGCTTGACCATCACCTTCACTGGTGACCTCAAGTACGGCCGCCCCGTGCACTCCCTCATCAAGCTGCTCCAGTTCTACGATGTCCGCATCCAGCTTGTTGCCCCCAAGGCCCTCGCTCTCCCCGAGGATGTCCGCCAGCAGATTATTGCTTCCGGCCAGCTGGTCCTCGAGTCCGAGGAGCTGACCCCTGAGATTGTCGCCAGCTCTGACATTCTGTACTCCACCCGTGTGCAGAAGGAGCGCTTCACCGACCTCTCCGAGTACGAGCGTCTCAAAAACACCTTTGTCATTGACAATGCTCTGCTCAAGTACGCCAAGAGCCACATGGTTGTCATGCACCCCCTCCCTCGCAACGCCGAGATCTCCGAGGAAGTCGACTTCGACCAGCGGGCTGCTTACTTCCGCCAGGTATGTTTTCCAATTTCCCCTGATTTCTTGAACGATATACTAACTACATTCTAGATGCGCTACGGCCTCTACTGCCGCATGGCTCTCCTTGCTCTTGTCTTGGCGCCATGAATATAAAACTCTTTTGCCATTATAATTATTTGGGAAAGGGGAATCCAAAAGCGCCATGGATTCATGTGAGACGTTTGTTTTTCCTTTTTTTGTTTGAAAAGTTATGTTTTTCGATACTCCGTAACCAGCGTGAATAAATCGCTGTATAGATTAGATGAATCTCCGTTTCATTTGACGGCCCCGTTCAGTGTATGTCTATATTTCCATGTGTGTATATTATGTGTTATGTGTTATATGTGTGTTATGTGTTATATGTGTGTTATGTGTTATGTGTGTGTGTCGTGTTTTGCGTGTTTTCCATTTTTTGGGTTCATTTCCAGTTTGGGCGATTTTTTCTTTTTTCTTTTTCTTTTTGGGGTCTTGGCATCTTCTGGACGGACTTGGGAACTTGGGACTTGGCACTGGGAGCCTCTTTGCATTTGATATACCAACTCGGACAATATAATTCATTAATTCATCTATGCCCGAACTTCTTTTCAAGTTTGGAACACCCAACGAGGATCCTTGTCCCCTTGCAATTCTCCCTCCGCATCACCCACGTCTCCCATCAACGGGCTTAGTCCCTGGGCTTCCCTAACACGCTGCTTTTCAGCATTCTCTCGTCGGAGCACCTCCCATAGGATCCCAACGACCACAATGTTGGCAACCAGATATCCCAAGGCAAATCCATGACCCAAGAAGTACCGTGGGCTAGTCTCGGTGCGGTATAGCTGTGTTCCAAGGACCGCACCCAGGTTACCAATTGAGATCTGCATGGCATTGGCAATGCAACGTTTGGTCTGCCCAGACACATTATTAGCGGGCCAGGACAGCACAATAGCCACAGCCGGGTAGATTCCTGCCGCCGCGAAGATGGTTCCAACATAAGACACGCCCGCACGATGCTGTGATAGTAGGAGAATGTATCCGATACATCCAATGGCGGATGATCCCATGATAAATGGAGCACGGCTGCGTGTCTTTTCAGAAGCAATTGCAATCCCAATCGTCAGGAAGAACGCCACTGCGTACGGTGGCACGGAAAGCAGCTGGGCCTTTGCGGCTGAGTATCCGAGTTCTTTGATGATCGTCGGAAGGAAGAGCGATAAGGTATACAGCGGCAAGGACATCGTGTGAAATCCAAGTCCATACAGCCAGACTTTGGGGTCTTTGAATGCATCCAGTACTGCCGACCAGGTAAATTCCTCATCCCGAGTGGCATCACTGTCATTCTTCAGACGGAATTGGACAAACTCCCGTTCTTCCTTTGATAGAAACTCGGCTGTTGATGGGTAGTTATACACCCAGAAATAGGCGATGATCGAGACGACAATGGTCAACAGCCCTTCCTAGATTGATTGTAAGCTTGTGTTGGTGTATATCATAAGATGACATGGTTGACCAGGACGCACTAGAATGAAGATCCATCTCCAACCATTCAAGTTTCCCACACCTTTCATGTGAGAAATTGCCTAAACCCTGTTAGCTGTGGACATCTTATCAAGAGAAGAAAACCAACCCAAGCCAGGACACCACCAAAGGCACCTGCCAGCGAGGCAGCACTGAAAAACAGGGCCACGCGATAATGTTGCTCGTTCCGCTTATACCACATGGACAGGTAAAATACGACACCGGGAAATAATCCACTCTCTGCAACACCCAGGAAGAATCGGGAAGACAGATATCCCGAGTAATTCTGTACTACTCCCAAAAGTGTAGCGACTACGCCCCAAAAAAGAGTGAGCGTTGGAAGCCATATCCTCGGGGTTGTTTTCTTCAAGATGATCTGAATGAAACTGTTAGTATATAATCATTTATATGAACTGGCAGTTCTCACATTGCAAGGAATCTCAAAAAGAACATATCCGATAAAGTACAGTGTGAGACCTGTAAGGTACTGGTTTCCTGCTATATACCAATTAGCCCTTGATCGATATGTAAAACACACCAAAAACGTACACATGTTGATGTCTTCCGTCATTCCTTCTAGGCGGGCATTTCCCACATTGCTGCGATCTAAAAAGGAAAGTAAATAGAGTAATGTGAGGGGTGGCAAAAGACGATAGTCCAATTTCCGCAACAGAGCCTTCTCGTTGATTCCTTCGAAACTTGAAGAACCACTGGCGTCGCTCTCGGTGCCAGTGGGTACATCGTGCTTTTCTGAAGTAGCCATGGTGACACACAGGAGAATTTTCCTTGAATGAAGGCTTCAATTAAGGCTATGATATACGAAGAGAGGGGTGGATAGGAGAAATATATAACATATAGCACACCATCCATTCTTCCCCGCGAAGAAAAGCATATTCCCCAGGGACAGCGAATAAAATCACCGATATAGGGGATATAAGAAGGAAATGAGCAATATTGGGGTTGAAATGACGAGATCGGATTCCACTGGATGATCGGCAAGCTGCATACATAGTGAGTACATAGTTATGGCGTATTCTGCAAGTTTTATATCGAGGAGTGTAGAAACCGGATAACTATTATTATACTAACTTACTATAAATTTGAAACCCCTTTTTATTAGAAGATTGATATGGTTATCAAAGTATTCTATACTGTTAAAAAGTATGTACTATATTGTACAGCTGGTATATTTGTTTATTTCCCGTATATTGTCAGAGTGTATGTTCGCTAATTGACAGACTTAAGAATCACTTGCCCTTCATCTGTCAGTTTATGCCTTATCCGGCCAGTACTTTTGTACAATGACCTTCTTATTGACCTTGCCCATGGCATTGCGCTCGATCCCATCCACAACTTTCAGAACAGTTGGGATCTTGTAAGGCGCCATCTCGTTCTTGAGCTCAGCGCGTAGAGTAGGAAGTTCCAGGGGTGTAGTCTATCTCACTGTTAGTTATATGCAAAGAAGACAGTTTCCCCTGCATGGGCACAACAACACAAACGTACCCCTTCTCGGAACTTGACAACAGCAGCAACTCGCTGGCCCCATTCTTGGTCGGCCAATCCAACCACTGCAACTTCTTGAATCGCATGAATGGCCAGCATCTTGCGCTCAACTTCCAATGCCGAAATCTTATATCCACCGGATTTGATTAGATCGACAGAGGCACGACCTTGAATGAAGTATGCACCGCTTGAATCGCGTTTGGCAACATCGCCGGTCTTGAACCATCCATCTGCTGTAAACTCCGACGCCGTCGCCTCCGGTTTCCGCCAGTACTCGCAGAAGACATTACCGCCCTTGATCTCAATCATACCATCCTCATCTACCTCATCTACGATCCGACCGGTTTCCTTTTCGGTCAGTCGCACCTCGACGCCGGGCAACGGCCACCCAACACTGCCATCGATTCGCTTTTGAATCTCTAGCCCACAACTGATCGCCATGCCGATCTCGGTCATTCCATACCGCTCCAATAGAACCTGCCCGGTGATTTCGGCGAATTTTTCTTTGATGGGGGTCGGGAGGGCCGCAGATCCACTGACGACTAGTCGTAGAGCACGAGCTCCAGCCCGCGCAGCATCTTCTTGTTCCGTGCCGCGGATATGAGCATCGAAGTAGTCATTTAGACGCGAGTAAATGGTCGGCACAGCCATGAACAAGGTCGAGGAACCGTGGTCCTGCCACCGCTCCCAGATCACCTTCGGATCAAACTTCGGATGCATCTCCACGGTGGTACCGCTCAGGAAACTGGCAGCCAGGCCATTGATGATCCCGTGGACGTGGTGGAGCGGCAGGACATGAATCAGACAATCTGACGGACTGTACTCCCAGGCCTTGACCAGACAGCTCGCTTGGAAAGTGATGTTCTCGTGTGTTGTCACGCAGCCCTTGGGGTTTGATGTGGTTCCAGAGGTATAGATCATCAGGGCGCGGCGAGTGAGCGCAAACGGCGGGGAGAAAGAAGGTAAGGTCGGGGCCTCATTTCGAGAGAATGGTTCCAGTCCAATGAATGGTATATCGGTGGCGCATCCTTCGCGCAGCGGCGGTGCGATCTTCTCGAACTCTGGATGTACAATGATCAATGAGGGGTCCGAATCACCGACGGTGTATAGTAGTTCCTTCACTGGGTGACTTGTGCCTAGTCAATGTCAGCGTTGAATAACAGAAAAGTTTCGCATTCCTGCGCATCGTTTTCACCTACAAAGTGGAACGCATACACCTCCGGCCGCCCACACGGCCCATTGCGTAGCAACGTAGTCATATCCATTCGGGACCAAGAAGGCAATGCGCCGTTCTTCTAAATCCCCCGTCAATCCCAATCCCAATTGCTCAAGTATGCGCTTTCTTAATGCTGCTGCATCGGCCAGCAATTGAACGAATGTGAAGGATTGTTGTTTGGTGGTGTCAATGACCGCGATCTTCTCGGGATTCTGGCGTGCATGTTGCTCCGCTGCAGCAAAGAGGGGTAAAGAAGGGATCGGCATAATTAATTTGAATCTTTGAATCTTTGAATCTTTGGCAACCTTGACCCTAAAGATAAATCATGTAGCCAATGTAGAATATGCGAACCTGGAGAGGGTTAAGGTGAAGAATTTGAGGAACATACGGGATGCCCCATGTATTTAGCCGATTGCGGAGAGAAACGCCAATGTCCACTGTGGAGTATTTGAGAAGACCAAAATAGGAAATAGAGATATGTAGGGAGTACGGAGTAGTATAATGTATTATACCATGATTGGAGACAGTTAATATACGTAGTTAATACTAGAATAGTAGTAAAAAATAAGTTACTCCAACTATATTCACCTATAATGCTAAATGATGTTTGTATGCAACTCTTAGATCTTCACCTAACAAGGTTGAGATCAGCATTCTCCCATATATTCTTCTTTCCGCCCTTTAAAGCTAGGTCAAGCATGGCTCCAGCTAAATCATTCACCTTCACTGATGGCCCAAGTCTAAACGCAAGACTGCGTAGACTCATATCTTGCGCTAATACCATAGCCGGCCGCATGATATGAGCCTCGAAACCAGGGTGATCATTGTCAAATCCCAAAAGTGCATTCTCGACTTGGCCCTACTACTGGTCAGTGAAATTTTGATGGCTCCGATCGATGTTCTCGTACCCGAATGCGTCGATACTCCTGCATAAACCAGAGCGGTTTAGTCTGATCTCTCTCAGCAGCAGCACCGCTACAATATACGAACCGGAACGGTTTCTGGCACGTCTCCTGAAAGACTTGCGCTGCGGCAAGAGTATAGTCTAAGCTCACTCGTCGAGCGATATCATTATCAGGCATGCGGGCCTTGCCCAATGTCCTACGTAGATGAGAAGTCAATATCGCATCATGTAGACTCTTGGCAGTGGATTCATACCAGATACATGCCTCGGCATCTCGAATGTCATCCCGGATGGGTTCTTGATAGATCATGAAATCCTCAATTAATGCGACTTTGAGCTTTTTATGTGCTGGTAGGTCTCGCCGGCTGAGCGCTACGATCGAGGTGATCGCAGGATGTGCGAGACATTGGGATAAGACTTCGTGGCCGACGAAGCCTGTTGAACCTGTGAGGATGACCTTCATCATTCATACAATGTTTGCTGGGAGTTGACGGTGAGAGACACGCGAAGCAAGGCATATGGGGGGCAGCCGGGGATAGCATTTTATCTCCGTCGGCATCGGTGTTAGGGTGAGATTGTAGGACATAATTATTTGTTCTACCTAAACATAATCACAGCATGAATTCCAAATCAAGGTCGCTAATTCGACATTCGACATTTCACAATAAATCAACTACAGCATGGCTACCGGGGATGGTGCCTGTGCCAGCTCGCCCGGTTGGACGGTGCGTGGCCCCTCGAACGATCCTTCGCCGTTCTCTTCCAGTCCGCGAGCTACCAAGTCTGTGAAATCCACACCCACCTCCACCAAGAGAGCGGCATGATCATGCACAATGTCGAGGCATTTCTGCCAAACCGATGTGCCACGCTGCACGCTGCTAAGCTGTCGACTGAGTAGAGCATTGAACCCGTCAAGGTGATGCTTAGCCCAGCGAATGCAAGAGCTACTCATTACGCTGGGGAAGCATTGTTGATAGATACCGATGGTGTTCTTGATCAGGGTAAAGTAGACGTAGGAGATCTGGAAGATGTAAAGAGGCAGATCACCCTCGAAGATACAAGCCCTAGGAAAAGAAGTCAGCATGCAAACATAAGCTTGTCTGATAGAGGATGAAGAACATACCTGATGCGTTGGCCGATCACGTCCGAGCGTGCCTTCAGGTAGGTCTCACGTGCTTGATCCTCAAACCCTAACCGAGTCAACCATGTAACGTGTGTCTTGGTAGCCACCGGGAATGAGTGTTTGTCGACCAGTGCCCGCGAGAGAATGCCAGCAAGTCGAGTCGCTCGCCCGTCGACCTTGAAATTGATGACGTCTTGTGCAATGGTGTTACCCTTGAGACCCTTGGCCAATTTTCGTAGCCGCTCGATGCTGAATACAGACGCCTCGAATCGCTGAAGCGCAATATCGATATCAAGCTCGTCCACCTGCCCTTCAACCCAACGGAGGTTCTGTTGTTTCCCATCCACATCAATACGCAGATCAGATTTGTCTCTTGGGGTATCGGAGAGATCGAAGGACTCTGGCTTTTTCGAATGGGAAAGGTGCCGACCAGCCATATATCCATACGATTCCAAGGGCTTGCTGGCCGCTTCGGTCTCCGAGCGCATGGTTCGACGCAGATCCTCAACTGTCTTGCGGAAAGTTGCCAGAAGTTCCTGTTTCGCCGAGACATCATCATGGCGATATGTAAAGGGCTTGGATCCCACGCGGATGCTGATCGATCTCCCAATGCCCCGATCCAAAGCTTCTTCACGCGCTTGCCCCGTTCCCAGATTGGCCCCGAGATCAATCATATCAATATCGTTAAGAAGCCAGCAATCTTCTGCTACTAGCCTTGTTGGAACAGGTCCTCGGTGGTTGGGGTGACTTTGGTCGACCCGCTTCCGCTTCTTCGCAGCTACGAGCAGGTAATCGTTTAACAACACAATGTGAACAGGCCGTCTTGGTTTCCAGGTGGCTGAGTCCAGCTCAACCCAATTGCCAGTTTCCAGGACAATGTGTCGTCCTGGTGCAGCTGGAAGCCACTTTTGCGAACCTTCCACTGTTTTCCATAACGTTTGTAGCTGTACGCTCCACATGCTCTCAAGGTTGGCGACCGAGCTGCGATTGGCATTGCGTTTGGGGAAAGAGTCCTCCATCGGTGACATGGGATTAGGAGTATTTCCTACGTTTGTTTGTCCGAGCGCCGTTGTCAGCTCCGCCATGAGGGTACGGAGGGTCCGCATTTCATCCTTGAGCTTCTCCGCCTCTTTACTGATCTTGATGAATTGGGTGCGATTCTGATAAACATTTTGCTGGAGGTCGGTGGATGTTCGGTTCTTGACTTTGCGTAGGCTTTCTTGGTATTTTTGGATATCTTCCTCGGACGCGTTGGCAAGAAGACCGGCCACATCTAGCATCGGAAACTCCTGGTTAGCTTTCTCAAATACACAGTGACGGGTTAGGGATATCTAACATCGATCAACTGGAAGACTAGGATCTCGTAGAGCATTGAGGTCGACTTTCGGTGCTGGAGAGTTCGGGTCCGCTGGTGATGGTAGTCCCGGAATAGCTGCTGGTGCTAATCCACCACGTCCTCCGGGCACCTGAGTTGGGAGTGCCGGAACAGGAGGAGCACTGCCATCAAATTCAGGTGCGCTATTGAATCGAGTCGAGTATCGCCGTTTCACCAAATCCGAGGTCGCATCATTCTGGGGTGCCCGCTCACGTGTGGGGATTGCGCCTGGGCCTGATTCGGGAGATCTGGTATTGGGAGGTAGAGGACCGGATATGGGTTTGGGAGCGCTAATCTGAGGGCGCTGCCGACGAGATTTGCTCCTCAGAGTCAATCCTCGGCCTTCCATGGTGATTTCACTTGGCAATGTAGCAATAGTCAAGGAATGGAAACGTCTCGGGAGGTCAAGGGGATGACGCTCGGGCTGCGGGTATGATTATATAATCCCTAATAGGCTCCGGACATCTTGACATCCTTGGAAACATTTTTATCACCCAACCACCACTATCGCCTTTTCAAATCCCCATACACTTTTAATTTGGGATAAACCCCATACCTCTAGTTCGATCTCATCCCACATTTTCACTATGGCTTTCCGAAACACTGCCATCGTCGCCGGCACGATCCTGACGGGAGTTCTCGGTATGTAGTATTCATCTTGGCGCGTTTTTCAATTACTAACCGTGTTTATCAGCCTACGCCGTTTATTTCGATCACAAGCGTCAAAGCGACCCTAACTTCCGCAAGTCGCTGAAGAAGAACAACAAGAAGGTCGAACAAACCGTGAAACAGGAGGCAGAGGCCGGCGCCGCAGCCAGGGTCGCAGAGCTCAAGAATGCGCTCGAACAAGTGAAGAGGAACGGTGAACTTCCAACAGATCTCGAAGAGAAGGAAAGCTTCTTTATGAGCCAAGTCGCGTTGGGCGAATCTCTTTGTGCTTCGGAAGGTAAATTGAATCCATTGTCTACTCCTATCTCGAATCCGAGAGACGGGATCGAGATATCGGTTACACGTCGCAACCGGAATCAACAGATGGCTAACTGAATCCCCAGGCTCCCAAGTCGAAGCAGCAATTGCCTTTTGGAAAGCATTGAAGGTCTACCCCCAGCCTCAGGTAAGTACAAACCATTCCTGATGTTACCTATTGCCTTTTTGATCATTTTGTTCATCATTCTAACTGCTGTAATTACCCAGGATTTGATCGGAATTTACGATAAGACCGTTCCCAAGGAAACCCTTGAAATCCTCGCCGAACTTATCGCACTCGATGGTGGTCAATCTGTCGGCGCCAAGACTGGCACCGACGATAACATCGAATAGAAGATTGGACCTGACCTCTCAACAACTTGTATTTTAGATGGAATTCTCAAATTTGTATCACATAATTTATATCGCGGAGAACTAGTATGTTCGTTGCCCAGGAGCCGTGGGGGATACGGAAAACAAAAGGGTGTGGATGAAGGCTACCATGTAAGTTGGACGGATTGATGGCGATTCATTGCCAAATAGTTCAATTATATGGAGCACAAGAGATACCACCAATCTAAAGCTACCTCTTCTCTCTTTTGACTTTTTCCCTGCGAGGTATATATACCTTTCCATTTTGTGTCCAGGAAGACATTTATAGACTGATTCATTCTTGGGGGAAAACCATCTATCAGACCCTCTTTCATTCGGGACCCTAGCTTCAAGATGTTCGAACATCAATTATAGAATATGTTCAATGAGAAGAAGTTGTTTCGTGATTTGTCCATTTTTGTCCGCTCCACGGCGGTCATGTAAGAATGTTCACTGGTATTAGAATCGAGTGCACTTACTCGTGCCCTGTTGCAAT
Source organism: Penicillium palitans (assembly GCA_019190355.1). Lineage (NCBI taxonomy): Eukaryota > Fungi > Ascomycota > Eurotiomycetes > Eurotiales > Aspergillaceae > Penicillium > Penicillium palitans. Next base: position 173,207 of record JAHAQQ010000025.1, read on the forward strand.
TTGCTCGTGGGTTGGGACGATGGGATGAGGAAGAGGAAGAAGCCAAGTGAATGAATAAGGGCGAGGCAAGAGAGACAGGGAATGGTTGGATAGGAGTTCCAACATCATCCTCCCTACAGAGCCAGGCCGGTTATTCTCGACGATGATTGGTCCCCTACTCCGTGGAGCTCTCCGCTGTGCTATAATCCATTGCCAAGGTATTGATTCCGAGGCTTTTCAAGTTAGAATGAATTTGAGGTCTACAAGTCAAATTTATTCTAGTACATTAGAAATTTTCATGATAGGAGGGATATATAATATATATATATATACACATAGAATGAGAGTAGAAGAAGGAAGAAGAGTGAATAAGAGGTCAAGTATAAAGTGAGACAGGATATTCCGAATCAGGCAGGTGAGTGTTCGACACCTGAAAGACAAGGCCACTATCTCCCAGCCCTAATCACACTGGGGCATAAACATATCTCCAACTTTCTAATATTTCTAATAACAGCATCGAGGGCCTTGGAGGTTTCTGTTGCCTATACCCCTGAATGTAGCATGTAAACACAGCCCAAATAGCCCAGACGGCCCAGACATGGCGTCCGAGCAGTCACTATTGAAGGGCATCTTGGCCCTGAGTGGGAATTCTTGGCTGTACTTGGCCAAGTTCGTCTTAGGAGGGGGCAGGAAAGAAATTGGGGAAGAGAAAAGAAATGGAGCTCTACCTTTTTTTTTTTGATTTTATAAATGTATAATTTGTATAATTTAGGATATAACATAGTAGGAAATTACTGTATATACGGAGTCCTGCATACCGATATAACTAAATGAAACGCAGATGTGAAACCTCCGAGAACGCAAGACCCCTCCAAGACCCTCCAAGACCCCTATTATTTGTTCAGAGATTGTGGCGCTCCACTAAATTGAGACCGCTGATCAATTGGGTTTCTTTACGGAGTAGATTGAAATTATTTCCAAGTCATTTAACTTATTTAACTTATTTAACCCATTTAGCTCATTTAATATCATTTAAGAGACCTTTAATTCCTTGGATTTCCCTTTCTTCTTTTTTCTTTTTTGCTTTCAGTCGTTCCTTCTATTTTTCGCGCCATTGCGCTGTCACTCGTTAATCGTCTTATCTCATCTTATATCGCCTTATTAGATTCATATTATATCCATATTATATCCCCTCCCCTGTCTCTCTATATTGTGTTGATTTTCTATACTTTGATTGCACAATGATTGTATGTGTTATCGCATCTCTATCATTATCACCCCAAAGCTGACCTTTTAGTCTTACGCCGGTCTCTTCGCATCCGTGTGTGCGCTTGCCAGCACCGCGGCCGCTCTGACCCCACTCGAAGTCAGCGGCAAGGACTTTGTTGACTCCAAGACCAAGGATCGTTTCCAGATTATCGGTGTTGAGTAAGACTTCCTTGCCTCCAGTGCTGTTTATTTCCAAACATTGTACGGTGGCTGACCCCTCCATAGTTACCAGCCCGGTGGTGAAGCTGGCTTCACCACGAAGCTAGACCCTCTGAGCGATGCAGATGTCTGCTTGCGCGATGCTGCCCTGATGCAGCGCCTGGGTGTAGGTCTAGACCCCATGTTCCTTACCGTACAGCAACTTAATTTCCATAGGTCAACACCATCCGTGTGTACAACCTGGAACCCTCTCTCAACCACGACGAGTGCGCGTCGATCTTCAACGCCGCCGGTATCTACATGATTCTCGATGTCAGCAACCCTCTAGCCGGTGGCTACCTGGACCGCAGCGCCCCCTGGACCACCTACAGCGCCATCTACTACAAGCAGGTGTTCGGTGTCATCGAGGGCTTCAAGAACTACGACAACGTCCTGGGCTTCTTCGCTGGAAATGAGGTGATCAACGAGGATGCTCATTACCTGGCTCCCAAGTACATCCGTGCCGTCGTTCGTGATATGAAGGATTACATCGCCAAGAATGCTAAGCGTGCCATTCCCGTTGGATACTCCGCTGCCGACATCCGTAACATCTTGATGGACACTACTCACTACTTCGAGTGTGAACTCAAGAACTCGACCTCTTCTCGCGCCGACTTCTTCGGCCTCAACTCTTACTCTTGGTGCGGTGACTCTTCTTACAAGGCCAGCGGCTTCGATGTCTTAACCGAGGACTTCACCAACGCCACTATCCCCGTTTTCTTCTCTGAGTACGGTTGCAACGATGTCAAGCCCCGTATCTTCACCGAGGTGCAGGCCCTCTACGGCGTGGAGATGACCCAGGCTTTCTCTGGTGGTCTCGTTTACGAATGGACACAGGAGAAGAATGACTACGGCCTGGTCAAGGTCAACGACTCCAAGACCGTCACCACCCTTATCGACTATGATAACTTCCAGAAGCAGCTTAACAAGCTGGACATGGACCGCATCATGTCAAGCAACGCCACACAGGCCAATGTTAAGGCCGAGGCATGCAGTGCCTCACTCATCAAGAGCAAGTCCTTCTACGATGCCTGGGATCTGCCCGAGGTTCCTTCCAAGGTTTCGGACTACATCAAGAACGGCCTGCCCGGTGCCGCCACTGGCAAGTTGGTCTCTGTCTCGTCCACCACCATCCCCCAGAAGGTGTATGACTACACCGGCAAGGAGATTACCGATGTCAAGTTTGAGGTGAAGAGCGGTGCTAACACCCCGTCTTCCACCGGGTCGACCTCCTCCGGATCAAGTTCCTCCTCTGGTTCCTCTAGCTCCTCCTCCAGCTCCGGTACTTCCACCCCCAATGCCGCCTCTCCTAATGGCGCTCCCTTGATGGCCCTTGGTGGTGCAGGAGGTTTCTTCATGCTGCTTGCATCCCTGATGTAAATGCCCTGATGGCTTTTGATTAGTTCATTTCTGAGATTCAGAGTTCGGACTGAGATGACCAAGAGGCTGATATCGGGTCTCGAGGATCTATTTTCTGTATGGGTTACTCTTATCTTTTTTTGTCCGACTTTCTTGTGATTCAGTTGTCAATTTGTACATGATTCCCTTGGAATAATTCACGGCTTTGATTTTTCTTTTCGTATTTTCAAGCTTCCAGCATCCAACCATCGCATGTCCGCTGGGAATGAGGTAGTAGACATAATAATATATGGTAGCAAGAAATCCTTTTACTTTCTGCTAATGCTTTTGTCACGTATATTCTATTCTTATTTCCTCCTTTCTTGTAAGCATCACAGCTTGGAAGAACGATCCTCATATATTGTAGCGCCAATAGCTTTCCCTTGATCGACTCCTTCAGCCCTAGTCTTCAAGATCCGCTTCAAAATTTTGCCAGAGGCACCCTTAGGAATCTCACCGATCGGAATAATCCCGCCCCGAAGCTTTTTATGAGGAGCTAGTTTCCCATCAACGTAGGCTACCAACTCCTCTGCGACCTGCTTCGTTGGTTTATCCGTCTTCTCAAGAACCACATAAGCAACCGGTATCTCGGACGCAATCTTCTGGACAACAAGTCCGATCACAGCGACATCACGGACTAGCGGATGTTCATGCAGGGCGCTCTCTATCTCCGCTGGGGGGATTTGGAAGCCCTTGAATTTAATGAGGTCCTTTAAGCGATCTGTGATAAAGAGGTTCCCCTCCTCATCTTCGAATCCAATATCACCGGTTTTGAACCATCCATCGGGTGTGATGGAATGCGCAGTGGCCTCGGCGTTGTTGTGATAGCCTGGGAAGATGGTCGGTCCTCGAAGACACAGTTCGCCTTGGCCTCTGCTTACTGGGTTGCCTTGCTCGTCAATGAACTTCGTCTCGACTTGGGGATATGGAGGACCGCTTGACCCCATTGCATGATTCCATCGTCCCCATCTCTGTTGAAATAAGTTATTTAAGGCCCCGAAGAATTACATGGATCTGATGGAGGATACCTGAATGTGGGAGACAGCTGTCGACTCGGTCAATCCAAATCCCTGGCGCACCGGAATCTTCAGACGATCGTACACAGCACGGACCAGATCCGGTGCTAGTGGTGCACCACCCGAGGTTACCATTCTCAATGATGATAGTTGTTCGCGCGTCATTGCGGGATCTTTGGCAAGGTGTAGAACAATAGGCGGGGCAACATAGATATGGGTGATTGATTCGGTTTGGACGTTGTGCAAGAAGGATTTGACGGAGAACCTCTCCACTATAGTTGTCTCTATTCCCATCAAAAGAGGGAAATTTACTAGGCATACAAGTCCTGCACATAGACTGGTTAGCCTGTAAACGAGATTATCTCCGTTCAAAGTTGACTTACCAAAGATATGATATGTTGGTAAGAATGCGAGGAACCGATCATGTCTCCAGCTTAGATGTTCACCGTCAACTTGTCTCTGTATGAGGAGCTCCGCCACAAGATTGGTATGGGTGATCCTTGCCCCCTTGGACCGTCCCGTAGTGCCGGAAGAGTATACCAAAAAAGCTATATCGACGGCTGCGTCTATCTTCGGGCGTGTTGTTCCAGGCGCTCCACCTCCTAACATAGATTCGACATGCTGCAGCTCTGCTTCTGGAGAATCGGGACCGACAACCAACATGTGAGCAACGGGGAAGTCGATGCGCTTTGCAGCTGCAATTGCAGTGTCTAAGAGCGAGGTGTGTACAACAAGTGCTTTTGCCCCGGTATCACTGAGTTGGTATTTCAACTCATCGGCAGTGTATGTCGGGTTGGCCGGTGAGACTATCCCTCCAGCCCAATGGCATCCCCAAAATAACGCGGGGACATCGATGTCGTTTGGTGCAAAGACTAAGAGAATGTCACCCTTCTGCCACCCCCACTGGCTTTGAAGATTGGCACCAAAACTTAGGGCTTGGGATCGGATGTTGCTGTAGGTCCGGACTTCGCCTGATGGCGATTTGAAGATGACTATACCTGTTAGTATGCTGGTTTTGATATGGGCGAAATGTACGTACTGTGATCATCTGGGAAAGGTTTCTCTCTTCTTTCGAAGAGACAATCCCAAACATCAAGTGGAGGGATCTCTATGTGTTGCATGGTTGTGGATGGAGTATGGGGGAGTTCAAGTTATGTACATAATCTAAGTGATCCCAAGCCATGACGCAAGAACTTCCTCACATCGGATATTTGCCTATAAACTATTCGCATTTGATATCTTGCTATTTTGGCGTCTCTTTTAAGTCTTATACATGCTCAATTCGGTTATCACATCTTATACCCTTTTCGCTATGTTTTATATTTGGGGATAATAAAGGGGGGCAATATCTATAAAAAGGTATCTTTGAGAAGACACTTAGAAAGACACTTGGAAAGATAATTCAAAAGAGTATAAAAAGAGTACCAAAAAAAAAGAGACAATCTTAAATGTAGTGGGTGTCATCCTGCAATCATATATACCTAGTAGTATATCTCTACATCCTATTTTTCTAGGTACATAGTTTCCATTCTCTCCTGATCACTCTATCCACCATGGCTGATAGCAAAAGCTGGTTTCCAAAGTCCCTCAAGAAGGGCAAGATCATCAAACTGACAGAACCTGTCTCCTCACGTTGGAAAATTGTTGAGAAAGTCAACGAGCACGTCGAGCAGTACGAAGACACCGAGCTACACCCCTCCCTCGCCTCCGCCAAGTTCCTCTGTCGAGATGCCAGTAGTCCTTCCAACAAAAAGGATGTCTACCTTCGTATCGTACAGCAGATTCCCTCGGTCAAGGGTGAAGTCTCAGACCATGCAGATCGAGAAGCCACCGAATTCACTCCTCCGGAGCTCAAAGCCTACCAAACTCTGAAAGAAAGAAAATCCCCCAATACACCCAAGCTCTTAGCATGGCAACAGGAAATCCAGGATACATCTGGGCCCGTCCCAGGAGGATGGATCACCTGGATAGTTTTCGAAAGGGTAGAGGGCTTCCCTCTTGGGGACGAGTACGGGGCCGGTGCCTTCTGGGAGCAGTCGCCAGATACCCAAATGACCATTCGCAGGGTGCTCGTTGAGGAATTTAGGTAAATTCCTTCAATAAGATCCTCACAGAAACGATGCTGATATATGGCAGTCTCGCTGCGAAAATCGGAGTATTGCCTGCTGATGAAGGCCCCTACAGCGCAATATGGAACGACAAGACGCAAACTATGTAGGTGAACAATATCTTCAGATAATTCGGACTTGGGATTAATGTTTGATAGTCATTTCGTAGGCTTCCGAGACCCTGAGTTCTTTGAAGCCGAACTTCCGGTTGCTCCAGATGTCGTCTTCCAAATATTCGATATTCATGAGCCTCCCCTGACACGGGAGACTGATCCCTATTTCGTGATGTTACGGACTGGGGTAATTCCAGGCTCAGATCTTTAGAGGAATGGTATCAAAAGAACGACTTGACAGTGTCCTGTCTTCTCTTTTCCTAAGTTATTTGGCTCTTCGCTACTCTCATCAATCTAATTGACACTCGTCCCAATCTTCATATCGATATGATACACACGTAGACAACCTGGGATAGTCGTCCACTTATGTAAGGAGGTTGGATCCAATGCTGGCCGATCAATATGCCATCAAGAGGAATGTTTCGATTGATACAAATGCAAACAGCTGAAAACATTGAACAATAACACGATAGGAAATCAAAATGCAAAATGCAACATAACCCAAAACCGACTCTAAACAGCCCTCGCTTTCCCCTTGCCCTTGCCTGACGGTGAAGCAGGCATTGGCCCCGGCGCGAGAGATGGGAATTCCTCCCACTCCTCTACGTCATCCTCGCGACTCTTGCCCTCGGCCAAGCTGAGCTGAATTGCAAACTCCAGGTCATCCATCTCTTGCTGTCTACTGCCCTCAGCCTCCTCAGCTCTAGGCGATGGCTGTCGAGGCGGGTATACTCCCTTGGCATACTTGATAGGGATAGACAACGTCTGGTCAATACCTTGCTCGTCAAGCAAGCTAAGACGGATTGCTTCGGCCAGTTCGTCGTCATCATTATCGTCCGCGGCATCTTGATAGGGAGAGGAAGAGGACGAGATTTCGCCAGGGCCAACCGAACTAGGACCGGGGGTGTCGAATGAAGTGCTTGTGGCTGAGCTGGAGATTGCGGCGCCGTCCGTGGGTTTCGTCGCATCGGCAGAGCAGGCCTCCTCGCTCAGGAGTTGGGCATACAGCAAAAGCTGTTCCTCGTCAATGTCTGGCCCAAGAAGATCGATTCCGAAACGCGCGCTCAAATGTGCTCGTTCTTTCTCATCGGCAATCCTTTGACGTTCCATATCAACCCGTTCATCTTCAATAAAGTCCTCAATTGCACCCCGACCACTATTGTTGAAGCGTTGGCCTTCGCCAGCCCCGTTACCGCCCCGCATTAAGTGGCGGAGGCGGCGCTTGCTGCTCTTGTACTGATCAGCCTCGGAAGAACTGTAGGACCAGTATCGCAAGTGGGTTCCAAGTGAGACCATTCCACGCAGAACGGTTGGGTCTGTATCAAGGCATATTGCGCCTGTGGCATAGTAATTGTTTCCAACACCCAGAATAGATGCCTCAGCCTGCACAAGCCTACGGCGGGCCCTGGTCGAAAAACGAGAGTTGATCGTCCGGATTGGCTTGGTAGACGATGCTAGCGGATCCCAGGCTTGCACAAGGCCATCGTTACCGCCATGAACAAGATACAATGATGTGATGGCCAAGGAAGACACCTGGGGTGAGTCTGTTTGAATGGTGCGCAGTGGGGAAATTGAATTGATCATCTCCGCAGACTTCGCTGCCGGGGCTCGAATATCCCAGACAAACACCATCCCAGTGCGTGTTCCAACAGCTAGGTATCGAGCGCGTTGCCCAGGAACTTCTAAGCCCGACCGCGGCCGATCCATATGTGGTAAAATTGGGGAGGATGTTGCAGACGAAGTAGAGCTCCCAGACATAGCCAAAAGAGGATCCTCTTCGGCGATGAGAGTCGCGAAAGTTGATGTATCCAATGCAGTAGTGCTCAATTCTGTAGATTTGCGATCACCGAAAACAAAATCCGACAGACGCCATCCGAAATTGGTCGAATGTGAGCCCATCCTTCCGGAGGATCGAGAAGGGGGAAGACTGCCGGTGATTTTCGGACTTGGTATATTCGCTGGGCCGCCGAAGAGTGATGGCGGAGCTTCTGGTGTACCCGATAAGGGCTCTGGCGTGGCCGACGAGGTAAAATCAGATATAGAAGCAGTGCGCATGAACCGTCGGAGCGATGCCTTTGCATCTTCGCCCGAGCCACGAGCAATGATAATGACTGACTCGCCTGCCCCGCACCCGTCATCGCCAGCAAAGTCCACCTTAAGATCGCGTTGCATGTCCCAGCTTTCACAGACCTTGCGGAAGTGTTTGGGCTTGAAAGAGATAAATTTTTCAATCTCCTTAGTTTCAGCGGCAATCTGGTGTTCATCGAGCCCCATGGAATCGGATGATGAGCGTGGACTGTAGCTGCCATCAACTAATTCACGATTAAAGGGATCTGGGCGCGCCGCACGTCTGCTCGCTTCGACCATCTCCCAATAAACACTTCTGCCAGTCTTCCAAGCCACCTCATCAAGCTGCTCGGTGTTAAGTTTGGCTGTAAGTGGAATCTCAGGTGCCCGGGGAAGTTCTGTGAGGTAGAATATTTCCCCTAGAGCATTGAGAGCAACAGCCCAAATTCGTTTTCCTGAGTGGCGCTTGGGTGAATATTGATCATCCACGGCAATGCCAATAATAGGAACACCAGGGGACAGGACCCATCTAGCAGTAACTTGACCGGGCTCGTATCGCCTTTCGTAGGTCGGATGAGGGCCTATAGAATACGCCGTCAACACGCCCGAAGACGATCCAGACAGAATTCCAACCAGCCCCTGGGTCATCTTGAGGATTTGAGAGGATTTAGCAATCCACACCGAACAGACAGCATGCGTGATCATGTTTACAGCGGGGATGCCGAGTGGTGGGTGAGAACCCAAATCCGAAGCTCCCAAGAAACGTCCACGCTGCTCCGTCGCTGAGATGAAGTAGCTGCGGCCCTGGGGACAGCCTTCGCCATAGATCATGCCATATGGTTGACTGACGTCCATCAAGTTCGGCACACCGACCATATCACCCGATCCGAGGCCGTATTGTGCTTCACCGGGGAACATGTCTGCAAAGTGGCGGAACATTTGGTGGTCGGAGACACCCCAGGTGCCGACTTTTACAGTCGATGGGTCACTCGCAGACGCAATCCCTTGCTCTGCGGCTCCATGGATGAAGAGAGGGTTCTTGTCAGGCCTGAAAGAGGCATGTATGTGACTGACCGGAAATAGGAGCTGGGATGTATACGTAGCTATGGCACTACCATGGCGAGTACTCGCCGTGCGTACAGTTCCATGCTTCTTGGACGGGTTGAACTGGGCCGGTTTGCCCCGGGATAATGAGTGCATCAGGCGAGTGCGCAAGATGTATTCGCTGCGCCAGGAGGCTAGGGCGGTCAGCCTCGCAAAGAATCGCCTGTCCGACTGTAGGTCTGCCGCATCGGAATTTGTACGTCGACCATCCTCAACAGCATGGGGCCCTGGGAAGAATCGCGAGAAAGCGATTCTCCAAGCATGAGGAGTGGTCACCAGCGCATGAAATCGGCGGGATACCAACGTGATGGCGGACAAGGATTGAGGTGGTAGATGCGATAGGATATGGGTGAGAACCTCTGGATATCACGGTTAGGAACAATTGCGCCGTAGAATTGCCGGACACCTACCATTTGGAAATGCGTCAAGAGATGTTTGCGACTGTCCGATAAAAGCTACCAAGCAAGATCCAGCAATCGCTGATTCTCCGGCGGGAGTCTGAGCTTTCTCATGCTGGCTCACTCGATCGGCCGAGGGCGGGGTACGGCGACCGTCGACCTCGTTCAAGGACGCATGAGATTCGTTTTGTGCCGACATGCCCGGGACGTCTGCAGAGTCTCTGATTTCCTCGCGCGAGAGGAAATCAGAGACTTGAGCGTCGTCGAGGTCATGTCCATGCTGGGTGGGACTGATAATGACTGGGTATGAGTCAACGGGGGTCGTATGTTGAGACACGGCAGTAGGCTCTGGTTGCATAAAAAGGTCTTGACGGAAAGATAGGGTGGTAGCGACTGAGCCAGCGAAAAAGCCTGGGTCAGTCGAGTTAAGAAATGCGACGAAAAGGGTTTATAGGAAAGTGAGGCGGTGTTAGAGAGAGAAATGGGAGAGAGCAAAGATGCCGAAGGCGAGGCAAAGTGGCCATCCCGCATATTAAGCAGATGCGGCTATCGCGGACAGCGATCACGGGGGTACTTTGGTCCTATTGGCTGTTAGGGTTCACCGCTTGGGTTTCCGCCTTTTAACACAGTTCAACTGATTTGATGAAGAATTGTCGCTAGATTTTGTAGTGAGTTATTTACTCCGTATATACGGAGTAGAAGTAGAATATTTCGCCGCTTGTATGGCTTCTGTACTCAACAATATATGATTTGGATAATCTCTGTAAAAGCTTTTCTAAGGTCTTTTTTAGGGTCCTTTTAATCTCTCTTCAGGATTCTTTTTATGACAATCTTGGAATCGGTCGTAAATTGGAGAATAGGCATAGAGCGGGCTTTTCATGTGCAGTTACCTTACAATTTTCTGCTGGCAATAAAAACGAATAGGGCCGCTAGGTACTCGCACGCGTTGCGAGATGTGGCATATGGGGCGCTGTTCTATTTTAGATACTACTAGGGCTATATATGATATGGAAAAAAGAAGTATTATTTGATAATCGTTGGAAAGTTATCTCTTTGAAAATTTCCCACCTTATTTCTCCTATAACACAATTTATACTGAATGGCCGCTATCCAGAACGCGTTCAGCACGTGACAGCGCGTCAGCAGCTAAATCAGCGAGCCCTGGAGTATCACCCATTGTCTCAGTACGGATCAGTTGCGAATTTGATGTGATTCTTCTGGAATGGCTTATTGATACACCAAGTTTTCCCAGTCATCCCCCCTCGGTATCTCATCAAACCCAATCCCACCGCATAAAGGCCAGTGCTGGATGAGACACGAGAGTTCGGTCCACCAAAATGCCTGGAACAAATGGTAAGATGCTCTCGAGATTGAATCGCTATTCGGCCTACTGATATATCTATAGAGACGGAAACCATTCGCATTCTAATCTCCACCGATAATCATGTCGGCTACAACGAGCGAGACCCGATCCGTGGGGACGACAGCTGGAAGAGCTTCCACGAAATAATGTGCCTGGCCAAGGAACGGGATGTCGATATGGTACTCCTAGCCGGAGACTTGTTCCATGAGAACAAGCCATCGCGAAAATCTATGTACCAGGTCATGCGGTCAATTCGAATGAACTGTTTCGGGGACAAACCCTGTGAGCTAGAGATGCTCAGCGATGCAAGTGAGAACTTCCAGGGGGCGTTCAACCATGTCAACTATGAGGACCTGGATATGAATGTCGCGATCCCTATCTTCTCTATCCACGGAAATCACGACGACCCCTCGGGAGAGGGTCATCTAGCCGCACTGGATCTATTGCAAGTGTCCGGTCTTCTCAACTACTATGGACGGACTCCGGAGTCAGACAACATTCAAATTAAGCCTGTCTTGTTACAGAAAGGCCGGACAAAGCTTGCGTTGTACGGAATGAGCAACGTTCGAGACGAGCGACTGTTCCGCACCTTTCGTGATGGCAAGGTTAAATTCTTCCAACCGTCTGTCCAGAAAAATGACTGGTTTAATTTGATGTCTGTGCATCAGAATCATCATGCCCATACAGAAACCAGTTACTTGCCGGAGAATTTTCTTCCCGAATTTCTCGATTTGGTCGTCTGGGGTCATGAACATGAGTGCCTGATTGATCCTAAGCTCAACCCAGAGACCAAATTCCATGTTATGCAACCAGGATCGTCTGTCGCAACGTCCTTGGTACCTGGAGAGGCCGTCGCAAAACAGGTCTCGATTTTGAGTGTAACTGGCCGAGAATTTAAAAACGAACCTATCCGATTAAAGACAGTGCGACCGTTTGTGATGCGGGAAATTGTATTATCCGAAGAAAAGGGAGCCCAAAAGCTTGCGCGCAAGGAGAACAATCGCACAGAAGTAACCCGGTTCCTCATGTCCATTGTCGAAGAGCTGATCGAAGAAGCCAACGCAGAATGGCTAGAGATGCAAGGCGACCGCATTGATGAGGACGAGGACGACACACCAGAGGCTCCGCTTCCTCTCGTTCGCCTCCGTGTGGAGACTTCCACGCCTGAAGGAGGTAGTTACGATTGTGAAAACCCACAGAGATTCTCCAACCGCTTCATTGGTAAGGTAGCTAACGTGAATGACGTGGTGCAATTCTACCGCAAGAAAAAAACCGCTTCTACGTCGCGCAAAGATGATAAATCCGTTGATGAATCGGCTGTCTCCCATCTATCGGCCCTTGACACTGTGAAAGTCGAACAGCTAGTGCGCGAGTTCCTCTCATCACAGTCATTAAGTATTCTCCCGCAGAATTCTTTTGGAGATGCTGTTGCCCAGTTCATTGACAAGGATGACAAGCATGCAATGGAGATGTTCGTCAATGAATCCCTCGAGAGCCAGGTCAAACACTTGTTGGCCTTGGATCGCGAGGAGGACGAAATGGATGACGAGGAGAGAGAACAAAGCTCGCTAGTCAGTGCTATGGAAAAATATCGCGGTCAGATGGAAACCATGTTTTCAAAGGGCGTGAAGAAGCGAACTCGCGGAAAGAAGCGCTTTAAGCCCAAGCCAGATGGTTGGGATTCCGAGTTTGATGGCGTGTGGGAGGACCAGCCTGGCGCACTTATTCATTCTGACAATGAAGGTGGGGATCCAGCAGAGGACGAAGCTGGAGAAGATGGGACAGTGCCTGCTCGTGGTCGTGCTGCAGCCTCTACTCGCGGTCGTGGTAGGGGTCGCGGTCGAGGTGGGACGTCCAGTCTGCGAACCAACAAGTCCAAACCTACCCCTGAAACAAAAACTACGAAGGGTCGCAAAAAGCAAGCAGTTTCAGACGAAGAATCAGACGTGATTATGCTGGATGATGAGGATGACGACGATGTTATAGCCAATGTCATTTCCGATGATGAGGACGATGATTCCCAGGCACTGTTCGTCAAACAGCCTCGCTCTACTACTACCGCGAAGCCACGAAAAGCTGCTCCTACGACAACGACGACTCGGCGCCTCGGTGGACGTGCTGCTGCCTCGCCAGCTCCGTCGTCGGTTACTGTTGGTGGGACTGCTTCTCGGCGAGCCCCTGCGCGCGGTAAACCAACTCAAGCTCAGTCCACGCTCAACTTCTCCGCTTCACAGGCCACCGCGCCTCAGTCATCACGACCTAGCCGCTCCACCCGTAACATGAGTGTTATCAGCGATGGCATTGATGACGATGACGATGACGATGACGCCTTCGAAGAAATGCCGACCACTTCGAGGCGTCGTAGGTAATTTGCGGCATCCATGGACGTTTATGCCTTTATGCATGTATGGAGTTATCGAAAACCACTTGGGTGTTGACATCAGCGTTATTATCTTCAATTTCTTAATGATATCCTCAAAATATGATCTACAACTATCAAATATATAATAATCAATAATAATAAATTAATAGGGGCACCCTTTCGGATGAAGTATACCAAACACGCTAGTCTCAACACGGTAATTTAGCTGATATCTGATATCGCATGGCCAGTTTCCCCTTACTACTCAGACCCAGAGGCTTCAATAACCCAATGCCCGAATGACATCTCTTTCGAATGAACAAAATGTGAACCTTAAAAACCCCCTGTACAGAGAGACTAGATCTCTCCTCGTTCCATCAACCCCGCATTCTCAGCCGAGGGACACACTCACCTCGGCCGTGTGACGCAAGCGATGTGAAAGAGAACAAGAGTTAAAAACTAGGCTCAATCATTCATTGCCTGATATTCTATTACCTCTGTATACAGGGATACAAGACAATATTTGGTTAAAGTACAATGGCATACAAGGGCCGTCCTATTCGCATTGCAGGTTAGTATACTTGCATTCACGATGTACTCCAACTGACCTATTAGGTGCCTCGGGCTCTGCCTCAGACCGGCGTCAGGCTATCGCTGAATTTGCGCATCACTACCCAACCGATCCTATCGATGTGATCATTGCTGATTTCATGAGCGAGTTTAACATGGCCACTGCCGCGGGTCGGCGCGTGGACCAGGCAACCTCCCAAGAACCAACAGCCCCGGCCTACGAGCTCTCCTTCCTCGAAGCACTTGAGCCAGCTCTGGATGATTTAGCCAAGTATGGAATTAAGCTCGCGGTCAATGCTGGAGTGACCGACACAAAGGGCCTCTACGAGGTGGTGATGCGTATGGTTGAGGCAAAGAAGTTGGACTTGAAGGTCAGTCAGCGCTTTGCTAAGAACTGATCAAAAGTTGCTGATTTGGATGTCTAGATTGCATGGGTTTCCGGGGATGAAGTGCTATCTACTGTCCAGAAGGGATTGACTTCCGGGTCTGAATTTCGCAACGTCTATACAGGCGAGCGATTGGCAGATTGGTCATTCGAGCCTATCTATGCGCAGTGTTATCTCGGTGGCCTCGGCATTGCGGCTGCACTCGCAGGTGGTGCCGACATTGTATTATGTGGGCGGGTCTCGGATGCTTCACCTGTCATCGGAGCTGCTTACTGGTACCATGGCTGGCAACGAGATGAGCTTGACAAGCTGGCGAATGCGTTTGTGGCAGGCCATCTGATTGAGTGCAGCAACTATGTCTGCGGTGGCAACTTTACAGGCTTCAAGGCCCTAGAGAATGCAGATGGAGATGGCTGGACCAATATAGGATATCCCATCGCCGAGATCTCTGCCGAAGGTGATGTTGTGATCACCAAGCAGGCGCATGCTACCGGTGGGGCTGTAACTGTCGATACTTGCACATCCCAACTGCTCTATGAAATACAAGGACCTTGGTACTTCAACTCCGATGTCACTGCGGTCCTCGATGGTATACACTTCTCACAGCGTGGCGTCAATCGTGTCGCTGTTCATGGGGTACGATCCGGTCCTCCCCCACCTACCACTAAGGTTGGTATCACTGCGCGAGGCGGGTTCCAGGCAGAGGCATGGTGGTTTTTGACCGGTTTGGATATTGAAGCCAAAGCTCGCATGTTGGAGGCACAGATTCGCCAATTGTTGTCACCTTATTCGGCCAAATATACATCGCTTAGTTTTGATTTATTAGGCTCTTCCCTCTCTGACCCGCACAATCAGAACCGTGCTACTGTCCCACTGCGCATCGTTGTACAGGCACGACATGCAGAGGACCTTGCACCGACACGATTCCTCAAACCTATCACCGATAACATCATGCAGGGCTACCCTGGCGCTACATTTCACTTGGATATGCGCCAGGGATTCCCGCGTGCCATCTTTGAGTACTATGTCAGCTTGCTGCCACAATCCGCGGTCCAGCACCGCGTTCACATGCTCTGGAAGCCGGTGGCATCCGCGCAGACTCTCGATATCTCACCTCCGGCAAACACTAGGACATATCCATCACGCCAACCCTCACAGCCCATCACTCACACTGACCGACCCGTCGACCTTACCCGCGACTTTGGGCCAACGACTCGTGGTCCTCTAGGCTGGATCGTTCATGCACGCTCTGGGGACAAAGGTGCCGACGCTAACTGCGGCTTCTGGGTTCGTCACCGTGACGAGTACCAATGGCTGCGGGCATTGCTGTCTGTTGACAAGGCGCAAGAGCTGTTGGGAGATATTGGCCACGAGAACCAAAATTTGGCCATTGAGCGCTTTGAGTTAC
Source organism: Penicillium palitans (assembly GCA_019190355.1). Classification (NCBI taxonomy): domain Eukaryota; kingdom Fungi; phylum Ascomycota; class Eurotiomycetes; order Eurotiales; family Aspergillaceae; genus Penicillium; species Penicillium palitans. The sequence goes on from JAHAQQ010000025.1 coordinate 188,946, forward strand.
CTAGCCTTCATGCGGTACATTTCCTGTTTCGCAATCTACTAGACCGGGGTGTCGGTGTGACCACCACGGTCGATTTCCTGGGGAAGAATGTGGCGGAATATCTGCGGGCGCGGCATGTTGATCTCCCTGTGCGATTCTTGAATCGGGGAAAGCTATAGAACGGAGTTCACTCCCCCGTTTTTCTAGGTCTTTAGAGAATCACAACATTATTATCTGATCGAGAAGTGATATGATCTTAAAGGCTTCGAAGGTCATACATACTCCTTATAACATACCGTATCTGTCAAAAAGATATATACTGAAAGGGAGATGCCACAGTGCATGGTTGGTTGTTGAGAAAACTAACCTTGATGCTCTCTGCTATGACAAAGGGGTATGTATATAGTGTCGGTCTCTACGTTCAGGTGGTATATACACCTTCCAAGGGCATTTCCCTGCTCTGGATTTCCCTTTCTTCCTCTATCTCCCCCCGACTCCGCTGCAATTATCTGTTTACTTCTTTTCATTCTAACCTTAGACCCCAACCCCTCCCGAACCCCTGTCGCCCACGTGTTGTCCCCGGTACCTCCGGGCTTATCCCGGCACTAAGACCAATACGACATGGTGTCTGACTCAGGTTGCGCTCGTAGACTATTGAAAGCCTGGATTTATAATGTGACTCATTTAAAATGTGACTCAATTGTATTTGGGAATAATCTCACTGCAATCTACTGGGTACAACATACGGAGTAGAGTAGAAGCTAGCATTCAAGCAGGTGGGCACACATATATAATTGTTGATCGCCTCAAGTTTTCTATTGTACAACCAGCAGCAATGTCTTCAGACCTGATCAACATCGCCAAGCTCTCCGATGGTGGGTCATCGGAACCCCAGATCCAACATAGGCTCGACGTTTTGAACAAATGGAATATCCCCTTGGGCTCAAAGATCCTCGAGATTGGTTGCGGACAAGGAGATTTCACCTTGGTGGCGGCCTATATGGTGGGCGACCAGGGCCATGTCACAGGAATTGACCCGGCACCATTGGACTACGGTTAGTTCCAGTTGAATCAATGGCATAAGAATCGGGCTGATAATCCCACCAGGTTCACCTATGACTCTAGGAGAAACACAAGACAAACTAAAGCAGAATCCCATCGGCGACCGAATGACCTTCCATCAATCAACCCTCGAAGAGTTCCTCAATTCAAGCGTTTCAGAGCAAGTTTATGACTATGCTATGTTTGTGCATTCAGTTTGGTACCTGCCATCTGCCGATGCGTTGCTGCCAATGCTGGCAGCTCTCCGCGGAAGAACGAAACATCTTCTCATTTCGGAGTACTCCCTCGATGTGCGCGGCGATATCGCCGTTCTGCCACATCTGCTAGCCGCAATCTCACAAGCCGAATTCAACTCTAGAGACAACACCTTAGACCGGGATGATAATGTTCAATCCATCATATCCCCACCGATGATTTGTGCGGTGGCGCAAAAGGCAGGGTGGGAGCTTCAAAAAGAAGACATTGTTGAGTCCCCCGAGGGACAAGAGGATGCAAGATGGGAGGTTCATCGAGTCTTATCGGAAGAATATGCTCTCAGATCGGGGTCATCCGCGGATGCTAGTCGCCAAGGCTTTGCAAGTGCATTGATCCATGCTGTTGCAGAGAGCAAGCGGGCACTTGGACCGAGCCCAAAGCTTAGGACGTTGCCTACGTGGCTGGGCTCTTGGGTGTGAATACTGTGATAGGAATTAGCATGGAACCGCTTTATCCTCGCTGATTGGTTTTATTTTCCGAGACAATAGTGGTGAATTTGATTAAACAGTCTGAAATATCGGTCTATTCACTCTCCTTCGTGACTACTCTCGCCTCCTTTCCAAAATCTTCCGTATTCTATATCGATAAATATATTTTGATATTACTATTTGAAGCCCATAGAACCCATGTCTAGATACAAATATTGGTCACGTATTTGTGTCACATATAAACACCTTGGACGTGAGGCCTTAGGTACATCAATCCACTCTCAGGTTCCTAATCCTATTTCTCCTTCTTCCCGTAGGCTAATTAGAAGCGATTATGCCATGAAAGACACGCTCGTAGCGATATTTGCCTTAAGCTCCTTGAGAGCCACCTCGAGCAATTTAGTCTCATGTTCAGATATCTTGCCAATAGGCAAGGCCTTGGTAGCACCCGCCGTTCCAAGCTGGATCTTGACAGCGAAGTAGTCAACTCCAAGATCAGCGGCAATCTCCTTGCCTCCAGGAATTCCCGGTAGGTAGACAAATGCTTCCTCGGTGATGGACTCTCCCCTTTTACCCGCAAGAAGAGCCTTGACGAAGCGGAAACCAGCGTAGGCCATGCACGTCGTGGCACTTCCAGCCCCCTGCTTGCTCTTGACGATTTCGTCGCCACCAAATTGAACACCTGTTGGTATGGTTGATAAAGTAATTTTTGCCTTTCGGAGCATGGTAAACTTACGGTTGATCACAGTCGCCAGAGTTTCATCATCCAAGTTGACCGGGGGCTGAGCCTGACTGTACAGGGGAAGAATGGTAGCACCGCTGTGACCACCAATGACCGGGACCTTGAAGTCCTTGGGATCAATATTCTCGCCCAAGGCGTGGGCAGCAAATGTAGAGGCACGAACAACATCCAAGGTCGTCACACCGAAGATATGCGTGGGATTAAAAACACCGGCTTTCTTCAGTACCTCAGTGGCAACTGGCAGAGTTGAGTTGACCGGATTCGTAACAACACAACACATCGCCTGGGGACATGTGGCCGCAATCTCAGTGAAGATGTCTCGAATAATGCTGGCGTTGGTCTAGGTTGTAGTTAGCACTTGACTTCCCACGCATTTCCTTTACAGCACTCCGACTGTTGGTGGGTAGTATTCACCCTGAACAAATCTAAGTAATGATAGTCAGTAATTTACCTTGATCAAGCACTATATGAATACATTTCTTACCATCTCTGGTCATGCCAGGCTTTCGAGCGATACCGGCGGTTACTACGACAACGTCTGCGCCACTGAGGGCCTTCTTGAGACCAGAGTCCTCGGGAAGATAGCCACTGACCCTGGCCCTGGTGTCGATATGGTTCAAATCGGTAGCAATGCCGGGTACGTGAACAACATCGTAGAGTGAGATCTCATCAAATAGATCACTCTTCCATTGGTCAGACACTTAGCCTCGGGTGTGATAGCTTCCAAGGTTAGCTTGTTAGGGAGGACATACTGCTTTGCACAGGAGACTGAGTGGGGTGCCGATCTGACCAGCGGCACCGAGCAGAGCAATCTTGACCATTTTTAGGGCTGACAGGGTGTGAGCGATAAGTATGGATTTGTTTAAGTCTTGAATGTAGATAATATGGATGGACTGGGCTTGATGCAAATGAGGAGAATGAGACCTTTTATGAACGGCGTCATTAATCTCCAAATGCCAAGCAGTCATTGCTACGATTCGGTCTTGACACCCTCGGGATGAGAGTGCGCTTCAAGGTATCGGCTGATAGTTCAACCGCACAGCCCATTTTCATGTAGTCGCCCAGGGAAAATCTGGCTCAAATGCTATCGATTTTACCCCCTCATTCTTGCTTATATGCACAAGTAACTTCAATGTTCCTAGGGTCTGTACGGACGACTAAATATGCCACTGGTTCATAACTCTCTCATTGGTTCATATTGCCAGGCATTAATTTAGAACCACTCTCACTTTACAAGTACAAACAAATTAACTGTGGAGTTGAAGATAACGCCGGTTTAAGGGTTTAAGAAAGGGATATAATTGGATCTTTATAGGGTTTAGGATTAATAGCTGGTCGTACTATTATAAAGTTGATTAATTATATAGTCGAAGGTTATATGTAGAAAAGTCTAGGAAAGTCTGTTATATAGAATATACTTTTTTACCGCCCTCGTATATATCTAAAAAGATACCTAAAAGGAATTTAAAAAGATAGCTCAAAAGACATCTCAAAAGACATCTAGAATGAATATAAGAAGGCTGTATAAGCGGCTGATCGCAATTCTTGTCTTGTATATGCATCCGGCGATGAATGAAGCGGCGAGGTAATATCCAATGAGAGAGTTATGAACCGGTGGCATACTTAGTCGCCTGTATACATGTACCTAGTAATTATCCGAAAGTAGAACAACACTGAACCAAAATAGGCAATGTCGTCTTAAGCACGGCCTTGTTCCAAGTTTAAGTTTACCTGCTGGGGTTTATACTCAGTTATATCAGGAAGTTGGTATCATTAAATGAGTAGATCATGGCACACTACAAGATATACCCTACTAATGACTGAGTCTTTTTGGGACTTCAGTAATTCTCAAGTCATTTAGCAATATAAGATACCGTATTTTGATAGGAATTCATTGTTCGCGGTTGTTTATATACCAAGAACCACTATCTCCAGGCTTTAATTTGCCTTACTGTTGACCAGAGACTGGTGCTCCGGAACAGGCGACAGGAGCGGCTCGCCAACAATCGCACGCCGCACGTTCTCCATTGCCCATTTTTCCATCTTACCCAGTGTCTCCGTGGTATGAGTCCCCATGTGTGGAACCATCAGAGCTCGCTCTTGCTTCATGAGTTTCTCATTGATTTCGGGCTCCCGCTCATAAACGTCCAAGCCCACGGCGGCAATATGGTTGCTTTCCAGCGCATCGGCCATGGCAGCCTCGTCAATGATGGCACCTCGTGCTGTGTTGATGAGAACAACACCAGGCTTCATCAGAGCGATCTCCGCTGCACCAATCAAGTGCTTCGTGTGAGCGTTCAGAGGTACATTAACGCTGATGATGTCGCTCTCCGCAAGCAACTTCCTGAATGAAACATACTCAGCCCCAGCACTCTGTTCAAACTGAAGAGGGTTACGGTTGTGGTAGACGGTCTTGAGACCGAAGGAATCGCATCGGTATTTGATAGCACGGCCGATGCGCCCCATGCCAAGAATACCCAGGGTCTTGCCCTGGGGATCGTGGCCGAATTCAACCCCCTTCTTGAAATTCCCTGCACGCAGAGAGGAGATAGATGGATTTAGGTGTCGCAAGGCACCTAACATGAGGAATATGGCCAAGTCGGCGGTCGCATCGGTGACAGGGTCCGGAGCGTTGGTGACTATAATGCCTCTTTTGGCGCACGCACTTGTATCGATCGGGTCATATCCTATGTGAGGACAAGTAAGCGGAAGCCTCCAAGTCTGTAGGAGATGCGTTTACATACCGGCACCATTATGACATATATATTTGCAGCTTGACGGCAAACGCTCGATTAACTCGGCATCAAATTTGCCGGCTACCTGCATTAGAACCGTGTTAACGTTGACCGTGATATCCTTCAGCTAACATCTCAACTAGAGAGGGACAAGACTGTTGAGAGATAGGACTTCAATACTCACAGTGCCGCTAGCAGATGTCCGGTAAACAGCAAAGATATTCTTGTACTTGTCTGTGATATCCTTGAAAAACTCCTCCCTGCTTTTGCTTGTGATAACCTCCGTGTGCGCGACCTCTTGCAGCTTCTGGAAGAAGGGCAATGCATGTTGCACTGGGTTGAAGAAGAGAACGAAGGGCTTAGGCGACGACATCTGTTCCGATCTGATGTCGATAATATGTGGCTGTTGCTATTTGGTGTCCAGGGTCCGATCTCAGTTTAAGTGGTTTTTATTGTAGGTGGTTTTCTGATCTGAACATCGATTTAGCTGCAAATATTTCAAGGTAATAAATCAGAACTAGATTTCCTTCAGCCTGAAACTCTCCTGCCAAAGTCAAAGTTAGAGCGATAGGTTGTGGCAAGGTAGAAGGCTTCGGCATATCTTTCTAGCGGTCTTTCATTGTTTTGAATCCACCTTGATTAAACTCAGTTTTTGGGTTTAGGCTATATCTCGTCTCGATTCATCGATATATCCATCATTTACTTATCGTCATATACACCCCACTTCGTGTGATATAAAAACTGGGACCGGTATTATGGGTGTGTAGGTTTACCTCTGAATACAAAATTCTACTGAACTGGTATTCGCTGCTTCTTTCACTCAATTTGTGTAAAATCTGCCTGCATTTGGCATTTCAAGCGAACATTTGAAGAGTTCTAGCGTTTAGTCTCGTAAAAAGATACTATATTCCGTACTATCCATACATTCAATGTTGTGTAATCAAGAAGCTTTGGGGCCTGAGGCACTTTACTTTATATCTATGGATAATCCATGGATAATGCGGTCACTATGAAATAAATTCGGCTCAGCCTAAGCCAGACTGAATTTCTTCATCGACTTGACCACAAAGGAAAAAGATATTCCATATCACTCGGGTTCAGAATGTCAGAGACTACACCAGCGGCTAATGTCATAACTCGATTTCTGGTTTTTTCCGACACGCACGGGCTTGATAGTCCACCAGACTTTGTCTCACGCCAGTATGCGGATGTCGCGATTCACTGTGGAGACCTCACTACAGAATCACAAATCGACGAGTACAAAGCCTCGATTCGCTTCTTACGAGCCGTCAATTCTCCTCTTAAACTTGTGATCGCCGGCAACCATGACTTCACGATGGACATCCCAATTTTCCAGAGAAAAGCAGCAGAAGCCCAACCCTTGGATCCTCAACTAATTCGGAAATTTTATGGCAACTACGGAGAAGTTCGCGAGTTATTTGGTGAGGAGAAAGAAGCGGGTATCACTTTCCTTGATGAAGGTATCCACTCGTTTCGCTTACAAAATGGTGCTATATTGAATGTTTATGCTAGCCCATACACCCCGTCGTGTGGCGATTGGGGCTTTCAGTATTATCGGGATCTCGGGCATGACTTTAGAATTGGGAATGTCGACATCGTGATGACACATGGGCCGCCAAAGGGTATCATGGACCGCACACGCTCTGGCCAGCGTGCCGGCTGCCAACATCTTTTCAAGGCTATAGCTCACGCCCAGGATCGACCCCTGATGCATTGTTTTGGCCATATCCATGAAGGATGGGGTGGCAAGCTTGTCCGGTGGCGCGAGAGAATTAGCTCAGAGCCTTCTCACTTGACTGATATCGATAACGAACAGTCTGTTCTCATATCCACACTATCCATGATCAAGCGTAAAGGGGATCCCATGGACTGCTTTCCCACAAGTCACTGCTCTGAGGATCCACATCCGCTAAAACGAGGCTCTGAGACACTTTTTATCAACGCCGCCATGGAGGGCTCCCAGGATCTTTTGATACAACCACCGTGGGTTGTCGATATCGAGCTTCCAGCAGCAGTCTAAGAAGTCAGACAAGGTTTACCTTTCGATTTTGGCATTCAATGGTTCTGATAGATCACAGCAGGATTGCATCAAGGAATACGAGGTAACACCTCCTGCGAGTTGTGCATCATTTATATCCAAACAGAATTCGATACTGAGCCTGGGAAATAAAGTTGGCTGTTGATTGTTGTGTTGACATTATAAGCTAAGCGAGTTCAATTGCAATCACGAATGAGCCTAGACTGGAATTGACTGTCAAAATCTCACACAGCTTTATCGGCAGTCTCTTCTATTCATCTCTTCTCCTTCTTTCCGGTCCACTACCTTGAGGTAGGGGTACATCTCCATGGCCCCCTGGCCCCTGTCACATCCCTCAGGAATTAAGATGATTCTCCAAAGTTGAAAGGTCTCCCATTCCTATGCATTGTGCGACATGCGATGTACGATGTACAACATAAACAACGCGTAAGACCCCTGCCCCCGCCCTCCATACGCCTGGACATCATCCACTCCTCCGGAGATCTCCCATTCTCGGACCTAATATTGTACGTTGCACGCATTGTTCACACCACTGACCATGTTGGTCTCTATGAAACCCCCGCAAAGCTACCGTCGGCTTTTTCTCTTCCTCCTTGCAAATAAGTTCGCAACGTCGACGACCCGATACATCGTACCGATCCCCGAATCAATGGTTATGCTAGAAACTCGCCGAGAACTCAATGAAATGGCTGAACAATACCCAATGAGTACCGTTGGCACTAGGAACGGCGGCTGGTATATGCTCGATCATGATGGTACTGTGCTGGCTGTTGCCTCGGATTCGGTGTGTGCAGAACTGGATGCCTCGGTCGAGGAAGCAATACGGCTGTATGGCCTCCTTCCAGAGCTTGATAGTGAAGTCAGCGAGACTGTTGCACCCCAAAGTAGACAGCAACCAGGGTCTGAACTATCAAACAGCTGCTCTCACCCACGTTGTTTTGCATCGTCCGCATGTTGGACACACAGTGGTTGCTACGTGTGCGAATGGAACCTTAATATTTGTATTTGAGTGGGCTTGGGGTAGAGAAGACCCCGTATTTCCCTGGTTGCTGCAAATCAGATATTCAACGCTGACAGGATTTTGGTACGCTGTATCAACTACACCCGTGTCTGGTGCCTTTGTGCTTTTCTCGTGTGACGGACACAAGTTCACTTCGTCATCGTATTTATCCATTGCTGTTTACATTAGTCTAGTGCAATCAAGTGGATATTTCATAACTCCTCACCTGTATGAACGGTAAAACCGGCTGATTCCAGATACATATTGCACTTTCATGGCCTTGTCTCTTATGCGGCTCTTCGTGGAGTACGTAGTCCACGGGAAGTGATATGGGAGTACCCCGATTCAAGCCATCCATCATAAGAAGCAAGATATGGTTTACGGTTGATCCAAAAGAGTCAAATCATCACTGATAATAGATGGAAGATTGTATTCAATCCTGTTTCTTTGAAAAGGCAATAAGCAAGAAAAGGGAATCACAGGTGGCTTAGGGAGATAGAACAGTAGCCATCTCGACACGAGGCTCAGCGCAAACCTCAACGCAAGATGCAAAGTTTTCAGAGCACAGTGGTCAAAGATCCTCCCGCCTTTACCCATTTTCATGACAATTTTTCAGATTAAAAGTCGCTCCACCTTGTTCCTAATCCGCTCGATTTGTGGAGCCAGGTCACTAGCATTGTTCGAGATGATGGTGGCCGCGATCATCGGCCGGGCCAAACCGCATGCTCGTCCAATGGCGGTCTTGTTAGGCAAAAACACATATGGGACGTTCTTGTCTTCGCAAAGCAATGGAAGATGCATCACTATCGCGAGAGGAGCAGTGTCGGCAGCGATAACGACGATCTCGGACGTGCCTCGGTTCACGGACTTCGTGACTGGGAAAATATTAGCTATATGGTCAACTCGAAAATATTATGAGCAGACATACCTTCATTTGCACCTTTCCTGAGTTGATTGTAATATATGGCTTGTTGTAACAAGTCCAAGAGTTCTTGTGTCAACATAGGATCCGCGTTCGGCCACGCTGGGCATTGTGTTAGATTAAAGAATCAAGATGACAAATTTGAAACGGACTTACCAACACATGGTTGAGTAGACTCCATTTTTGTTGTCAGGGGCAGTGAACAAGTTTCCCTCGGGGTGGGGAATGAGGGGGAGAAATAATGATGTTGGAGAGATCAAGGTAGAGAACAGTGGTTGAGCAAGTGAGTTGCAAGATAAGCTGGCAAAGCACCCGTGGAAGATGTGAGACTGTGAAGAGAAGGGATGAAAAGGTGAGAAACAAGAAGGAGAAGTCCAGGTCCCATGAGCACTTTCCTTTCAACGAAAGATATGCTGGGCACCTCGCTTTCCCCTTCTCAGTTAGGTGTGATCCATATCATATATCTTATACATAGATATAGACTATTGAGAGACTAAGAATAGGAGCTACTCACCAAACTTATAACATCCATGAACATAGAAATAGTAGTATTATTGATTTAAACTCCAAATCCAAAGATCTGTATGTGAATTCCTTTAAACATGATAACAACGCTATGCAGACAAGGCTCTGGATCCAACCTTGGAAGTTTCTATAAAGTTACACTGGTCAATGGTATCCGAAGGTGAGAAAAGACACAGAAGGGCTCCTGAATCAAATATTCACATTCTTATCCACTCACGAGGGGATCGGGCGTAAGATTGGTGGCTGTTATAGCAGCACCATCGCCTGGCGTGATAGTCCCCTCGGAAGGACTATCAATCTCCTTAGACGTATCCTTCTCTTCGTTCTCACTCTTGACCGGAGGCTTTGTACCTTTTTCACGCATCGCTCCGCTTTCAAATGCTTCTTCGGGCAGAGGACGAACATGGGGCTGGCAGATCCACCAAGGCCTTCCATATTCCGCAATCACTGCTTTAGATCCCTTCAAACTCTCATCGGGTTGTGCTTCAAACTTCTCGGGAGAGGCCTCGTACTCCTGAAGTCCACCTTTGATGGCCTCTTCGAGGAGAACCAGGGTGTGCTCAAAAGCGGCCATGTCGCCTGGTTTCGATGTAGCAAGAGCATCTCGAACGTTGGTATGAGTTGCAACCATTGGCCGCAAGACTTGGAAAAGGTGACCCTGCATGAAACCGAGGCTGGCAGAGTGACACTTCTTGCCCTTCTCGGCCTTGCTCCGCTTTTGCTTCTTCTTAAGCGGGCCATCCTGGTGGTCGTTATCTTCGGCATCATTGGTTTCTGCAAACTCATCGACTGGATCAGATGGAAGATAAAGCGGCTTCCTTTCTGGAACCGGCTGCTCGAGAACGTATTTATAGATAATATCAAGGTATCGTCGCAGGACGGCGTCGATTCGGTAACCGCCCTTTCCATCCCGACCACGCCAGTATTCTCTTCCCTCGGTGCCAGCTGGTGGCGGCTTGCTGAATATGGATGGGTCTGATAAATTTCCTTCTGCGCTCATCACGGCGTCGGCCCCGGTCGCCTCGAGACAGGTCTCGATGTCACCGTAGTTAAGAATATTGCCATTGGCAAAAATCACCGTATCCGAAGGTAGATTGTCTCGTAGATAGCGGATGTAGCCCCAGTCTGCGACACCAGTGTTGTGGCCCTTCTGTTCCCGTCTGCGTCCATGCACAGTGATAATACTGGCACCAGCGGAGAGAATCATTTTAGCGTACTCCAGGGTCTTCTCCTTGGTCTCCTGGATACGGAATTTTACCGTGACAGGGATTGGGAGCTCGGTGTGCAACCGATGCACAAGTTTATAGATCAAGTCCCAGTCTTCTTGGAGGAAAGCTCCGTAGTGTCCCTTTTTCGCGATACCCTGTGGGCAGCCAAGGTTCAAGTCCACAGCGTCGCAGTGAGGTGCAACATGGCGGGCAGCCTCCAAGAACTCATCTGGATTATTTGTGCAAAATTGAACGAAAAGTGGCCGGTCAATTGCGGGATTTCCATCCAGAAACAATTCATCCTTGCCTTCTCCGACGGTTTTGCGAGTAGGTTGGAAATGTTTGGCCCGGACATTCTCTTGTTCGCCGAATAGACGTGCGTGGAACATTGGGGTGTATGCGAGTAAAGGCTTCGGGTCGTTTGGTGGCATGAAGGATCGAGTGAGCATGCGCCAGGCCTTGAGAAAACATTAACGCTGGTCTGCAGATGTTACAACTTGAAAGGCAAACTTACAAATTCAGATCTGTCGACCATTGGGGCAACAACATATTTTGGGCTGCCAATACTTTCATAAAACTTTCTTCCAAAGAGCTTATCCTTGACTTGAGGCGCAGCCGCGGAGGTCTGCTCAATGCTCTTCGGTGGGCTTGCTTCGGATGCCATTTTTGAGAGATGAGACTGGAAAAAGTGTCGGGAAAATCGGCCCAGCAAAGGGCTGAGAGGCTTGAAGATACCTATGTTGACGCCTGGAAGAAGAAAAAACGTGGTTATGAGTCAACGATCGCCTCCAGTCGCATCACAATGGAGAAACAACTTTTGCGAAAAGCATCCTATCTCATCCGGAATTACTATTTCCCGGCTTATCTTATCGTCGCGGGGATTCCAATCTTCAATGTTGGAAGCTGCAAACGCGTTGAGCTCGTGGTGTTACTTGAGAGATTACCTTTGCATCTGAGGTTTCTAAGGTCACCTTGTCATATGCCCGTTCCCTTGTTCACTTTAAGAGCTGCTCGATCAACCTCAATTGCCCAGGTGACCTTTGCCAAGTTGGATTCGCGTGTTGGTTACATAATCTGATATGAATGCCCCGGCGCTGGCCAGAGACTAACCCAGTAAGTCCTGGAGTCCTACAATGAGAATCTGGGCTCGAAAGAAAAGATCTGATGCATATATGCCACGTTGTGTGAGATGGGATTGATATTGTAAAGCTAATGTGTTGAGGTCCGGAATTTGATATAGTTCTTGAACGTTCACTACTATTATCTCTCAACTGCCAACAATGGACTCGTCAACAGGACCAGGAAGTAAGTCCCCGGTCCACACAATCTTTTCTCTAGGCAATTCTAACTGTGTGTTAGCCCCTTTAAATCTCTGCTTGTCTGAACATGGGCTATATGCTGCCTACGTGAGTGGCAAGGGCCTGGTTGTTCACTCAAATGTAACCGCGGAAAACAAGGAAGTACAGATCGCCAGGATCAAAGAGACTCCACTCAAATCACTCAAATACTTCAATGTGGAAAGTCCTCCTGGTTCATCAGATGATGAGGTTGTCTCCCGGCGGCGGCTCCTGTCCGTAAGCGACAGCCGAATCTCCGTCTGGCAGCTCACTCCGCTTGAAACATTCGCCGAGATTGAGAGCATTGAGCCGGGGGCATTAGCTGTCGATTTTGGCGCCAACGAGAATGAAGTTCTTGTGTTTCATGCGTGGCACACTAAACTCAGTGTCCACTCATTGGAGACCGGGCGCAGCTCAGTCATTAAGACACCAAAGTTTGCCCATCATCTCGGCTTTGGTTATCGACCAAAAACCAGACAACTCGCTATTCTACTCAAACCGGAGACTTCGGACCTACTGACCGTCCATGAGCCCCGGTCCTACGAGCTCGTCAACAGGACCGTGCTTCCAACCATTGATGCCCAAGGGTTGAAATGGAGCCCAGATGGGAAATGGATTGCCATCTGGGATGTCGCTAGTGCAGGCACAAAGGTTCTAGTATTCACAGCGGACGGTCAACTTTTCAGGACGTATTCTGGACCATCTGGGGTAGATGAGTCCTTCGACCTCGGGGTGAAACAAATTGAATGGAGCCCTGCTCCCGAGCAGGGCATTTCCGACATATTGGCTGTGGGAAAGGTCAATGGGAATGTTGACTTGCTCCGGACCCGCACCGTGAGTTGTCTTCTCAATATGTGCAGCATTATTTACTAATTCTATTCTGGTAGTTCTCTTCCGCAACGACACTCTCACATGTCTTCCAAACAGACCAGCAATGTTCCCATATTTGGCGCGAGCGATACATTAGTGCTGCGGGAGAAGCCGAATATGCCGAGGCATCCTCCTCGTCCGCATTGAGCATGAGCCCCGAGTCTTCAGGGCCGCCACGGGGCGTCTTGGCAATGACCTTCAGCCCAGACGGTCACCTCCTTGCGACTGTTGACACTGCACGGCAGAATGTCGTTTGGATTTGGTCACTAGAGGGCACGCCAACACTTGCATCGGCTCTAGTTCACGAGCAACCCGTTCGACAGGTTGTTTGGCATCCTTCATCACCACAACTTTTGATCAACACAATCACGAATACATTGCCTGCTATTCGATGGTGGTCCCCACATGGTCATCCATTGATTGCCCGGGTTCCTATTCAGAGAAGCGAGAATGGAAAATATGATGTGAGATGGGTCGCAGGGTCAAATGCGGACTCACCGTTCTGGTTCAGCTCACCGGAAGAACATGTTATTGGATATTTGTCTACTTGTGATGGTGCTGTTGAGTTTGAGGTGTTGAACTCAGTAAGCAGCAAGAGTTTGTCTTGATTGAGATAATATGCAAGTAAATGAATATTTTGTAAAAAGAGGACCCAAATGGGTTAATTGCCCCTGGGTAGAAATAAGAGAATACTTTGAGCATGAGCTTGTTTTACCGGCACAACGGCGTAAATATATAGATAATTTGAGGTCATGAGCCCGTTCGATCGTTGAACAAATTGAGGACCATGCACGATGCAACGTCCTCGTCTCTAACCGTTTGATCTCTCCCATGCATATATTCATAAAGCCGTCCCTGCTATGCTTTCCCACATCGACTGCCTTTGTTGCTGTGTGTGCTTATTATATATGTATACAAGTGTCCACTTATTGACAAACACCTAAAGCCCCAAGGTTAATAGGTAGTTCATATTTCTTTCTTTCTTCTTTCTTGGCTTCAACTTGCTATTTTATTAGATTATATATGCTCCATACTTTGCTTTGTTTCAAAATCACATATTATCTATCTCTTGGTTCAGCCAAACGCTGCTATTAAGTTGCAATATTCTCCTACTTACTGTCGTTTATCCTTTTCCACAATATGGATAGATTATGCACCAGGTTACGATTACAAGCAACTAAAAGACAATACTCTTGTGGTCACATTTGAATTCACATAAACTAACTAATGAAAATTTCAAAAAGACTAAAAAAGAATCTCCGATAGGGGGAATCGAACCCCCGGCTGCCGTGTGAGAGACGGCGATGTTAGCCACTACACCATATCGGATGGTTGAAATAATATCTGCAAATTACGTTATTTGGCCTAGAGCTGGGCTTTCCGGTCTAGCTTTATATGGCCCTATACGTCGCCTTGCATGGTTCTATGAAATCCTCCCTACCGCCCCTTCAACTTTCTAGCTCTCCTGCTCCTTTCTTTCCCCCCCCCAATACGCGCCTTGTAAATAAGGCATTTTTGCTTGGCGACGCTAAAAGTGTCTCCACTTTGGTGGGCGTTGTCGCAGTCTAGTTACCCGAATTCACGGGTGAACTCGGCCTTAGTATTCGACATATCACTTGTGCTCTCACGAATTAGCTCGCGTGCATTTCATCCCTGTACAAAAGGTCGCGAACTGATAAGTGCATTGTTAGTAACTATCTAATGGATCCTATGAAATTGGCAACATACGATGCTTTTCCTATGAACCCCTGTGCTAAGCCCTGCGGTGCTTCGGTGTAATGTCTTAGAGGGAAGCCCTGCGGTGCTTCGGGTGTGATGTCCGAGAGCTAAGCTATTTGCTGTAGATAGCCAACAGAGGCCAAAGCGACGCATTCTGACCTGTTTATTGGAAATAACGAGTCATGCAGGAGGGGGTACCTAGCCTATCGCTTTGGAAAGACTTGCTTCTTTAGTCTCCGAACAGCACATTAGGGCGCTAAACTCAAAGAGACAAAACTAACCCGAACAGGCAATTCATACGCCGTTTACGGAGTACTATGCACTTCTAATAGATTTAGAGGTGAAAGCTATGCGATTTAAGCCCTTCATATTAATTTATCTTTCTATAATTGAACGATATGGTCAAGATACATACATGTACATGGAAGTGCAACTCTTATGTGGCTGGTTAACAAAGTATTTTTGGAAATGAGAAAATCACAACTGGGAGGTATGAGAAGCTATATCTAAATCTAAACCTAAATTACATCCCTACGTCTATATACTACTTCCCAGATGCTAACCACTTTCATCAACGCCTATACATAAGGTGGGCATCGGTCGGTAATGGCTATTATAACGACTGCTATTACTGGAGCAACTCTTCTGATCTATTCAGCACTTCTTGCGGTTTACTAATTTCATGAGAGTAGATCAGCAAAGAAGATAGAGGTATTCGGCGTTTTCAGCATCTATCACACGCAAAGATACCCCCAGTTAAGTTGACGGAGCCCACTATATTTGCGCCTCTTCGCAAGATTAAGCATTAGGCCCCTCGCTCTCTTCTGGCAACGCATTCTCAATGAATCCATTGGATTCTTTCCATGCTTGCAAGGCTGCTAGTTCCTCCTCTGGAATCACTACATCCTTGTTCAAATGCTGCTGCAGGTCTTGAATTACACCCCCAATCTCGACATCCGACTTCTCCGTCGAACAAACAACGGTCACCGAGTATAAGGTTGCGTTCATACTGGTAATGCTGTAAACGTTTCCTCTCACATGATCGGCAATGCCGACGAACACATCGTCGATTGAAGCGGCGAACGTAGCTCCGATACCTCGAAACGTGGAATTCCCATGCATGTTGAGCCATATAACGTGCACAAAAGGAGGACCAAGAAATGTATCTGTCCGGGTGTTTTGCCGGATTTCACCCGTTCTGGGATCCTGATATCTCCCATCCACGATAGGGACTTTATGTTCGGGGTGCCAGGGGGTCTGATATCTCATAATGGACGATAGTCCGACGGCTGTAAAGATTGACGTAGCGAGATACTTGAAAGACGTGTGTGGCTGGAATGGGATATCCGGGATGTAATGTTTTGTGGGACTGGATATCACCAAAGGAAAACGAAGAGGAACTTTATTTTAAAGGTGGAAATGTGATTGCCTCCCGAGCTCGAAGTCCTTTATACTGTTTTCTCTGTAGGTGTGTAAACAGTCCACTTATCATTGACACAGAGCAAGGATTAAAATGAGATTTCTCGACTCTGCGCTAGCGCCCCTAAAATGCAATGCTACCATATGCGACTCGGCCGTGAGTTGCCGCAAATTTGACTACTCAAAGTACTGTTACATTCAACCTGACCTTACGGGGGTGCCTTTGTCCCTAAAGAAAAAGCTCCACATGGACGGGCCTTTTAGGTAGCAATATACTTGGTATGCGGGATTTTAATGGTCAGCTGTGCTAAAGAAATTTGGCTTGGTTGTTTTTTTAAAAAAAAGGCATACTGGACAAGACATTGCGCCGATCCGCGATAGGCTGTATCTGTCGTGGTGCTGTGGACTAGCTATGAGAAATGATATAAAAAGGCGGAGCCTTTCTAACGGAACACCTGGAAGTTCAAGTTTGTCTATACATCCATTTTACGAAACATACTTTCAACCGTGACGCACTGTTAGTCAAGATGAAGGCTCAGGTTCGTCTCCCTTATGCTAGGAACTTTTATATCTTTTACTTTTTTTTGACCTATACCTCGTGCATATGGACAGATCAGCCTCATGTCAGTCGTATTGCTTCTCACAGTGAGGGGCTTGGCAATTCCTATTACCGATGATCCCCGAGATAAAGGGCTCAACAGCGGTCCGAAGAAGGATTGGATTTATCGTCTGAACTGTTCGACCTCGGCCAATGCCTTCTTTTGCCAGCATCATGGCGCCTACTGCTCAACACATTTTGTCCACGGCAGCGCCTTCTGCCAGCGAGATTGCATATGTATCATTGATGCCACTTGTAACCGTCCAGATTGTTCACCGGTGGAGGCTGCTGCCGAAGACTCGATCGATTCTGGGAACTCCCAGACTTCTTCCATCAGCACCTCTACTAATGTACCGGTTCCTACCCCTTTGGCCATTTGAGATTGAATGCCTGATTGAAGTCTTGATTCTCGGGGATTCCTAGGCTTATAAGGAAGGTCGTCGGGTATAAAAGCTTATCAGAGCTCTTGGATGGACAAAATTTGCTTCTACCACTGCCTATTTGAGAGTCGATCAAATGTGTCATTTGAACCCTGACAGCACTGTAATTTTTGAAGGGAGAGGCTATTTTCATTTGTCTCCTTAGGGGGGAATGTGACTATACTAGATAAGATGAAAAGGAAGGTACAAATTTTTCTAAGTCACTAAAACTGGTGTCGTCCTCATTGCCGACCCGCTCTAGTCCTCTAGTACGTCCTTACTCTCCTATAACTTCCTATACTTATAGAGCTGAGCCGTAGAGCAAACTGAGCTATAGGGAGGTATTGAGAGTTTGCTAGCTTTAAGGAGGAATTGAAGATAAGAACCGTGTGTCTTCTAGAACATAATATAAAGGATTCCCTAAAAGACCACCTCCCCCCTCGAAACCAGTATAGGAAACCTCGGTGTTCAAAATGACAACATTACATTCTAGGGAATGTCAAAAAGTGATACGGGTTCTCGAATACTGGTGTTATAAGGCAGTAGGCGGCCAAGGACCTCGGAACTCATGGTCTCTATTATTATTCTAGGGCACGAATCACATATCTAGATCTTGATATATTAAAAACAAAGAACCTCTTATATATGGATCCTATAGAAAGGATATACACAAATCAAAAGTTTTTCATTAGACCGATTCAGCCCCAAACCCCGAGAGTCGGGTACATTGAGCTGAGTCATTATTTTCTACCAACGCGTCTATCGAGGGATTATAACTCTAGAACCCTCGCTCTTTTCTCATTTAACGCGGAAATAACGCCCAACCCACCTCTCCTACCAACAGCCTGCTCTATCTCAACCTATACCAAGGCTATGCAAAGGGCCTGCCCCCCTGCCCCACTGAAAAGCCCACCCTCCGCCCCTACCCAAATCTTCCACCCATCGGGGTCCCACACACCTCCTCGACATCCGAAACCCGGAGAGAGTCAGGAAGCCCGAGAAGAGCCTAAATTGATCTAGTTATTGAACAACACCAGCAATAGATAAGCTGGGAGATGCCGGGCGGGTGGGACAGGTAGCCCGCCGAGGGAGAGCACTGGGGCAGACTGGAGAGCTGTCTCCAGGGCCGCGGGGTTATTTGTTACCTGCGCTAGGAGCTGCGCAAGAATGTAGTCATAGATATGAATGAGCAGGAGGTAGCAGGAGAGGATGAGGAGGAGGTCGGGGCTGCTTAAGTGAGGGTTAGGATGTGATGAACAGTGGCCGTGTGGATCGAGGTCCGGCGGCACAAGGGCGGATAAAATGTCCACAAATTCAGCAGCGATGGTTGCGACAATCTCGAGGGGGTTGGAGGAGGGACAGGAGGGGGTGGCCGAGCTGGCACGACTAGTGCAGGACTCAGAAGACTGAATGTGGTGAACATAGGCAACGCTCAGCACCTTGGTGAGGTCCCAATGACTGGATTGGAGTCGGAACAGCTGTTTATATAGGGTGCGGTGTATATGTGCCAGTTGCATGCGGTATTTGCGCATTGGGCCGGCGTTGTCGGCGGAAGGGGAGAACTCAAGGGCAGGTATGCTAGGGGAGAAATCGCCGCCTATCCCTGAATCGGGGAAGTAGTCGTCGGGGTAAAGGTTTGTGATATCGGTCGACCCCCAAAGGCTAGACGGGATCTCGTAAGGCACGTCCATGGTGGCGAAGTCGAATTTATCGTGCGCGTCCAGGTCCAGGTCCAGGTCCAGTGGACCGAATGAAGCATAATTATTATGCCGAGGAGACCCTCCCGCGCTGCTCATACTTGCAGCAGTAGTAGCCTTTGTGGGCCGACTAGGCCTCCGGGACGAACTGGTAACACATTCGACTTGGGAGCGCACACACCGCAAACATGCGTCAGTGGGATGTCCATCGACACGCATGCAGCCCAGTTTCTGCGTTCGGCAGCGATCACATGCTGAGTGTTTGCTCAAGGATGGTTGCGAAGAGTGTATAGTGCCAGCATCAGTTATAGCTGCTTGAACATCAACTCAAAACCTACGCCGCGTCAGAGTTCCTTAAGTACATATGTATCTGTCTTTGGCAGCTGCTTGTATGACGCGGCGACACCTTTACACGATATACCATCGCTTAAGGATCATTCTTACGGCCCCCAATAAATGATGCCCGTCCTTATTTCCGTCGTATCTACGAGAGTCCCCTATCGAGCTGGGGTTGGGGCACCTACCTGGCATACAGCTGCACGTGGTCAGATTTCGTGGTCAGCTTTTAGTTAAGCAGGGCAGGGCATTGGCCGAGCTTTCGGCCTTATATTTATCCGGAAATCCTGAACCCCACTAAGACCCGCCGTTGAGTGCTAGTTAACGGGCACCCAGTTGACCGGGTTACGGTTGACGGGGGTTACCGTAGCCAGTTTAAAGTGGGGTACCCTGGCTTGGCATAACTTCTAACCCCCGTCAACCGTAACCCGCTGTGGTGGTGGAGATACCGGAAGTTAGTTTACCCGTCTCCAGCGGAGTATCCAGGCAGAATGTGGGGTATATTACCCTCCCACCATTGTTACCATAGCACTAATCAATCCTTTCATTAATCCCCTTTTCCCCGTATGACTCGGTGGCTCTTCTACGACCCCTCCTTTGTCCGGCCTAGGCTTCCGCAGAACCCAACCCGGACCTAGCCCGGACCCAACCCGGACCTAACCCAAACCCGGGTCCGGGTTGGGTCCTGCGGAAGCCTAATTACTAGCACCTGGCACGTGATCTCTCTTCTTTTCGTGTATATACCGTGACTAGATCCCCATTGAAATCAAGCGTACTTGCTGCTAGATTAGGGGGATGATGTAAAAAGAAAATGAGGAAGAAATCCTATATGTCCTATGTCCTACAATGTCGTACATCTAAATGTCTTTCGATCTTCCTTTCCTGAGGATTGATAGTTTCCTCTAAGCGCCCTCTGGTAGAACCTGACTTTATTTGAAATTTGAAATTGTATTAGACGTTTCTACAAGATGTATGCTATTACAAGCCTGAATATGGATATTGTGGAGCAAAACTCCAGTCAATTATTTTAAAAGGACTGGTACGCTTACACGCCGTCGCCAAACCCGAAAGGCTTAAACAAAACCTTAGCTCTAAAGATAAAAGGGGCTCGGAATAGTCCCAAGGTTTAGGAGGGAAGCTACCTAGGTAGAGATCCATTCCTTATTAGGCCGCGGCGAGGGATATACGTATCAATGATGCCTAGGAAGATATATCTTTCTACTATTTCAATCCTCCATCCTAAATTATATTCAATATTCCTGTTTCCTACCTTATACTAAATTTCATATACGAGAATCGTTTCATTATCTCAAAGGAATGTCCGAACTACTTAGAAGTCAAGAATTGAAGCCAGTCTCTGACTGCCACCTTCCTCCCCAATGCCACTTATGTGAGCCGAACCCAGATATGCTCACCTCTGTCATCGAGAACGAGCATACTCGCCGTTTAGTACTGCAGCAGTGTGAGAAGCTAGAGACAGATCTTGATAACTTAACAGAGAATCACCCTGTGTACGAAGACGACAAAAATATTGTGCTAAGAATCGACTACCTTGAACAGTTGTCTTTATTTCTAAAAGAGGAGACACAGTTAATTGGAAAGTCGATAAAGGCCCTAAAAGAACGTGTTGAAAACCCCGAAATTTATATCGCTATGGAAAGACTCTCCGACAGTGAGTTTAACCGAGTTTATGCTTCTTTAAAGCAGAATCCCAACCGCCAGATACGAAAAGAGCTAGCCCAGAACTCCCAGGATTGCGATAACTACTTTGGCTCTTCTAAGCGGTTGCTTAAGTCCTTAAAGGTGGATGACATGAATAACAAACTTGGTCCAAGCCCTCCATCCTATAACACGGCGACTAGTGTTCGGAGAGCAAGTGATAGTGCTCCCTCAAAGCCGTCTCAGAGCTTTTGGAAGAAATTTTGGAAATGTTTAGCTCGGATTTAATAGGAAGGAGAAATCGAGTCTCACTAGCAGTGATCATAAGACTGCCGAAAATTGCTGTTTATTTTGCTTTAAAGCGCCGTGATTATCGATATGAATGGATTTGCTTGATGAAATTCCTAATGCTGTCCAGGTGAGAAAGCTTCTCTCACCCCGTGTATAAAGCTATATATAAATCAGGCACTAGAACCCTATTTGCTCGAAATTTTACCACCTAGGTACTTGGGTTTCAATAGCAAGATGTAGTTGATTCATTCAATACGTTACTTCTAGTGATTGTGCTTAGATTCTATAGCGGAAATATCTCTTTTATCGTTTTTGACTATCATGGACGTTACAGTATTAGAAAAGGATGATCATTGCTGAGCGTGAGCGAAACAACCCATACTAACTGCCTGTGCCGCCCACCGGGGAGGGGCCGGGGGGGGGTATGGGCGTATACAGGTAGCTTTGCTGAGCGTTAGCTTAATTCACTTTTGGGATCCATTGTGGCTCCTGAGCGTGATTAGGCCCAATATATATACCGCTGCAGCAACAATCAGACGTTCTGATTGTCGCTATTATCTTTTAGCAGAGTCCACTGGTAAAATGGTCCTATATAATCACACAGGTCCAGCGGCCTGCCCAGGTGAGTTCCTTTCGGGATCTACATTAAACAGCAAAATGCATTCCCAAGATGATAATGCCCGGCCGCAGTATGTATTCAGGCATGGTCACCTCTGAAGAGGGCCAACCAAAGAAAAATAAAAAATGAAAAATGAAAAAAACAAAAAACCAAAACAACAAAACAACAAAACAACAAAAAGTAGAGACAGAAGACTCGTTTTCTTCCTTCATCTCACCTCTCACCTCACTGAGGTCCTCGGAGAGAAGCAAAAACGGCCAAAAAGCCCAGAGGAACGCCACCAAGGACACGACCATCATCTCCTCCTCCTCCTCCACCACACCCCCGGTTTGTCAAAAAGTTCCGTTTTCATTCATCTCACCTCGCTAAGGGTCTCGGAGAGAAGAAAAGGATAAAACAACAGAGGAACGCCACCAAAACCACCTCCTCCTCCACCCCCGGTTTGTCAAAAAGTTCCGTTTTCATTCATCTCACCTCGCTAAGGGTCTCGGAGAGAAGAAAAGGATAAAACAATAGAGGAACGCCATTGCCTCGGCATCGCCTCAGCGGGACAAGCCAGCCACCCCAGCCGGCGAGTCAATTCCGAAGAACTCTTTCAGCCCGTGAAAGCTGTTGCGCACCACGGTACTCCCGCTGGACAAGTCTGAGGAGGTCAGCCTCCTCTTTCTCTTGGGCGGGGGGGTCTGGGGGGTCTGGGGGGTGGCCGGGCTCGTGGGGGTCGCCGGGGTCACAACAAGCAGACGGCCTTCCACATCATCCCCTGCGGGGAGATCCTCGCGCTGCTCGCCCGTACCGATATTGTGGAGGCTATTTTACGATACATTAGCCTGTGTGCATACATAGGCAAAGATCCGCCAATATCGCTTCTATGAGACTCATGGTTCACCACTTACGGGATACCCTCAGAACCCTTCTCCTTGGAGGCTAGCCACCTCCGTATAAAATAGCCGGCGCCGCCGGCGAGGCACAAAGTGACCACGGTCAACAAGGCCCAAAAGCCCGGCTTGGACACCAAATTTTCACTCATGGACCGAGAAGTCCCGGAAGCAGAGGGAGAAGGCGAGGACTGGGGGGTAAAGGTGGGTTGAGGGGCGGGGGGGAGCGGATTCACAACGATACTGATTATGTTTGTAATATTATTCGCCATGGCTTCGATGTTGTGAATACAAATCTACGCTAGGGGAGGGGGAATATGGTATACCCCCTACGCAACATCGTGCCTGCTTAATTTGTACCAACTACGTCGTAACTACGTCTATAGCTTCCCATTCTACAGAAAGAGAAAGGCTTCTGCAACTGGGAACCCTAAAAGTGTTTAAAGTAGGTGCTGAGAAGATACCCTTAACAAGTGAGAGTTGGTAAAGTAAGTGTTATCAAAAATTGAGAGAAGTCAAAATGTAAGAGTTGTTAATGAGTGAGAGAAAAGTGAGCGAAAACTGAGAGAAAAACGAGAGAAAAGTGAGAGACTGAAGAAGGCGAGATAGTGAAACGTCACGCTATGGTCAAAATGGATATAGTAGATTATATTAGATACCGTGGTATGTCGTAGTTGTCATGTTATCCCCATGCTATTACGGGCCGATGGGAGAAGAAGAGAGGCGGATTGCCTTCGAGTCGATCAAATTATCACCAAATGATGGAACACCAATGGCAATTGATTTAGATAAAATGTTGCAACTGCTGATGCACGCCCCCATGTGGTGCTTGTTACTGGAAAAGATACCCAGACCGCCCAGTCTACAGCCATAGGGGCCTATATAATCCCCCACCTCCCCCAAGTCATTGAAATGAGTCTTTCCGCATCTTTTCTTTGACCTACAGGCCCCAATTTTGTCTTCATCGGTGGACCGGCTCTCACAAACTACCGATCGGAAAGGCCATTACGGGTAATACCAAGAATAGAGAATGGGACTACAGATGAGAAGGATCTATTACCTCGAATCTATAGTGGTAGTACCCCTTGTGACAACCCCGAATCGAACATGCCATCTTGTATTGGGCAGTTAGAAGGCGAAGGAATTTGCATCAAAGTCGGCTCACCGACAAGGGACATGTCTTTGACATATCATTCCACGGATATTCAAATTTCGTTCAGTCACCTTGCGGTGACAAACCAACGGTATTTCCAGGTTTTATGAATACAAGTACAGAGTGGGGAAAGCTCTACCAGAGTCCCTTCAGGAGGACTCAACGCTCAGAATTCAAGCGGTTTCGTCGTAGTTGACTAATAAACATTGAGAAACTTGTCCGAGAAGCAAGAAGGCAAAAAAAAAAAAAGAGATAAAACTATGAAACAGTGAACCGACAAGCCAATTTGTTGGACTACCTCCATGTTTGCTAGTTTGATTGTTTGACAGATTGAGCCTTACTTCAGATGGTTTTGGCAGTGTATATAAACACTGCATTTCTTACTTCTAATGAATAATGATTCTTCTTCCTCTCTCTCTCCCCACCTGGTAGTAACCCTCCAACACAATTCCATCTCGATCATTTGTGCTTGTTTTCCTCCGCTGACTCCTGAACCACAACGTATGCGGGCATGCTGAATTCAGTGAGCTCTTCCTCACGAGCAGAAATATATCTGCGAACAATTCCTGGGCGAACAAGAATCAAGACCCGATGACCATCCACTCTGTCGCTATAATCGCATAGATTGTATTCATGTAAATACATCCTGTCAGCTTCGCCCAGAGTGAAGGTCTCAGGCAATTGTGCGAGCGTATGGAAGTCAATATGGCCTCGTATATTTCCCATTTTTGCAGCCTCTTCTGCTGCCCGCTCATAGATCATATAAAGGAGCTCATACCGCTTGTCCTCCTCCTCCTTGCTTGATGGGTCTCTAAGTAGCCACTTGATAGGTTCACTGGAGAGAGTTTCATCCACAAATTGACCGATGAAAGATTGGCGGCGGTCCCGATGGTGAGTTCCAAGTAGTGTGCTCGGTGCCAGGTCTAGAGTCATCGAGTTTGCAAGGCGGTTCGTTTCAGATCTCCACAGTGCCGCCATGAGTGGGTTGGCTATAGCGATAAAAGAGGATGGTCAATGAATCATATCTTTGGACGGAAAGTTGTATACATACTTTCATAGAACCTATCATACAGATGCTGCAGCCGTGTACTGAACATCTCATCTCCTTCATCTGATGGAGACATTTTTCCATCCAAGTACCAGAAAGGGGCCATGAAAAATCTACCAAAGATGTCTTTATAGATCAGAGCTTCCAGAAATATCTCAAGGATTGTCCCACGAAGCATATCTGGAACGAGTCCCATAAGGACATCCCATTTCTCTTGCACGCAGTATCCTGCGAGGCTGCTGATGATTGTCTTTTTCTGGCTTTCGGAGAGAAGGTCCACATCCTCAGGGTTGGACTTTGCGTTTTCAATGAGAAAGGGTTGGACAAACACGGTGAATCCGAGCGCATGTTTCATTCCCTTTTTGTTTCCTGGCCCGGACCAAGTAAACATGCCCGCCTCAATCATCCTTCTCATCTCAAGAAACTCACTCTGTGTATGCAGAGCATTGTCGGATTTTTGGCCAGGTGTGCAAACAGACATCTTTCCTTTCTTTTGCTGATGTTCTAGAGGTGGAGGGTCTTCCTTTTAGAGCATGTCAGACCAAACATATAGCAGGAAAGGGGGAAATTCTTACATGAGATTTCTGTCTCTTCGGGTTCGATTTAGTAGTATCCATAGGAGAAGAAGTGATATAATCAGGGAGTAGGGGAAATATAAGAAAGGAAGATAGATTGGTTTCAAAAAATAATAATAATAGTAATACGGAGTAGTAATAATATTAATATTAATACGGTCATGTTCCACTTTATGTCTACGTGAATCGGGTAGAAGCATTGCCACACACATTTCGTTGTTACTTTAGAACTAGGTGTTCGACATTCACCAAGACCGATACGAGAGGCTAGACATACATTTCTTTGTTACTTTCGAACTAGGTGTTCGTCATTCACCAAGACCGGTACGAGAGGCTAGACATACATTTCTTTGTTACTTCTTGGGAAATTTCCTCTTTGAAACCGGTCAAACTGGTACGAACACTCAAGTTAGAGATAAAGAAATGTGTACTTTGAGCCTGGATGAAACTAGGGCAAATTAAAAGACACCAGAATACCTGCATAAGACACTATCCACACACTTTTATTTCTTTTTTGTGGAACTAGTGCGGATTTCAGGAAATTCCATATTAGAGATAAAGAAATATGTTTTTCTTTTCTTTTTTGAGGTTGAATGCAACCAGGGGCGAAGAACCAGGAGAAACTGTAGTCCCTCCATGAGAGACTGGCTACGCACATTTCTTTATTTTATTTTTGTGGCACTAGTGCAGATTGCAGGAATTTCACATTAGAGATAGAGAAATATGCTTTTTAATGCCGGATGTAACTATTAGGAGAGACTATGATCCCTTATAAGAGATTAGCCACGCACTCTTCTATTTCTTCTTTCGAACAAATACAACTTTTATGAATGCCCAAAGGGTATTTTGAAGTAGAACTAAACCGGGAGCCAATTAAGAGGAAATATGTAGAATCCATAATATGTCTTTCAGTCACTCTCGGAATCAGGCAGTTCTGTTTCTCATCTACTTTATTGCGGACTCTTGCATGTAACGAAACATACGGTGGTTATGTTGGAAAGACGACTGAAACAGAAACATAACCTTGGAATTAACCCATCTAGAATGAATCAATAGAGCTTCATCAAATGTATAACACTAAGCATCCAGGCTGACTTTTCAATTCAACTTGTCCTTCCAAGGCCCCAGTACAAACATTACATATCTTGATTTGAGAACATCATGGAAGTTGAGAGTGGTTACAAGCTTGTTGTGGCTGTGGACTACGGTACCACCTTCACAGGTAAGAAAGCCCGTCTTCTGTCAATAACTCATTCGTTTCTTTTACTGACATACCCGATCTTTTCGCTTGAAAATAGCGATAGCTTTTGCCATCAAGTCCAATGCAGTTGGCCAAGCGGACACTGACAGTATTCGTTTGATAACCCGTTGGCCTCCGGGTGTTACAAGTGGTTTTGACACCCCGTCCCTAATCTCATACACGCACAATGGAGAACCACCGCTC
Organism: Penicillium palitans; assembly: GCA_019190355.1. NCBI lineage: Eukaryota > Fungi > Ascomycota > Eurotiomycetes > Eurotiales > Aspergillaceae > Penicillium > Penicillium palitans. The sequence goes on from JAHAQQ010000025.1 coordinate 215,920, forward strand.
TGGGGGTACCAGGTTGAGCCAGGCATGCAATCATATGCCTGGACAAAGCTGCTATTAGACAGAAATATCCAGCATGGTGACTTCGACGATGAAATGCTGAGGGTGGTCACTGGTTCAAAGATCCTGCAGCTGCCCGACCAAAAGGAAGCTGTGGACACTGTCGCTGATTATCTTTCTCAGATCTACGGACATATCCAATACCATCTCCCCAGAGTTGTAGAGCTTCCTCGCGGCTGCGGAGGGGATCCAAGTGGAGTGCCGATAGATTTCTGCTTCACGACCCCAGCTAGCTGGTCTGAACAGACAAGGTCCCTAATGCGTGAGGCAATCCGAAGGGCAGGCTTCGAAACAAGCCCTCTACATCAGGTGTGGACTGGAACGGAGCTGAGGCTGCGGCTCTTGCTGTTTTCAGTGACAAAGATTTCAATCTCCAGGTAAGTCAAAATACTGAACTCAAGGTCTTGACTTCGTTTAACTCAATATTTTGCTCACTGAACCCCTAGTCTCATGATGTTCTAATCTGTGACTGTGGAGGTGGCAAGGTGGTGAGATATACCTACCCCATTATATTGTTAACACCTCATAATCTCAAATCATAATTAGGATATCACAACATACTATGTCACAGATGTTGTTCTAACAATCTCTATTGAGCAGATCACCGCCGCTATGGGTATGATATACAAAAAGAAAAAAACAATTGACATGACCTTGACACTAATAGGCAATAGGAGCTAAATGTGGTGGAACTGCTATTGACAGTCGATTCTATGAATTTGTGTCTAGTCGGCTTGAAGGGTAGTTCGATAACCTACCCATGAGCGAGATCCAACCAGGAAGCCGGGCCATGAGAAGATTCGAAGAGGTCAAAAAAGCGTTCGATGGCAAAAGCGAAGTCACCTGGCACTTTGACTTCAACTTAAATGCACCCAGCACCCATCCTGCATTTTCTAATCAAAAACAAAGACGTGTTTTTCTTCGATCTCAAGATGTTCGGGGTTTGTACGAGCCTGTTCTCGGCTCGATTTTCGCCCTCATTCGGTCTCAGATCAGCGCTGCGAATGAAAGATGTAGGCGCGATGTCATCAATGTGAATGCCTTTCATCCGTGCTTCGTGGGTTACATGTGAAAATACCATTAGCCTCTTTCCTCTATAGAAAGTCGTCTTGGTTGGCGGATTTAGCGCCTCGCCCTATCTCCAGGAAACTCTACAACGTGCCCTAAAGCACATTGGCAACATTTCCGTGCTTGTTCCTATGAAACCGTGAGTCAAATCCCTCTTTGTATGCTGCAAGGTTAGGGGGCAATCTAACATGCATATCATAGGGGAGAGACCGTTGTTCGTGGGGCAGCACTTCAAGGCCTTCGGGGCTACTCTCCTCCAACATACAAGTGCTGGCGAAATTACGGTCTTGCATCGGTTCAACTTTTCGATCTATCCCACCAAAACGAGTTGCAGGGGCTTGAATATGGGTCTAGCACGTTGCCTGCGAATTTCTTCGTCCATTGGGTGTTATGCAAGGTGTGTAGGATGTAAATATCCACTACCTGACATTATCTAACAGATTAATTCCGGAGAATAGGGTCAGAGATACTCAAACGAATTCCAGTCATCCTTTACAATTCGGGTACTTCATTGGGAGAATGATCTTCTTGTCAAAGCTGTGGGTATTTACGAGTCCAATCTCCCAGTTACATCAGCACGAGTTGGAAACCCCGGTACGTCGATAGTTCCCACAACTTGGCTTATAGTCTTAAGCGAATGATCGGAAATGCTGAGAACAGTTCAATATAGATATGCGTCGTGTCGATTATATTGAATGTCACTTCAATGGCCTTGACCTTACGCGGTTTCCTCACCAAACCATCGCCGGACAGACAGTCTACTACTTGGAGGTTTCGGTTGAAGTGTCTTTTCCAATGACCGATCGGGTGATACGGTTCAGTGCACGCGCACTTGACCAAGAAATTGGAGAAAAGTACCTTACTATGGCTCATGATTGATAGTAGAATACGGATGGATTGCTTTAGATCTGTTTGGCCGGGCTACCCCGACCTTGAATTTGCAACTGAAGAGGCAGCTGGGTTTATAGAACGTGGACTTTCTGATTGATTCAATTTGGTTTATTATTCCTTATCCTTATCCTCATCCTAATCCTTGTTCAAATCAAAAGTGAATAAATAGTGCGACAGGCAGGCATTCGGGCCTCGTTTTCGTCACTGAAGGAGCAAAGAAAGGTCTGTACGGCAATTGTTTGGGACCATCATGATTGAAACTTTGAACTCGCCTGGTTCTTTCAATAGAGCCATTTTACCATTTCAACACCTATGGTGTTAGATGAAAAGAAATGTGTAAAGTGGCGGAACAAAAGACATTGTAAAGGTTCCATCAAAGACCTCAAAAGTGATGATTTGGGAATGTCACCACAGAGTCGGCTGGGAGTAGATGACTGGGGGCAGGATGTGGTAAATTGGAATGCAGGAGGAATGGAAAACGGCAGATTCCAACGAGTCTAGGCTGGATTCTAATCACTCAACCCTAACCTGTCTTCGATGACCTTGACTATCTCGGTCCATTCCAACATAGCACCACTCCCCACGTCCCCACAAGCTAACACCTTGGATGACTGCGGTTGTAGAACCTCGAACCAGCCCACCTCCTCTCCATTGTCCTCATCTTTTCTAACGCCCCATTCTTCCTCTAGCACCCGGATATGCTGAGAGGTCACTGGGTGCCGCCACATAGCCGTATTCATGGCCGGTGCAGCTACAATCCGTTTTCGTTTCCCGTCAACATTGCCATCGGTATCCCAGGCCCGACATACAGAGGTCAATAGGTTATCGCTAAGTCCGTTGGCGAGCTTGGCTAGGGTGTTTGCGGAAAGAGGAGCAATGACAAGGATATCTGCCCAGCGTCGGAGAGAGATGTGCAAGATATCAACACCACGGCGCCAAGGCTCGGGTCCCCATTCCGCCTCATCATCGTAGACGGCTTCCACGCCAGGGAGGGAACTCAGGGACGAGACGGTGGGCTGCTCGGCGGACTGACCGGCTAGGAATTGCTTGGCTTTGGTGGTGAGGATTACTCTTATCGAGAGCTTGTGGGTATGATGGGAAAGGGCGCTGATGATATTGGCTATTTTGATAGTCGCGACTGAGCCAGTTGCGGCAAGAAGGAGGTGAATCCGATTGTCACAAATTGATGTCTTTGATTCTGTGGAATTTTTGTTCACGGCATCATCACCACTGCCGTAAGTCATTTCAGACATGACGACTTTGGATATAGAGCACCCGAATACGTCAAGTTAGTCTGTCTGTAACATGTGTAGTGTCGAGCCCGTCGTTATAGATGATACATGAGATCTATCCCCAGTGAGAGAACTTCCAGAGCTTCCAACCCTGGAAGGTTGGAAGCGGGGTGATAAGAGCTTATCGATAAGAATTCGACTCTTTCGGGTTTATAGGATGTGATGTACCTCCAGGGCTATAAGTCAGTACTACTGAGATATAACTGATATTATTCCTATTAATGTGGCGATTATGATTTTCGTTTTGTTTATACACCCATGTGAACCCATCATCCATTTCGAATAATATATGTATCATGCCCGAGAAAAGTATAACTCTCATCGTACGCGCCCTATACTCGACAACAACAGCAAATCGAGTAAATCAAGTGCTCTTCTTAGCATTCTCACGCTCAGCCTTTCGGAGAGCGCGCTTCCGAATGCTCTCATGCATAGACTTGTTCTGTCCGAGAACGAGCTTGCCCATAGTCCCAGAAACAGAAGTCAAGAACCAAGCCATGATACCATGACTCCAGTAGGGCGACGAGCTGTAAGCGTAGGTAGGCGATCCACCACTGCGACCAATCTTGGAAAGAACGGAACGAACGAAAGCGCGCGGGGTAGGGATAGAAGCTGAGGCACGACGAATCTTGGACATGGCAGATGTAATCAAGTAGGCTTGGACAAGTTCCACATCAATGCCGTAAGGGGCCAACTCGCCACCAAGAGCGGTAGACCAGTGCTGAAGGAATGCCTTGCTGCCGGAGTAAGTGGCGAGGAACGGGGTGGGTAGGAGACCGCCGAAGGAGCCCATGGTCAGAATCAGACCGCAGCGGCGCTGCATCATGCCCGGAACGACAAGCTGGGTGACGCGCAGCGTGCCGGTGCAGTTGATAGTCACAATATCGGCCATCTCTGCGGCGGGGGTCTGCGCAAACGGAACGGGAATCGAGTGGCTCAGGCCAACGTTGTTGACTAGCACGGACACGTCCAGATCGGAAACCAGTTCACCCAGCGCTTGGTAGTCGGCATCGGCGTTGCGTGAGAAATCCATCGCGAGTGTTTTGGTCTGCACCTGCGGGAACTGCTTGCTGATATCCTCTGACAGGGTTGCCAGCTTCGAGGCTGTTCGTGATACGAGAACAATGTTGAACTTCGACTTGGCCAATTGCAGTGCGAATTCTTTGCCCAGACCGTCTGAGGCGCCCGTTACCACGGCCCAGCTACCGGGAGGACCGAACGAGCGAAGCTTTTCAATCATTCTAAATCAGTTTCATCCCACTAAAGTTGAAGGACTGGATATTTAATTTCTTACCGGTTTACCCGGAAGCACGAACAGGCTGAGAAGCACCCGCACGAACGTCCAGACCTTGCAGGCAACGACCAGCCCACCAGTCGCCAGGAGGAACAGAGCTCCATAAGTAGGTAAGCCGGGAGTAATATGGGCTGGCCATTGGGATAGACACTCAATATGCTTCGAGAAATCCATAATGAGCAAAGAAAACGTGAATGACGGGAAGTTGATAGAAGGTAAAAAAAAAGTTGAGCAAACCGATGCGAGGCTTCCAAGGTTGTTGGGGAAGATCAATGCCAAGACTCCACCCCGAACATCCTCGGTCTCTCAAGGTCAGAAAAACAACCCCAATCTCCTTTCGAGCAAAAAAAACAACAACAACATACTCACTCAAAAATGGACCAATACCTCGCCTATCTCCCCCAATCCGAGGGCTTTCTGCCCAAATGGCTTTTCTTCGTAAGTCCTGTGTCCCTCTCCAATCCCATTACCACTGCCACTTCGAACCCCTAGATACAAGTCCCAATCCGAACTAACCACCTCTCTCTATAGGTTTCGGTCGTCTCCGCCCTTAACAGCCTGCAAGCCTACACTGCGCCGCAATACACCTCCCTACTCTACAGTAATGGCAAGGTCCCCGCAACTCCGCTCTCCGGCCGCATCTTCGGAACCTGGACCTTCCTCTCTGCAGTCATTCGCATGACCGCTGCTTACAACATTACAAACTCTGTCGCCTACGATCTTGGCATGTGGACGTACGGCATTGCGCTATCACACTTTGTTGGCGAGCTCATCTTCGGCAATGCCTCGCTCAAGGGCCGGTTCTTGAACCCTTTGATTGTTGCGTCGGGTTCACTGGCTTGGATGTTCACCCAGCGCGAGGCCTACCTGAGTTAAATCCGTGGTTTTGGAAAAGAGGATGGCTTCGGGAAATAGTTCGACGCAGCGCAACACATGGCACAGATAGCCATGGAGGAACTGAGCATTGCATGTTGGACCACAAACTATGTATAACTTAACGCTTCGGCACAAAAGCTTGCGAGGAAAATAATATATATGCATATAGAAGAAAATATCTTCGACTCTGGTATAACCCTACTCAGACTTCATCACTGTCGTTTCTTTTCTTTTCTTTTAATTCTGAGACATCATGAATCGATCTTCTTCCTGTACAGCTCACCACCGCAAGCCCGCAGCTTGGCAGCAGCTTGTTCGGGGGTGATATCACGTTGAGGCTCCGCCATAAGCTCATAGCCAACCAAGAACTTACGCACGGTAGCGCTTCGCAGCAGAGGTGGATAGAAATGCAAGTGCAGGTATGATGCCTCGATCTCCTCCTCGGTACCATCCAGTGGCGCCTGATGAATGCCCATGCTGTAAGGGAAGTGTGTCTCGAAGAGATTATCATAGCGACGGGTAGTCTCCGCGATCGCCTCAGCCAGGAGCATTTTTTCGGCCTCTGACAAATCCACCAGCGCGCGCTTGTGTGTGCGGCTAACAATCATCGTTTCAAATGGCCACGTCGCCCACCACGGACAGACAACTAGGAATGCCTCGTTCTCAAACACAACGCGCTCCTGCTTGCGGCTCTCCAGCGCCGCATAGTCCTCCAGCAGGTGGCTACCGCCGTGCTGCTGGCGGTACTTGGTCAACTGATCCATTTCGGCGGCGGGCTCTTCCGGCATGGAGCTGGTCGTCCAAACCTGCCCGTGCGGGTGCGGGTTTGAGCACCCCATCGCCGCACCCTTGTTCTCGAAGATCTGCATGTACCGGTACTGCTCCTTTGGCTTGGTGACGCTTGCTGAGGGGGAGGTGGGCGGGAGTGTTGTTGCGGGTGCGTTTTTCGCTAGCGGGGACGTTGGGGACAAGTGTGCTGTGTAGATTTCTGTCCAGGCGTCAATCACGGGCACGATCTCGCGAGGCGCCAGGTCGGCGAGGGTGAGGTTGTGCGCGGATGAGAAGGTGAGCACGTAGCATTTGCCGGTTACCGGCTCGGCTTTGAGGAACCTCGATTCGAGTTCTGTGGTTTGTGAGCTTTGTATATGGATGGCGCGGATGGGCTGGGCAGCTGGACGTACCATCCTGGTTTGATGGCTCATAGGCCGCTTGTTCTTCTTTTACTGCGCTGTAGTCGTTCACGAATACGAAAGTGCTCTCATAATTGGGGTTGGTATCGCCCTGGGCGCGCTCGTTCCCGGGACAGAGGTAGCATTTGGGGTCGTAGTTGGGTAGGGTAGTCTTGGAAGGGCTCTCCTGGGCTCCTCTAGATTGTTGTATGATTAGCAAAGTTGTTTCGGAATGTGCCTTTGCCACGATAATACTCACTGCCAGGGCCGCTTGGTTCGGTGGGGAGAGACCAAGATGGAGGAGCCACGAAGGGGGTTGTATCTCCGGTGGGAGATGTCGTCGAGTACGTTTTCCATGGCGCTATAGATTGGAATGATCACAAGAATATCTTGACGAGAGAAGAACAAAAGAAAAGAAAAGAAAATCCCCGAAAGTGTTTAAAAAGGGTCTCGGGGTTGGACTTCTGGTGGGGAGGCGGGGTCTCCGGAGTAGGAATGTGTCAGGTTACAACTGTTAAGCGAGGCCAAGTGTTATTTATGTCTATAGGAGTCTACAGGCGGATCTCGCCGAATGTGCTAGTATAGTTGAAGCTGTAGAAACATAATATAATGGCATACAACGTCTTGGCATCACCTCCGTCTCTCGGTGAGCCGTACAGGGAATCGGTATCCCGCAGTTTTCCGGGGAAACACGCACGTTTGGGGGAGCTGTTTGACCTCAATATAGTCAAAAGAGGTAATTTAGCGCCGCGACTAACGGATAAAAAAATGAGAATCCCCGGGTGCCGTCCCACACGGGTGCCTAGGTGGTCTGGTAGTGGATTGAGAGTGGATTGACAGTGGACTAGAACCCAAAAGGCCGAAAAAGGAAATTTATGCCCGCCTCGGTATGACGTCACTTATCGCTTATCGTCCTTCTTACGTGTTGTGTTGTACATCGATATCCACGGGGTACAATATAGATCCAACATAGATCAACAGCAACACTACAACTCACATAGACTTGTTGTTTCCTGTCTGGTGTATGAACTGACCCATTGGGGTATACTGACTATCATCAATGGCTTCTCTTCTCAGGTTGCATTTCAATTAACACACAATAATCAAACCACTATGAACCCCGCAAACCCCGCGGTGACCTTGGACTCGTTACCCAACGAGGTATGTCTACAGAGAAGACTACAGGCTATGACTCTAATGATATCTTTAGGTATTCATCCAGATCCTATCCGGCTCCTCAACCCGGGCACTTCTCCCGCTCACATCAGTCAACCACCGGTTCCACGCTTTAGTTCTAAGAATCCTCCACTACCGCCTACTTCTCACCATACCACTCAAGGAATACAAATTATTATTGGAATGCTTTTACCCTAGCTCCAAGCTCACCGAGCCACACGTCTTCTGCAAATACCTCGGAACAGATGGCCTGAGCGAGCGTCATGATGGTGCGGGTTCGTTGTATGAGAACGTTGATACCGCCCACCAGCTTGGTAGAGTAACGGGTCTATATTCGCGCTTCCGTCCAGAGGTAAGCAACGATGATGATGATGACGATGAAGAAGAAGAACGGGGGAAATATGGCTCGAAGTTCGGTTTCTCGCCAGGTAGGATGCTTCTGTTGTCGGAGGTGGTGGGGTTCATGCGGGCTGACATGGATGCGGGTCAAAAAGGCAAGAAAGAGGATACAGTGATACGTGAGGTTACTTTGGACGGATATGAGGATTTCTCACAGTTATGTGTGGTGGCCAATCTAGTACAAGTTAAGCCGGGAACGTTGTTGCTGTTGAGTGCATCGACTATTGAGGATGGGTTTGTTCGGTTATGGAGGGAGTGGTTGCGCGCCCAAAGTGGGAAGATGAAAAGGACCACTGAGACTGACTGGGAAGGGGGCTCTGAAAAGGCGCAAATGTCTTCCGACAACGATATACTGTGGGTGGATACGAGCAAAACCGTTGGGTTAAAAATGCGCGTGCGGCCAAAGGCGTGGGACCCATCTTTCCCTGTTCTCGTACATCAAGATGCTCGGGATGATGAGTCTTGGGTTGGGTATGAGGTGACTTTGCAAGGTCAGTCATTGCTCCTGTGGAGAGGATCCCGTGTTGACTGGATAGAACTTCATATCCGTTCCACGCGTTTGCTGCTAGCTGTCGAGCAGTCAAAGGAGGAGCAGAAAATCCATCAAACCAATGCAATGGTGATTGGGGCTGCTCCAATCTCGGTATCTTGAGTACAAGTTGATATATTTAGTACTTGGCAGTATATAATACAATTGTATATGGTAACTATATATCCTTATATGAATGGAATATTTAGATAATTCCTCAAGTGCCTCCTACGCACCATGTCACAGGTTGGACAAGTCACAGTTTCTCCCTCACCGAGTTGATATTTGGAAAAGATCAATAGCAATCTATTTCTCATGGAATGTGCAATAGACCATCTGAATGTGATTTTAGACGGGTCTAACAGTATGAAATCATGAAATGAAGTATCGGAAGATTGGGGACAGGGTGGTTTAACGATTGTCTTCTATACATGATATTGTTGATTCAATACTCATTCCTAGGATTATCTCTTTATAATGTGGTCCATGGATACATATGTATGTATAACTAATATAACTACATGTAAGTAAAAAAAGAAACCCTTGTATATCTGCCAAGCCCTCGAAGCCTTCGGGAAGCCGTAAACATGGCGTTCGGGCCGACATTTGGGCCAGTCAGGTTGCTTCGGGGCTCATATTGAACTCCACCGAAAAATTTTGCAATGGCATTTAATTGCCGAGATATACAACATATGTATACATACGTAAGATTTTATGTTAAGGAGAGTGGGGGAGGTTCTAATTATTCGATTATGGAGCCGAGGCTGCTTTCGGTTATATTTGAATATCCTTATTCTTTTCTTATCTCATTCTCGGTTTTGGAACATTTCAATATTCTCGTTGATTTTGCTGTTTTAGCCATCATATCCCCTTTAATAGATATATCACTACTCCACACCACTATATAGCTCGTGGCCTGAGCCCATCAAGATGGCAGCTCCCAATGACGGGGTCGAGGCCATGCTGCCTTCCAAAATTCCTTTCTGGCGCCTGATCTTCGACCAAAGTGTCGTCACCGAGGAAGTCATGCAATTTTCATACACCGGCTCAGGCACTGAAGACGATCCATATGCCGTCGTCTGGATCCCTGCCGACCCGCGCAACCCCATGAATTTCCGCCCGATTAAAAAGTGGTCTATTACACTCCTAGTATCATTCGTGACTCTCGCAGTGTCATTGGTCTCATCGGCATTCTCAGGCGGAATGAGCCAGATCATGGAGGACTTTGGTGCCCCCCAGGAAATCGTCATTCTAGGCGTATCCCTCTTCGTCCTCGGATTCGCTATTGGGCCCTTGATCTGGGCACCTCTTAGTGAGATCTTCGGCCGGAGGCATATCTTTACCATCTCTTTTATGTTTCTCACTGTGTTCAATGCCGGCGCGGCGGGTGCAAAGAACATTGAAACACTTATTATATTGCGATTCCTGGCGGGCTCCTTTGGATCTTCACCGTTTGGAAATGGAGGTGGCACTATTGCAGACATGTTCCCAGCTTCTCAACGTGGTATCGCTATTAGCCTTTTTGCTGCTGCACCCTTCCTAGGACCGACACTAGGCCCAGTCATTGGAGGATTCCTAGCTGCCGCTGCCGGCTGGAGGTGGGTGGAGGGACTCCTTGCTGCATTCTCGGGTATGCTCTGGCTATGTATTATCTTCTTGTTACCAGAGACATATGCACCTGTTCTACTGCGCCGTCGCGCAGAAAAGATGTCTACTTTAACTGGGAAAGTGTATCGCAGTCAGCTCGACATCGACCGTGGTCCCGCTCCTCTGGGCAAGACGTTGAAAACCGCGCTTTCCCGCCCATGGATCCTGCTCTTTTGTGAACCAATTGTGCTACTTTTCTCCATTTATATGGCAATTATATACGGTACGCTCTATATGCTCTTCGCTGCCTACCCAATCGTCTTCCAAGAAGTCCGCGGCTGGAGCGAAGGCATCGGCGGTCTCGCCTTCCTCGGTATCCTCGTCGGTATGGTAATGGCTGTGGTATACACGTTCCCCGAGAATTTCCGCTACGCCAAAAAGTGCAGCCAGACCACCGACCGACTTGCCCCCGAGCTGAGATTACCCCCAAGCATGGTCGGTGGTATAGCACTACCAATTGGCTTATTCTGGTTCGCCTGGACCAACTCGCCTAACATCCACTGGATGGCCTCGGTCGCTGCAGGAGCGCCTTTCGGTTTCGGCATGGTCCTCGTCTTCCTCAGTGTGTTCAATTACCTTATCGACTCATACACGATCTTCTCTGCCTCCGTGCTCGCCGCAAATTCCGCCCTCCGCTCACTGTTCGGCATGGCCTTCCCGCTTTTCACCACGTATATGTACCATAACCTGGGCATTCATTGGGCCTCGTCGATCCCGGCCTTTTTGGCACTTGCGTGCGTGCCCTTCCCGTTCATCTTCTACAAGTATGGCGCCCGCATCAGACAGCGGTGCACATACGCATCAGAGGCGGATGCCTTTATGCGCCGCCTTGCTGAGAGAAACCAGGCGATCCGCCGCGAGGAGCCCGATTCGGAGAAGGATGAGAAGACAGAATCAGTGGCTCAGGTAGCTGATGACGCCCACTCGAGTGATACTGATACTTTGTCTACTGTTCCATCTCGCGGTACCATCGCACGTCATGCGTCCCGCGCGTCTCGGCAATCCGGTCGCTCTTTGCATCGCGTTGCGACTGCAGCGCAATATGAGGAGAACCCCTATGACTTGGATCTGGTCAATACTCGACAGTCGGCTATTAGCCGCAAGGATTGAGTAGAGGCATGGCATACGGAATCATTAGCACATACGTTATTCATATCCTAAATACCCCAATTTTAATGCATTTAACCAACCATATTGAATTTCTACTATTTTCTTTTCCCCAATGAAACCTAATATACAACTTGGTAACAAATAGTTGCCAATTTGGGCTGAAATTAAAGTGATCACCTCATCATCGGGGAACCTCGGTCCATCTCCACCTCGGCCCCCAGCCTCCACGCTATAATCAACCCCATCTTCGCTGGTTCAACTGGGCTAACTGGTAATATTGGGATTAAACAGAGTATTGCCATTCATCATACTCGTCATGCCTGGCAAAATTGACGCCTACGTTGACTGTGGTATGCAAGCCCTCAGCTCCACCCCCTGTGTTGATGGATTCCATTTGCTGATTGTTACTTTGACAGTGTCGCCATACTCATACTATGCGACACTTTATCTACGAAAAAATCGCAAGGCTCTAGAATCACATGGAGTCGAGGTTGAGTAAGCACATCCCTATTTGTCACATCCATGGGATGTAATGTGTATTAATAAAACAGATTCCACCCGGTCTTCTTAGGCGGGATTAATGTTGGCTCAGGTATGCATTATCCAAACATCACCCGGATATTGTGATCAATTAATATCAAAGTCACTGACACTTTGAACAGGGAATAAACCCCCCTGGACACTTCCCGCCAAAGCAGCGTACTCCAAATTCGACTCAGCGCGAGCATGTAAATACTTTGGAGTCCCGCAGATCGAAACACCCGAGTTCTTCCCAATCCTCTCAATCCTGGTATCATCTTCATGTCTTCCAACTGTTTTCTTCCTCACTAACGAGCCAGCCTCAACGATGCATGATCTACATCAAAGGTCACTTCCCACGCGAGAAGTACGAAACAACCTTCCTGTCGCTGTGGGAGTGGATGTTCTACAAAGGTATCGACATCAGCAAGCCAGAGAAGTTAGCTGAGGTATTCCAGAGCAACGAGTTCTCCGACTCGGAAGTTAGGGAGATCCTAGCTGCGGCGGCAAGCCCGGAGTTCAAGCAGGCTTTGACTGCTAATACCCAGACTGCTCTTGATAAGGGAGCCTATGGCGCGCCGTGGTTTTGGGTGCGGAATGCTGACGGAAAAGAAGAGCCGTTTTTCGGTAGTGATCGGTAGGCCTGGGAGAATCTCTATACGATAAATAAATGCTGATTTGTTATAGGTTTGCATTCATGTGGATGTATCTCGGGTTGCCTTTTCAGGATGTTGCGATTGTTGAGAAGTCGAGGCTTTAGGTTGGGTATGATGTTTTGTGAATATGAGATCTTGTTTTTCTGGCTAAGACAGCTCTTGGGTATCACGAATGACTTATGGTGATGTGCAGATGCCAAGGGACTAATTTCTAGAATATAATTAGGAGTTTCATCAAGCAAATCCATTCATATCGATAATCACAACGCTTTAAAGCAGCTAAACAGCATTTTTCAGTAATATCATCCAATGACGATCACTCCTAGTGAGACCCAATTTTTCCTAACCATTAAAGTCGAGCGAAATATTTCCATAATTTCTTCCCAAAACTCCGAGGTAGCTTTGCGATAGCACTATCACTCACTTTCCGAATACTAGCCGCCATATCATAGGATGGAGGGCTTTGGCCAAGTTTGTCATTCATATCATTCACCTTTAAGGACCCAAGTAACCGTCTAGAAGAGTAACAGTAGTTATCGCAATCCTAAGAGTTTTAAGCTAGCTCTCTTTATATCTAGTAGTTAGGATTCTGCTTTAAAGAAGTATAAGCTCGGTTGAACCCACTATCGGAGAGTCTTCCTATAGCGATATAGATTTCGGGGTTTTCAATACGTTCTTTTAGGGCCTTTATCGACTTTCTAATTAACTGTATCTCCTCTTTTAGAAATAAAGACAACTTTTTTATCATGACACGCACTATATATAACGGAGCCTGGACTATCTGAGTGTAATGCTCAGATATAGTGGTCTTTTTGGCCTAGTGTGTAATTGGCCAGTCCAGGGGCGGTTGTAACATTTTTAAGGTAGTCGATTCTTAGCATAATATCTTTATCGTCGTTGTGTATAGGGTGATTCTCTATTAAGTCATCAAGCTCTGTCTCTATCTTCTCACACTGCTGCAGTACTAAACGGCGAGTACGCTCGTTTTCGATAATAGAGGTGAGTATATCTAGGTTCGGCTCGTATAAGTGGTATTAGGGAGAAGGGTCGCAGTCAGAGACTGGCTTTAATTCTTGACTTCCAAGTAGTTCGGACATTCCTTTGAGATAATAAAACAATTCTCGTCTAGTGAACTTTAGTATAAGGTAGGAAACAGGAATATTAAACATAACTGTTGAACATGTAGGCATGGATGTTTGACAGACTGAGCAGTCTTCAGATGATGTTTGGTGCTAAGGGTATTTAAACCCTTCATTTAATTAGTTCTTACAAATAACAACTCTTCTTCTTCATCTATCTCCCCACTGTAGTGCCCCCACTACAACAGTGTTAATGAAGCTAAAATAGAACGGATCAGTACATATCTAGTAAATAAATATTCGATGTCCCCCCCAGGGCCACGCCCACCGGCTAATATTTGAACCGTTTTACCCCACACCCCACACTTATAAAGGCCCAATACTTCCCCAACGATCTTACAGTCTGCTGTATACACATCCAAATTCACTAAACAATCATGACAGGACCTAGAGTTTCTTGGATAGGCCTCGGCAACATCGGCCGTGTAAGTCAACACCCTACTGCCCCCTTCAAAGAAACCTCATCTAACCCGCCATCCCAGGGCATGAGCCAAAACATCGCCCAAAAAGGTCCCCAAACAGGCCCCATTCTCCTCTACAACCGCACAGCCGCACGAGCAACCGCCCACGCCTCAAAACTCACCAACGCCAAAGCCGTACCAACCCTCACCGAGGCCGTAAACCAATCCGACCTGATCTTCACCTGCGTTGGCGATGACGCCGCCCTCAACTCAATCGTCACCGCGATAATATCAGACCCCACAATCCCGCAAGATCTATCTAGCAAGATCTTCATCGACTGCTCGACCGTGCACCCGGATACATCGCGACGAACCGAAGCAGCGTTCAACGAGCGCGGAGCAGGATTCGTCGCCTGTCCTGTCTTCGGGGCGCCGAATATGGCAGATGCGGGACAACTTATCGTCGTTCCGGCTGGAAAGCGTGCAGCAATTGAGAAAGTGCGACCGTTCTTTGACGGTGTTGTGGCCAAGAAAACCATTGACCTTTCATCTGGAAGTGGAAGTGATATAGATGTTGGACGGGCGTCTACACTGAAAGTACTGGGTAATACATTCATTCTTAATACTGTTGGTGTTCTTGCTGAGGCGCTGGTTGCGGCCGAGGCATCTGGGCTTGGAGTTGAGCCATTGCAAGAATGGCTCGGGCTTTTTGCGCCAGGGCCGTTTGCTAATTATGCGGAGAGGATGGTGGGCGGGGATTATTGTACCCGGGAGGAGCCGCTTTTCGCAGTTGATCTTGCTAGGAAGGATCTGGGGCATGCTTATGGGATTGCGAAAGAGGGAGGACTGCGCATGAAGAATGTCGAGGTTATGGACGGGCTTCTGGAGAGTGTGAAGGAGGTCAAGGGGCCCAAGGGAGACGTTGCTGCTGTTTATGGGGCGGTTAGAAAGGGTGCTGGGATGGAATTCGGGAATCAATGATCTTGGATGAATCGGATTAAGTATGATTATGAGAAGATGCATGGATAGAATTTGAATCAATCTGATTAAAAAAAATGATAAGATTGCTAGAGCAAGCCTTACTTGTAACGCTATTAAATCATGGTCTCCATAGAGATATGGTGGAGACTCAAACTAATCAAGGAGTAGAGTTAATTATGAACACAGAATTTTCTTGAAAAAAAGCAGTCACACGAGCGACGTGCAATACGCGCGATCCTTTCAGTCATTATCACATTACTCCTCGCGAATCTCCTGAGACTCGTCGTGGTGCTGGTGCTCACTAATGCCGGCCTCACCCTCCTTGCGGCCCCCGGTGGAAGATCCGTGCAGGTCGGCAACGATACCCTCGGGGGGAACCCAGCTGGAGGACTTCCAGGGCTTGACGTGGAGGACGTACATGGTGTCGACCTCCTCAAGAGTGCGGCCCTGGGTCTCGTTGACGAAGAAGAAGACAACGAGAATGGCAAGGAAGCAGCAGGCGGCAAAGACGTAGCCGTAGCGGAAGTCGATGGTGTTCGAGATGAAGGGGGTGAAGAAGGAAATCAAGAAGTTCCAGGTCCAGTTGGCGGCGGTAGCAACACCCATGCAGACAGCGCGGTACTTGAAGGGGTACATCTCACCACAGATAGCCCAGACAATAGGACCCCAGGTGGTAGCGAAGCCGACAATGAAGAAGCAGGTGAAAACAATCATAGCAACACCGGCAGGGTGCGAGGAGGGGTTGGTGTGCAGGATCTCGTGGCCGACGGAGGCCCAGATCATGAAGCAGATGAACATCCAAGCGGCACCGTACATCAGACACTTGCGGCGACCATAGTGCTCGACGATGTACAGACCGGGCAGGGTCATACCGAAGTTGACGGCACCGAGAATGATGGAGGTGACGTAAGAGTTGCTCAGACCGATACCCTGGAAGATACTGGTTCCGTAGTAGAAGATGAAGTTGGCACCGGTCAACTGTTGCAGAGACTGCAGAGCAATGCCGAGCAAGATACGGTGCAACATGCGAGGGCCGGTGAAGACCTCTTGCCAAGGAGCATTGCCGTGGGCGAGCTCCTCCTCAAGCTTCTGCTTCATGTCGGCCATCTCCTGGGCAACGACACGGTGGTTGCGGGGGACGCCGTACAGCTTGCACATGACATCGTGGGCCTCCTCGGTACGACCGTGACGGTAGGCGAAACGGGGAGACTCGGGCAAGAAGAGGGTACCGATACCAAGAATCAGGGGCCAGGCGAAGCCAATGCCCATGGTGATGCGCCACGAGGCGGAGTTCTCGAGGGTCTCAGTGCCGAAGTTGACAATATACGAGATGAAGATACCGAAGGCAACGAACAGCTGGAAAGCACTGACCATTGCACCACGGACCTGGCGAGGGGCAGACTCAGACTGATACATGGGGACGACACTGGAAAGGGCACCGACACCGAGACCAGCAACCCAACGGCCAAGGGCAATTTGGTACCATTTGTCGGTGGTGGCAATCTGCACAATGATACCGACAATGTGGGTGAGGGCCCAGAAGGAGATGGAGTACTTGCGGCCAATACGGTCCGCAATGGGGGCAGCCACCAGGGCACCAATCATAGTTCCGATGGAGAGCTGGAATAGAGTTTAGTATGGGTATCACTTGCATTGTGGGAATGCGGGAAATATCAACTTACCAGGCCGACAATCAGACCGTTGCGAACGTTACTGAAAGCATATTCTCCGGTGGCGGCATCGTACTCAGCGAAGCGTTGTTTGAAGTCGATCATGGTAGTGAAACCCGAGATTTGACCTGAGGTTCGGCTGTTATTAACGTTGCATCCATAGTGGCGAGGGTTGTGTGACACTTACCAGTGGCGTATCCGAAAATGAAACCACCCATGGAGACACACAGACCCAGGATGAATGACCGCCAGGTCAGGTACTTGACAGGGCTGTCGTCGAGGGTGAGGTTGTCCTTCTCCACGGTAGTCGAGTCCGCACGAGCAGGAGTTGCGGCCTGGGAGGAGAATTGGGATTCAGCCTTCCCAGACTTGATCTTGTCCATAAAGGTAGAGACACCCATATTTAACAGACCCACAATGGATAAAATAAATAGAAGATGGAAAGAAAAAGGAGGGGAGAGGACGGGAGCAGGCGAACTAAATAGTCCTGGAGTCGCATGGGAAGTCTCGGGGGTGGCCCTTTCCCTTGGGGTACCGTGGGTACGGAGTATACGGAGTATGGAGAGGTATGGAGATGTACTATGACCAACAAAAAAACGGGGGCCCGCATCTTACTTTGTATTGTCCCACGTTTTTTTTATGACCCTGGAGTGAAATGGGGTGGTAAGGTGGTAAAATTTCACTCCACGGGCCGAAAAAGTTTCTTTTTTGTCTTTTTCAATCTCTAGCGCCATGTACTCCGTGTTTGGGTTCCTCTTTTTTTTCATTTCTTTTGGTGGAGAAAAGGTGGAGGAACGGGGGAATGTTAGGGTACCTGGAATGCACGTGAGCTGAAAACATCTATTATATTGTACTATTATTCACTCTTAGAATCATTGCATTCGTGATATGTCCTTCATATGAATTAATCAGTTAGTACGGAGTATACAATGCATGTGTACATCGGTAAACAGTAACCAGTATAGAAAATGTATAAATCAATGAAGAGGAAACAGTGCATAGTAAACATAACCACCAACTCATCACCCGACCTTCTTGCCACCTTCTAGAAACATACGGGATTTAGTTAGATATCTGGGTCCTCGGTGCAAATGCACGAATCAGAATCGGAGTGGATATGGAGACGTAACAGTGACCATGAGACTTTTGGTTCTGGTTCCTAGCTATAATCTAAGAATAAATCACTCATGTCTATTGAAGTGACGTATATACCCAGGTGATCGATCTCCGTCAGATCGGGTCCTGGTGCCGTGTTTACAGAGTGTAGAGGTGGGAGTATGTATACGTGGATTGCAAACTGTGCATGATAATTTACCCTACAAAGTACTATAGACGGGAATGAAAGGCAACTGAAACCGGGTGGGTTTCCCAAGAAAGAAAATGAAAACCAGGGTTTTTTTGAAAAAGAAAAAGAAAAATGAAAATGAAAACAAAAAATGAAAAATGTTAATGCTAAGAGACAAGTGGGTCATAATGCGTGGACTCTGCTCTCTACCCGGTCAAAGGGGCGCTGATCATAGTTAAACCTGAGAGCTCTAAAAAAAAATAGCAACTGATTGCAGTTTATAGCTCACTCAGGGACAAAAGAAAGAGAAGCTCTGAACATAGGAGAGAGTCCCATTTTTATCTTTGAACAGATTGTAGTGATTCGAAACGTGCTGATAAGAAACCACCCAGGGTGGACGTAGAAAATAGCATTGACCCACTATCGGTGAGGATTCGGTCGACTTGCGCGCAGAGTTTTCCGATCTGTTGATTTTTGGATCCACTTTTTCTCAATCGGCACACCGAATGTGCTGTCTATCCCGAGCCAATTGCTATCCCGACTCGGGATAGCTACCGCTGGCCGAAAGCACATATATACGGAGTACTCCGTACTTTGTACGATAATAATGTATGTAGATTTAAGCTTCAATGAGAATTCATCCATTTTCACGAAGACAGACTCATAAATGCTTAACTCTGACATGATTCCGTTTTCCGTCCAGTGATTTTCATGGCATGTTCGGCTTGACCTTCTCGGCATCCCTTGTTCGGCCCAAGACCCATAATAAAAAAACTCTGACCTGCAAGTACTAATGTTATTAGTAACTCGGGTGTCAGACCACCAAAAGAGTGAAAAGAGTGAGAAAAAAAAAAAAGGGAAAATAGTAAAAACTGGAAAAACTCTGCAGACACTCTAAACCTCCCCTGGTTAGCCTCTCACTGGGAAATGGTAGACCACATCCCATCCATTTTACCTTGGCATCAACTTGGGTGAGCTGATTTTCTTTTTATTATTTTTTTTGCAACGCTAGATTAGACTGATTTTCTCGGGTCAGCCCGGCAGACTTTGTGTATATTGTATATTACATACTTAGTTATTGTAGGTACTCCGGACGTGGGACAATGTAACCATTCTTTAGTCTTTTATGTCTATGTAACAAAAATAAGTTTTATGCTTAACACTGTTTGATTTAAGAATCCAAAGCCAAGACCACAATTTAGAGTTCCTATAAGAATAACAGATCTTCACACTTTCTCTATATTAGGAAACATCTTGGTGAGAATAATAGACAACTTTACGGAGTAGATACAACCAACATTGAAATTAGATAAACAAATACTAATCCAGAACAACCTACTTTATACTCCGTACATACAACGTAGACATCTAATCTATCTTCCAAAGCCAACGTGGTCCTACAAACAACGATATGACGTCTACATTATGTATACTCTATATATGTTGCACTAGTACTTATGGACAACATGCCACCTCGCACATAGACAACCCCGTCTTCCCCCATGAACCGCACCTACCCCATTGCACAGGTGACAATGCTTGACTCCAACCCGGCGTTTTGTCGGAAAGGGTGCAGTGAGGAAAATCGCGCTTTCCTCTTGTTTAGCATATATCTGATATCTGATGTCATTCTTTTGTATCCCGGTGCTCGGTTAGTAAGGGGCATCTGGAGACAGGCTGTCTATTCCGCCTCCCGATGTCCATAATAGGAATTATTACTACGGAAGTACAGAGTAAGCTTTACCCTATTCCACCATGGTTTGGTGGGGTGTCTTTATGTACGATGTACAGCCCGAGTCATGCTTATATCTTTTGTTGTATTTGATAATAGATCTACAGAGTAGTCAGTCGAACTATCATATGTCTATACAACATACGTAGAAGGTCCTACACCCATCCATAATCTAACTACTTCATAAGAACTATGTTTATTACACGCCTAAAAGCCTGATTCACCTGTGCCACCTTAGGTCCTACATTCAGACTTTACGTTGGATATCCGCGTATCTTTCGTTCTATCATATGGGCATTAATTGATTATCTTTATGTCAAGTTGTGCTACATCAATACCACGCTACTACCAACAAGTGATCAAACCCACAAAGAATCATATTATTGGTGCAACATTGCTATTGACTATTAGCCTATCGGCCAATGCACTCCATTGCTGCATTCCATCCAAACACCTTCGGGCCAATGCACCTGTGGACCTAACCGCCTGCTCTACATAACGAGATACCGGTGAGACCATCATAAGGGTCCACCGGTTTGTATCCGCTACGCAAGGGTCTTAAGGTTACAACCTGGGGTATACGAGAAAGGCTGATTAAAGCTGATTAATAATGAAGACCCCGAAGAGACCTTAATTCTCCTTAGTGTCGTACCAGCAGATAAAACCAAAAATCATCATCTGTATTGGCGGTATATGCAAGATCATCAAGTCAAGAACTTTTCCGTCCTATTGACCAGGAGAACAAACTCCCACAAATCATTACTGTGTCAAATAAACTCAGAAATCATCCACAGTAAACAGTTGTGGAAACCAAAAAATGCGCGTCAAATGAACATTTGGACGAGGAAACTCGGACGGGAAAAAAAAAAGAAACATAAAACGCCCAACACCATTTTGCACCCGGTATCGAAACCAATGGACAATGATTAAGAATGGGTCTCGTTTCGGCCGCATCAGCATCAGCATCAGCGGAGCTTCTAACGACGATCCGTCTTGCCCATACCACGCTTTCCGGAGAACTGGAGAGAAAAAAAAAGGTTAGCAAATAATACTGAAAAAAAAACAATGTAGAAAAACATACCAAGTGCTTCTCGAGAGAGGCGGTTGTGTGACGATCAGCCTCACCAGCACGGGCCATACGGTTCATCTTCTTCTGGCCCAGCTTAGCCATACGCTCAGCCTTATCACGGTTACCGAAGGTGGTAACACCGTCGAGACGACGATCAGTTGCCGGTGTGCTGCGGGCACGGCTCTTAGCGCGAGCAAGGGCCTTGTGTGGGTTGTCGTCGACGTCCATAGCATCGGGATCGGCAGTAGGCTCACGGATAGTGGTGCGGCCGCGGGGTTGGTTGGCGGCGCGGGCACGAGAACCAGCGGCACCATTGTCGTAGCCAGCGGAGTCCAAACCCCGGGTCATCTCGGACAGCTTCTTGGACTTGGCGCTGCGGGGGATGGCGGCGCGGTTCTTGAGGGACTTGCGCATCTTGGCTTCGTTGCGCATCAGCACGCGCTTCTCGCGGATGAGATCGGCCTTCAAGCGGTTGTCGGCGTCTTCGACATCCTCCACACTCTCGTCGGACTCGTAGTAGCCATCCGCCTCGAGCTTCTCTTCCTCCTCCTCGAGGGCAGCGAGCTTGCTCTCGATATCCGGATCCACAAAGTCGTAGATGTTCTTGCCCTTCCACACCTCGGGGATCTTGTCGTGGTTCCACTCCTCGTTGGCAAGGGTGTAGTCGCGCTGCATGTCGAAGTTGTAGACACCGGCACCGCCATTCTCCTCTTCGATGTCGCGCTCCAATTTCCGGCGGTTGGGGTCGTTCTTGTCGTACTTCTTGAGGTCCTTGACGGCCTCGGGAATGAAGGTCTCGCGGAGACCGCCCATGGGCTGGGCCACGTGGATACGGGACAAAACGTCGCCGAGACGGCTGCCGGGGGTGGCAGCGCTGGAGCCGGACTTGAGCTTCTGGGAGACTCGCTCAGCGAGGAGCTTGTCGCAAGCGGCGTTCTTGACGGCGGTCACACCTTCGGTAGTGGTGCAGGAAGCCTGCAGCAACTCGACATCCTCTGCCTTGAGGATCTCCTGCAGCTGCTCCTGGTACTCGGGCTCCAGGTCCTCAGGACGGCGGACATCAATCTTGTTAACGACAATGAACACAATCTTGTTGGCGAACAAGGGCTTGATGCTGTGGAAAAGCTTGATCTGATCGCCGACGGAGTATCCACACTGCTCGGAAAGATCCATGAAGTAGAGAATAGCGGACCGCAAGTGAGCAACAGCGGTGATCGATTGCATTTCAATTGTGTTCATCTCCTCCAGAGGGTGGTCCAGAATTCCGGGGGTATCAATAGCCTGGAAACGGAGGTATTTGTAATCGAAATGACCGACGAACAAGCTCTTAGTGGTGAAAGCGTAAGGCTGAACATCGACGTCTGCGCGCGTGATATTGCGCAGGAAGCTGGACTTTCCGACGTTGGGGTATCCACAAATCAGGAGAGTACGAGTGTTGGGGTCGATCGAGGGCAGACGACCCAAGTGCTGGCGGACCTGCTCCAGGTAGACGAGGGGGTCCTTCAGACGACGGGTGATGGTTGCCATGCGACCGAGGGCAGCGCGCTTGAGCTGTTTGCACTGGAACAGAGACTGCGCATACTTGATAAGACGGACGTAATCGCGAGAAACGGTTTCAATCAGGTGCTTGGCGGTCGAGACTTGACCAAGGGCGATACGGAAGTGGTCGGCATCGTAAAGAGTGTTCATCAAATCCTTGTCTGGTGGATATTAGACCCCACCCGAGCAGCCATAATCGCCATAGGAGTAAAACTTACGGAAAGGATGGATATCCTGCAGGCGAGGGAATCCATCAAGGATGTGCTGGAACTTCTCACCGAAAGTCTCCTGTGTATACTTGACCTTTCTGGTGTAGAATCCTGATGGGCAAAAAAAATTCGATCAGCGATTGTGCTTTATCGATAACCGCAATAACTTTTTTTTTCCATTTTGCCGCCATGTCGGATCAAACAGAAGGATTGGGATCATACCTCTGATACGGCTGATCTTGAAACCAGCACGGATCTGTGTGGGAAGCTGTCTCTGAGTGCGACTCAGGACAATATCCAGGAATTCCTGGTGTGTCGGCACAGGCGCAATCTACCAAGCGGTGAAAAACGCATTAGCAATCTCCTCAGTCAAATCTGGCACCAAAGGGCAGTGGGTAAATTAACTCACATCCTTCCACGTCGTCTTCATGATGGGCACAAGTCAGGAGTCAAAGAAGTAATGACTCTTGAAGTAATGCCGTGAGTGAATGGGTGTTGATAGAGTGGGTTTTTCTCCACGAAAAAATTGTTGGCAGTCCTTTTTTTCTGCCGGGCGGAGGGCAAATGCGGGGACTAGGATTGGATGAACCGTGATATAGGCGAATCACGTGATATACTACAGAACAAAAAAGATTGAATACTCGAAATGAAGCCTCGAAAATTTATATGGCATAGTGATATATTGACATCTATCTGTCGCCATAATCCAACGTCATGCTCATATACATTGCATTGTCGTCAACTATGGTACACAGTCCTTTGTAACCGATTCGGGGAGCCCAAGCCGTTTCTGCCCAGATTTGTAAATGTAATCCCCGCCACCCAAAGAAACTCCATTGCTTTTCTCTTGAAAGCCCGTCTAGGATAAACCCTTAAGATGAGACAAAAACATGGATGTGCGTAATTAAAAAAAAAAGCAAACATGTTAAACCCGTCAGCGGTTTAACATACTCCCAGCCGAAAAGATGCAAACAGAAAAAGAAACAAGAAAAAGAAAGAAACATTACGAGGAGGCTCTTACTCCTCAAGAGGCTCAGGGCCAAACTCCAGGATCTAGTTGGGGTCAGCATATATTTGCTGATAGTCAAAAATGAGAACATACCATATCAACCCAGCCACCACCACCGAACTGGCACTTGCTAGGGCCATGGGACTCGAAGCCAAATGACTCGTAGAAGGGGATCAGGTGATCATGTACAATGATCGCAATGCGCTCAGCAATCTGGGCCTCTCTAATGCGGTGGATATATGACTTCATCAACGTGCTTCCGACCTGCTTGCCCTGGTGCGCTGGGTCCACAGCAAGCGAATGAATGGCAATAGTGCTGCCACCTTCTTCGTGACCAACGGGCTGTCCGTCCTCAATAGACCAACGCTCGTTTTTCCAGTTGGCCGGAAGTCGCATCGACCGGTCTGTCACAAGGGGCTCTGAAGTGCGAGTAGCAATGATGTGTCCAACGAGTGTTGGGCGGGGTTTGGTTTCTCCCTCTGCGAGCAAAGGAAGGGTGAAGAGGCCCAGACTGAGCTCGGGGCATCTGGTCAGACGGTAAATGAACTATCAAAGGGTTAGTATTGAAGTCGCGTCCAATTCGTATCGAGTTTACGTAATTCAAATGTTGAATTGGTACTGTATTTCGGTGCAATTGGATCTTTGCGAGTTTTAGGGTAGCCATACCTTATCGTGGGAGCAACGCTCCTGCTCGGGGAAAGCTTCCTCTACTTTCACACAATCTTCCACATTAGATGCGGAGAGCAATTGGACGAAAGGATGCAGCTCATCCAGCTTTGTGCGGTTGTGGGAGGGTGGGCGGCGGAACCAGTATGGGAAATCGTTTGCGTCGTCATCCTGATCAGCTGCAGCATAGTCCTCATCCACCTCGTCCTCATCCTCGTCATCGTCATCATCGATCGGGAACCCATTGGCTAGTTGAATGCCAGCACGGCTCATGATACGAGACAAATCGCTGTTGTTGGGGTTTCCAAGAGACAAGTCATCCGCATTGGACAGCGGCCTCAGCCCATTGTCCTGGCCAGACATGGACTCAGAGAGGTATTCACTCTGATCGGACATAGTGAGCGATTGAGAAATTGACAGGGGTATCGAAAGTCAGAGCGGCTGGGATCAAAATTTCGGAAGGTGAGACCAGGCTAAGGTGCTGGGATCAATTGGAGTGCAGGGAGGAAGTACCCGGCTTGGTGGCGTAGACGAGGGATGTGAATCTAGAACGGTGGGGATTAATCTCATGCACGTAATTGGGACCAAATATGGACTCGAACAGAGCCAATTTTAACAGTAAATTGACAATTTTCGTTCCTGGTAAAGTTCAAGGAAATCCAAAGTGCTTCTGATTAATTGGGAAATGTTGGCAATTCATAAGAATCTGCGACGCTGTGTGCAAGGAGGGGTATTGGGACCTCGGATTGGATTGAAGGGGGAGAGCAGACGTACTTGGGATTTAATATCTGACAGTATTTGACAATATTTGGATAACTCCAGATCTCCTGAGAAAAGTGTTTTTGAGTATTCTTCCTGAAAAGCGTGGAGAAGGAACTTGGGAACTTTTTGCGGTGGCGGGGGAGTTCAGCCGATAAAGTACAGGGACTTATCAGTACGAGATTCTGGCCCGTGTTCGCCTACATTACGATGTATCCCGTTGTACCGTTACATTTCGCCCCAAAGCGGTCTACTTTTTATTTTTACAGGGCTTCTAGCACTTGCCTATACCTACATGGAGGTAGAGTGTTAGGAAAGTAGTGCTAAAAAGTGGGTTTTTATTTTCTATTTGATGAAGACTAGAATCGATATAAATTTAACAATATCACATAGGACTAGGGTGGGGTTTAGGATACTAGTTAGTTCATCATCGATGTAGTTAGGTGTGAATCGTGCCAAGTCCTTCTAGGGCTATATTACTACAATACGATCTAGTATAGCCCCATAAGTTCTAAATAAGGGTCTTCAATCCATTGCAAGAGCTAGATAAGTATATCTTCAGAAAATCACTGAGCATTCTGGTCACAAAAGTGGCATGGGTGATTCCCACATGTTGACTTTCTTTTTTGTTACGATGTACCAATGTAGTATAGTTAGAAGAAACATTTCAAGTATGTTTGTTTTCTCTTTTTTTTTTGATCTCTTCGTATCTTATCTTGTGCTTGAAGCAATCTAAAACCAAAGAAGGGGTTGGGCTATTACTGATCATATGTAGGTGTAGTTGATTATATGTTTATCGATCAAAGTAGCTAACTAACAAGCTAGGTGGTACATATGTATGTTAAGGTGGATTTTCTAAAATCTTGACGCTAGCTGCATTTACCATAAAAATCTAGCCTCATCAATTCCTGGCTCGTTAACATGCTTATATATTATCTATAGTTATATGTACGTATGTATGTACATAGGTAGCCCCCGAGTGGACATGTTAAATGCCTCTCTTATCAATCTTGGGTATCCACAGGCGGTGAGTTTATAACCGAGGATGCGTCATATTATTTTCTTTTTTTTTTTGTTTAATCTTGACTCATTGCTCTCTTTCCTCTTATATTGTCATGTTCTTCGTTGATTCATGGTGAGATTGCTTCTCCGAGGCTCTTGCATTGGCATCAACTGCTGGAGTAATTGATCCCACATACACTCAACCATGAGCTCCCGAACATTCAACTGGTCTCGAACGGCCAAATCCTCATTGGTCAAGGTAACCAAACCCGATATACCCCCGCCAATGCTTGAGCATTTATTGACTAGAAATTTGAAGCAACATCTCGTTCGTCCCAGTGATCCCATTGCGGCGCGTTCGGCACAGGCGCCGAATGTCCGAGCCCAGCAAGTTGCCGAGTTCTCGGGCAGCAGCGAAAGCCAAGATCGTCTCGGCCACCGCGCAAAGGAGAAATTGCTGGATCGGGTAGGTAGCAGATCACTTTCTTCTTTTTTTTTTGTGTCATATGCTAAAGGTTGCGTGTTCGGCTTAGGAATTCTTTCTCAGCCTCCTGAACTCCGCATCGACTAAGCGTGAAGCTAAGTCGTACCTAGCTCGGCTAAAGGCTAGCCCCGCCAAACCAACCCAAGAATTTTCCGAGTCCCCGAATGAGTCCATATCAGCATCTCTGCCCTCTGGGGTCAATTTAGGGTCGTTCTATGGTGCTTCCAGAGCGGTGTACGACAGTCCTGTCTTCCGGCAAGATACAACTCCCACTCCGCGCGCGCAGGATATACCCGAAAGGTTGCACTTGGCCCTGATCAAAATCACCACTCCACAATTACTCGATGATGTCGTGATTAATGGAGTGGCCAAGACACTGTCGCAGCTCGTCCGCCTGGGCATGGCATGCTGCGTGGTTGTCGATCCCGGAAAGGTGGATGGCCCTGCCGGGCGACAAACAGCCATTGAGCAGGCGAATCGGATATCGGCGGCAGTCGATGCGC
The DNA here is from genome assembly GCA_019190355.1 of Penicillium palitans. NCBI lineage: Eukaryota > Fungi > Ascomycota > Eurotiomycetes > Eurotiales > Aspergillaceae > Penicillium > Penicillium palitans. The sequence continues at coordinate 243,051 of JAHAQQ010000025.1, forward strand.
AGCCAGACTCGAAATCATTCCGACTAGACTCGGCGTTATCCATATCAGAGCGGGGGTCGGGTCCACCCACGGTGCTATCGCGAAAAGTGCTCTTGAGCGCCCTTCGCGATGGCCATGTGGTACTTGTTCCCCCAATTGCCTATATGGAGGAAAACCCCCGAGCTGTCACAGTTTCAGCCAACGATGCTGCCCTTGCACTAACAAAAGAATTTGCGGGATTGTCATTAAATCCAGACCCGGACGAAGACCCAGCAGTGACGGCCAAGAGAATCCGTACTCTACAAAGGGAGGTCTCACTGGATCGTGTCATTGTTCTCGATCCGCTGGGGGGCATCCCGGCATTCAAGGGCCCTCAATCATCGCACGTTTTTATCAACATGGAGCAAGAGTTTGATCAGATTAAAGACGAGCTTTCCCAGGCACGAAACTCTGTTTCTGGAAACAACGATTCCTCAAAACAAGCCTTAGGCACTAAGCCAATCTTGGAAACAAATCCGGTGTCAAAGTTGGTCAATCGTGAGGTTGTCTCACCTGAGCAACCTACCACATCCGGTCAATCACCGGGTGCCGAGGTGATGGAGGAGGTGCTAGATGGTCATTTACAGAATCTCCGATTAGCCCAACAAGCATTGGCCATGCTACCCTCAGCCTCCTCGGGCATCATCACCTCCCCGCAAGAAGTTTCCTACTCAGCCCGTTCACCGCAACAGGCTGCCTCAGACCTGTCAGCGGTCGGAACCCGGCGACAGCGCAACCCGTTGATCCACCACCTTCTCACCGACAAGCCTCTACTATCATCCTCTCTACCCCCAGGTCGACGCGGTTCTTCCAATGGTGGCGGATTATTCAGCCCGATCACCTCCCACACGACCTTCGTCAAACGCGGAATGCCGCTTACCATTCTCCCAAACCCCTATACAAAACCCTGGGCAGCCCAGACCCAACCACGACTGGGACTGAACGACCCTTCCATCGACCTTCCCCGCCTAGTCACTTTAATCGAAGACTCCTTTGACCGCAAACTAGACGTCCAAAACTACCTCGACCGAGTGAACAGTCGTATCGCCGGTGTCATCGTTGCCGGCGAGTATGAAGGCGGCGCAATCCTCATCTGGGAAACGCCGCCGGGCGTCCCAGACGACGGAAGCGAAGCCAGTGCTGCCCGCATGGTGCCCTATCTGGATAAATTTGCAGTGCTCAAGCGCAGCCAGGGCGCCGGCGGTGTCGCGGATATTGTGTTCAATGCGATGGTGCGCACATGCTTCCCCAATGGAGTCTGCTGGCGTAGTCGCATTGACAACCCGGTTAATAAATGGTACTTTGAGCGGTCTTCAGGTACCTGGAAGCTGGCTGATAGTAACTGGGCGATGTTCTGGACGACGCCTGGGCTGGTGGAGGACACTCAGCGCTTTCAGGACTATGAGGCCGTTTGTCGGTCTATTCAGCCTAGTTGGGCTGATAAGAAAAGTGTCATTGACTGACATATGTATATAGAAAGGAACATTGGTGTCGAGTGATACCAACCATTTCCCCCTTTGTCCAGGAATAAGCATATACCCTCTAAGCCTAGGTGAAATTCAGCTCATTTTGAATATCGTGCGCAATGGTCGTTTTACGTAAAAGGGAAGTGGTCGATGAACCTTGAATACAAAATTGGATTTTGGGATCTAACATTTGAGCGCGCCAAAGTATATTTCGGCTTATTTTCTAGGTCATTGCATAGAGATATTCAACTTGTGCTACAGAAAACCACGAATTCGGTTGATGATGCATTGAAATATGGAAATATGGAAATACCTAGGTAGGAAACTGTGCTAGATCATGTAGATTATGATGGGTATTGAGCCTGTGTTACAGCAGACCATGATGAATTCGGTCGAGGACGCATTGAGCCTGTGCCAAAAGGATTAGTCTTCATATTTGAGATCCAACCTTGGAAGCAATGCATAAACTTTCTTTTCAATCAGAAGTGATGGAATCGTTTAGAACATTACAGTTCCCACCTCTCGCCGAGAAGGAACATAGACATAATCCTAGCTTGACTGTACGCAAGATCGAATTCGGCGGGATCTGCCCTCAATTTGATAGTTCATCATCACCATCGCAGTCTGCCCCCTGCCGTGAAACATCGCTTTCCATGCACTTCACTAGATTCGCGGTATTTGCATTGGAAAATAGCAATTTTTGTTCATTATGTTGACGGCTGGCAACCCGGACTCATGAAGTATATAAACCACCTAAGATCATCACAAAGCATCTATCGTCAAGTAAGCAGTCGTTCTGCTGTTAATCTGCCCCTCATTTTTATCCTTTATTTGTCCATATCATTTCACCACCATGGGATTCAGGTCCTATCCCCAGCGTCTGGCAAATGTCCTTACCACCAGACGGTGGGAATACCTTGCCGTTAGCTGTGGCAGCCTCTGCATCACACTTTTCGTGATCGGATTCGCAATATCGGGCAATATCCCACCCACCGCACCATGGTGGGATGCCAAGCGAGTCCACGCTCATTACTGGGCACACGTGAAGGGTAGCCAGGCCAGCAGTGTATTTTTCATGGTCGGCGGGGCTATCTATGTCGCCTATTCAGCAGCTCTCACACGCCAGATTCGTAAAATCCCCGAAATCGATCCCATCATTGGCGACCTTCAACTTGTGAGTGCAGCTGCAGGTTTCAGCGGGTTCATGCTAGGTGCCGTTGCTATGGGCCTATTGACATTCCGCGATTATGGCCCGGAGTTGACACAACTCTTGAATGATCTTTTCTGGATGGCCATGTTTTTAACGTGGCCAATCTTCTTGGTGCAGATGTGGTCGGTTGCGTGGGCAAGCCTCAGCGATAAAAGCTCCAACCCTGTACTTCCTAGAAGTATGGGTGTGGTCAATTTTGTCGCCCCCATTGTCTTTGCTCTGAGCAGCGGAATCCATATACATCACACGGGCCCTATGGCATGGAATGGCGGCCTTGTGTTTTGGCCTACCATGGTAGCTTTTGGATTGCAAGTCAATATTGACACCTGGTATATGTGGAGGAATGTAGAAGATAGGCGTCATCTTCCCTAGGAACCAACGTGTTGCCCGCGTCACCTGTCCCAGAAACATTGTCAGGGCAGCTCCAATCTCCTAACTTGCGGAAGCAGATTGGATATTATGATGACTGGCAACCAGAATGGACGTTCCCGCCCAATTATTACGGTCGAGGAAGAGCGGAGAAATTGTTCTGTTGAGATGATAGGGAAGAAGCATAGAAAATACCAGGCTATGGAATATATCGAGTGGTGAGATGTTGACGAAGAGAGGTATAATGTGCATTGAACTTTATCAGTCTTTGTCCTCCATAAGCTATGTGTTTGAATCTACAACCTAGTATACCTTAGGTGTCTATTTCCCGAATCCACAATGTATCCCCCGTATCCCCTAGGAGGGTTTTATATAGAGAGGTGGCGAATCAAAGAAGTTAGGTAGTAAGGGAGATATTTCGTTATTACCGTTGTGGATTAAACAATACCGGTCTCCATTCGTAAAAACCACTGGCAGGCATTCGTTGTAAGAACTCTCAAACGTTGTGGATTCTTCATCTTCCAATTATATGTCCTCTATTTATGCCGAGCCTCAACAATTTAACTCCGCCACATCTCGCCCATTACATAGATTGCTAGTGGATCCATAAAATTGTGGAAAGTTTGGAGATCTTGAAAGATTGAATAGTGAATAAGAGGAAAGCGAAATATCAGTTGAAAGTACGAGAATATAATATTTCCACGGTAGAAACGGCAAAGCGTCTCTGATGATAGTTCTGATGATAGTCTCATTGTGGTGCAGCTCCCTTGAACTGGCCCAGAGCAGGAAGAGTGCTCACAGGATTTTGGCCGAGCCGTGAGAGTGACCCGATTTGCGTTTGTACGAATCCCGATACCGGGGATCTTCTGCCCTTCCCGATCTGACGTTCGGTCAAGTTTCGGGATAATTATAGCCTTGGTATCCCATCCTGGTAGCTTGGCTCGACGTAGATGTTCTTGGCGCACGAAACCTTGGCTAAAAGCCAAGGCTAGAGAGGCGGTGCCCGTAGAAGTAAAATAAGAATAAGACAGTTGCTTTGACACAATCATAACCTGGTTGAACGGAGTTTATGTCCATTGCAAGTGAAAATATAGTCAAAATCAAAAGGAGAGGAAACTACAGATGGTGGAGTACATCAATGGATATACGGAGACTTGTGGGGGTTGTAAACCCTAAAACCCTTGGATTACCCCGATTACCCCAGTTTTCTTGAAGAAATACTTGTACCACAGTTTGACTGGACTGCACCGACGGGGAAAATTTGAGAAAATGTCGGTGATATCTCGTCTTGGAAGTGTCCTTGGCGGCGGCCTGATCACATCGACCGAAACTTTGCTGTTGTTTGTCGGCTTGTGGTCCGATGTGCCCTTATTTACCATTGTCTTTATATCGGCCTAAGCCCTTTAGAATGAGATATATCTCGAACCCATGATCCGACACCTCTACAAACAGTGTGTCTCTGCCCAGGTCCACAGGTGTTTTTAAAGCGTTTTAGGTAGCCCCCCGCATATAAAAAGCCTCTGCAAGTGCACAAACATTAAAGTGCGACCCACCTCACGCCCAGATATGCCTTGGCCTACACGTTGACTGGAGAAACGGGGAGGGCCAAGGGTCTTATCAAAATGGAGACTTTGAAGATGCTCGACCGTGGCCCGCCTACCCCATGGAGATTTTCCCCCGACATGCGGAATTCCAAGTTGTTGGTTTGCTTTGGCAGCAATTGAACTTTGCCTCCTTCAAAAATATATAAAAAGTCATTTCCCTGCAACGATTGATCCGATTATTCTGAACAGTTTGCTTTTTCTCTGTGGGCCCCTGCCTTCATTGGGTTTACTGTTCTTTATTACCTTCTCAAACTACATTTGCTTTTGCCCAACATGGCCGGTCTTCATCTCAACATCGACTGGAAGTCGAATCGGCGGGCCATCGCCTACTGTCTGGTGGCTGCCATCGGTGCCCTTTGCTACGGTTACGATACGATCTACTATACCGGAATTCAGGGCATGACATGGTTTGCCAAGGACTATGGGGAGCAGAACGCAGATGGCTCCTACTCGCTTGGGACATCGTTCCTATCGCTGTCTGCTAGCATCATCTATGTGGGAGAGTTAGTCGGAGCTCTTGCTGCCGCTCCCATCAATGACTTTTTCGGCCGGCGTGTTGTTTTTCTGTCGGCCTCTCTTTGTATCGTTATCGGTGCCATCGTGCAAGTGTGCTCCTTTGGCTCTGATCCAGTCTTCTATATCAGTCGTGTTTTGATTGGTCTAGGTGTCGGGCAGTTCACCGCAACTTGTCTGATGTACATCGGAGAGGTCGCACCATCCGCCATCAGAGGTCCAGCTCTCATGTGCTTCCAGTTCATGCAGTCGGTCTCGCAGTTAGTCGGAGCCTGTGTCAACCAAGGCACGCAGAGCATTTCCAGCGCCCAATCTTATCGCATTCCTATGTGTCTGCTGGTTGTTCTCCCCGGTATCATGCTTCTGTGCCTTCCTTTTACACCCGAAAGCCCGGTGTGGTACATGTACAAAGGCAAGCGCGAAAAGGCCATCAAGGCCCTCCGCAAAATCAACCACAGCTGTCGTGACTATGATCCCTCGGTGGACATCCAAGCAATCGACGACCAAGTCCAAATGGAACGTGAAATGGCGAAAGATGCTACCTGGATGTCGCTCATTACGGATCCTATCGAGCGCCGTAAGCTCTTCTACGCCTGCGGCGCCATGTTTGTGCAGCAGATCAACGGTATCCAGTTCTGGTACACATACGGCGTTGTATTTGCGCAGTCGATCGGCGTCGCCGACCCCTTCACCATAAACACCATTATCTACGTCCTACAAATCATTACCGTCGGCGTTGCAGTTGTCCTCGGAAACAAGATCAAGCGCCGCACGAACCTCATCATCTGCTCAGCGGGTATCTTCGTCTCCCTCATCGCCGTCGGCGGCCTGGGCACCACCCGGTCTCCAGACGGCACCTTTGGCCGTGGTATCGGCATCGGTATCGTCGTTCTCGCCTACATCAACATCATCTTCTATAACTTCTCCATCGGCACGCTTTCATACTCCATCGCCTCGGAAATGTCCGTTGGCCGCAACAGAAACAAGATCACCTCGTGCGCCATGGCCGTATTTTTTCTTACAGTCTGGCTCATGGTCTTCACCAGTCCTTACATGTACTACACGGCTAATTTAGGTCCAATGATCGGCTTCGTCTACGGAGGAACAACCCTATTTTTGCTGGCGTACTCGTGGTTCTGTGTTGGCGAGACCGCGGGTCGGAGCAATGCCGAAATTGAGAGACTCTTCCAAGACAAGGTTCCTGTTCGCCAGTGGGCGACATATGTGATTCCTTCCGATGATGGGGTAGTTATGAAGAAACAGGGCACTGAAGATGAACAGATTGAGATGGCATGAGATGTATGACATCGCTCTACTTAAATTTATGTATCCTGCTTTCTACTCTGTATGTCACCATGGTGTTCGAAACTATGCAATATCTCAAATTGTATATTAACAAGTCAACCAAAAAAGTCCTTCTGACCCTTCAATGCTTTCGCTAAGATTTCCGGGTACCATCGCGCTCCAACGTCTTGGTGACTGGTCACCCGAGCAATGAAGGTGCCCTGGCCAATGCTCCCACGGAATATCTCGTTAAAAGTTGCCTCTGCGTCTGATTTGACCTTGTCATTTTTCACCAAGTCACGGATATGATCTGGGATCTCCAAGGAGATCTTATCGGCAGAAAGATCGAGACTCACTCCCTGGAACACAGGGAAGGAAAATCTAGGTCCTAAACAGCCACCCTCGAAGTTCTCCGGCCGTAAGCTTACACGGTGAGTGGTTGCTGTGCAGATCCCTCCAGTCAGCGCCTCCAAGGACCGGCCAATGTTAATGACCAATGTTCCCGGAAGTGGTGGGGCAGGAATCCATGTCCCGCTTTTATTTTGGACCTCGAGGCCATGGTGAGGAGTACCCTGCAAGAGGAATGTAAGGAATCCGGAATCTTTATGAGGACCAACACCTTGAGATCCGGACTCCTCATCGCTAGCTCCAAGTGGGGGAGGGTATTTGATCAACTTCAGTTTATGTTGTTGCGGGTTGTCAAAGACTTGGTCGAATGTAGTTGGCGGGAGATCTAATGCCTCCGCAATCAACCCTGGGAACAACTCTGCTAGGCTGCTCACTTCTGACAGGTATGTGTCGAATGATTGACGAAATCCGGGGATTGCCGTTTCATCGGGCCACTGACAGGAAATTTCTTCATAAGCATTGACAGAAACGGAGACAAAAGAGTATAAGATCTTACCTGGTTAGGACCAACTACATTCCTATACAAAGGCTCGTTTGGACCAGGTGCAGGGAGCTCCGTTGCGAACTGATAAGGGTGTTGGTAGATATATCAAAAAGAAATAATAGAGCCAGAGCTTACATCAAATTGTTCACGATAATCAGGCTTTAAAGCCGTAATTTCTGCACCAAGCCTTGAGTAGCCCAAAAAGTGCGGACTATTGACCATTTCGATCTCAAGCTTCTTCTCTAGTGGGAGTTCAAAAAGGCCTAGGGCCTTTTCTATAAATTGCTCTTGGCTTTGAGCCGAAATAGGAGCATTTCGGAGATAAAAAAAGCCAACATTCACAAGGGCTTCGCGAAGGTTTGCAAGAAAGGTGGGTTTAGATGGGGATAGTGCCTGAGAGAAATCCAGAACAGGAATCGAAGTGAAAGATGAACCCGACTTGGAAGATCAGCGTAATTCCAAGCACATGGGACATAATAGATCATACCATTTTTCGAGATGAGAATCAAACAATCAAATAATCAAACATAGAAATGAAGCGCAGTGAGTTCGTAGTCAAAATAAAAATAAAAACAAAAACAATTTCAAGGTGTCTTTGATTGGACTGTGATGGCGAATAATGGCGAATGTGGTTGTTCTGATCGAAGACCCCGCACTTCGGAGTACACCGAATTTTATATGTACTTTTCATCTAAATCTATATTTATTTATATGTACTTGGTTGAAGCCAGCATTTCCTTCATCGTATATCTTCATTTAGAGGTGTAAGAACGTAAATTCGTGGTAAGGATCCAAGTGTATAGACACCCCCCTTCACCACAGCTTGAATACCAAGACTTCTTCCTTTGCTTTCTCCCCGGTAGTAATATCATCAGTTATAGAATAGGAAGAGAGAAACCAGTGCATATCGATATATGAAGTGACATCCACATAATTATTTGTAGACCCACATAGAAAGCGGGAAAAAAGAAAGAGTAGAGATTCACAGAGTGTGTAAAGGTATAGAAGGTGTGTATACCCATAAGGGTGGGCCGTCATGATGCTTTTGATAAAAGAGCTAGTCATGGCTGATAGATTGTAATGCCATTTATGCAGCATTTGTGCGTAAGCATATCCTTCATGTCACAAATATACAAGAAGTACGATAAAGAATGCTGTATAATGTTGCCCAAGAATGTTCATATAGAGAACCGTCGTGTGAATGAAAGAGGTCGATAGTTACTATTGGTGCCTTTATGCCTTCGTGCCCTGATGCCTTATTCTGAAGATGTCAATTAATGCCTGAGGCAAGAATAATCTTAAACTCGCTGACGTCACGATATACAATATCTCACCATTATACATAGACCAGACCCACCCTAGCAGATCGAGAACATCAATATGATCTCAGATATGAGCCGCCCGTGGAGAAGTATGCCAATGAAGATGTATTCGAGAAGAGCCCTGCCGGGACAAACCCACATTTATGATGATGCGAGTGCGGTACTGAAGATAGCATTATATGCTAAAGCGAATCATCACTCCGGGAAGCCCGAAGCATCATACAAAATGTGGAGTACATTGTAATGGACTTTCGATTGGGAAGACACCCGAGGTCGATAAATCTCTATAAAAGGGTAGTTCATTCAGGTTTACTCCTTCCTCCTTTATAACAACCTCTCTACATTTCTATTTCTATATCACCAACCTTCCACAATGGACAAACTTTCCGGTCTCGCCAACAAGCTCGGAGGCAACAAGGGCCAAGAATACATTGACAAGGGTAATATCCAGTGTCTATAATCTCGCGCATTGGACTTCAAGTTAACAACACCAGGTATCCGCGCCGCGGAGGATAAGATCGGCGGTGGCAAGGGTGATTCTACAAAGAAGGCCACCGATGCTGGCCGTGAGCAGTTAGAGAAGGCTGGGTAAGATTTTCGGACTTTTATAAATTTATAAATGGAACGATGTCGCTAATTGCATATACAGAAAGGGTCTCCCCGACAAGTTCTCACACTAGACACATGACCTGACAGAAAATACCCTTCCGCTCATGTACCTAAATATACGACAATAAAATAACTAATATCCCACTGGAAACTGGAAATCAAATATCGTAGAAAAGCACCGTCAATATCGCTGCAAGTTGGACAAAAATCCTCCTATTCCCGACCCTAGTCCCCGACGGGTGTACATGGTATTCGCCCTACACAGTTGAAGTTGGCTGTTGATGCGCTCGGTAGCTTTGGAGTCAGTCCTAGTCGAACTCGCCACAAGGCGCTCATAGTACTGCTGGGCGGGTTCGTACTCCTTAGCGTTGAAGTGTAAATTGCCCAGCAACTCCAATGCGCTTTGAGTTTCGAGGTTGTCTTTGCCCTTGCGATGTTCAACCCAGTTCAGATATCGTATCAACCAGGGGAAGGCTTCCGCAGGACGACTGTTGGTGGCATAGCTGTTTTGCAGAGCGTACATGACGCCAATGTTGCCCACGATGTCCATTGTTAGTGGATGATCGGGTCCTAACGCCTCTTCTGCACTGGCCAAAGCCCGTCGCAGTGTCTCCGAGGCCTCCGTACTCTGCTGCATAAGGCTTTGTCCTCGGCCATGGAGACAGAGAGCGCGAATAGTAGACGGGTGTGCATGGCCCAATGCAGTCCGAAGCTCTTGGTAGACCTGTGACAACATGTCCACCGCTCGTTGGACATCGGGTTGAAAACGCATAACAATTAGGGTATTTGCGTCCCCAGATTGGGTACTAATAATGTATTCCAAAGTGTCCAACGCAGAGCCGAAGACACGAATGTGGGTTTCTCCAAGCAGACGCTTCAGGGTGTCTGTTAGCTTTTCTGCAGTCGTCACGGCATTTTGCCGGCGACCAAGCGCATTGTAGGTAATTCCTAGTCGACGCCGAGTGTCACAGGTATCCAAATGGTCTTCGCCGATAGTCATTTGTTGACGGGCTAACACGTTGGCGCAAACCGACTCGGCCTCTTGATACTTGCCCTGTTGACACAGGACCTCTGCGGTCAAACTTTCCGTTTTCATTGTCAGGGGATGCTTTGTCCCAAAGACGCGTTGGGCATTTTCAGACACCCATTGACACCATTCATTTGCCTTGTCCAAGTAGTTGGTCTCCAGTTCCACTTCAGCTAGGTTATATGCCACTGATAGTGTACTAAAATGATCTGGACCAAGGCTGCGCAAATGCTCCTGGAAAATCTCATATTCGACAGTTCGAGCTTCGTCCCATCGAGCCCGATTCTTCAGTTCTGCGGAGCGAATAGATCGTGGGTCATTATCCAGAGCATTGAAAACCACTCCTGTCACCCTTTGCGCCGGATATGAGCGACCCTGCACCTGGTATGGCGTGCTGCTATTAGAATGAATGCGTGGGGGCACAGGCGGTGGAGATGACGCAGTACTTGGAGGCATTTGTGGAATGAAGCCTTGCTCGGATAAAAGCGCCTGATCGACCAATTGTTTGATATTCCCTTTTATCAAACGGTACATAGGGCCCCGAGCGCCCACCTTGCACATCTGTGAGTGATCTGCATCGAGCTTGAGTTGAGTTTCCCGTAAACCGGACAATCCGAGAACCGCAGACTCTTCATCAACCACAAGCTTTTTGATGTCAGCCTAAGCCCTAGCTAATAAAACGTCTGCTTACATGGCTGATAGATGCTGGTCCAACTCCCCCTATCTGCACTTCCTTCCCTTCGATAAAGCTAACAACACGATAATCCTCTAGTTGGTGTCGAAACCGATCGGTCATTTGCCGAGTAAAAAGTGAATTATATTCCAGGCAGTCTAGGAGGTCATTGCTGGCATGGCCTTTGGAGACGAAGCGGGCAACGCGGGCTGCAATTTTCCCCAGTTCAACAGCCTTCGCGCCACGATGAGGTGTCCCGAAGAAGACGAGACCAGAAGTTGCCGAACGAATGGAAGTGTATTTGGGATCTTCTTTAGCATTGAGAAGTGCCTGTACCAGTAAATAAAGCCCTAGAGAAAAAGGGGTATGGGAAATCTGACCTGCTTGATCACCAATCCCCCCAAGCTATGTCCGATAAATATCACTTTCGGTGGAACAGAGCCCTGTAAAATGTTAATTCATCACTCAATCAACGTTTATGGATATTATTTCACCATCTGGAGGCCGCGTTCCATATCCAATAAATTCAACAGGGTATTCGCGTGGTCCTTGATGCTTGCCGTGGACATGGTCTGTGGATGGGTGATATTCGAATTGTATCCATAGGCAAAGACGCGTGCATACGGAATATCCTCGGCCAGGAAGTCTCTCGGCCAAAAATTGCCATTGCTGTGTGTCCATGTCTGGAAAGGATGATCATTTCGACCGGTTGGGTTCAGGCCATGAACGAAGACAAGACTAAACAGCTTCTTAGAAAGGGTTTAGGCTTAGGGTTTAGTGTTCATACTCGACCTTGTGCGATTCAAGAGGAGAGAATACCTCCTGCAAGAAGGGAAACTCATATTCCTGGACTTTGCTTAGAGTCGTGCCTTGTCATAGATAGAACCCAGGGCTTACCATTCTGATTCAAGCGCTACCGTGAACGAGGTAATGAGTCAATAAAACGGCCTTCAGTTTCACAAAAGAATGTAAGTTAAAAAGGAGAGAATGGGATGAAATCGAACACGAAGCTGACGGGCTGAACATGTGACTACTCGTCTGATAGGCAGTTCTTAGCGTGAATAAATACATAGTACTCATGATAATTGACCGGAACCAATCACATACGAAATATCGAGTTCGGCAAAAAATGCCTAAACTGTACTGTACTTCGTGGCTTGGCCGTGATAGAAGAGGGCGTCAGCGGGGTTATCCGGCGCGATGAATCACACCCGGGCACACTGACTGGTATCAGTGGAGTGTTTCTCTCCCAGTCCCTTTTTTTTTCTTTCTTACGCCCGATACCGATCTCCATCTCGCTCAGCCCCCTCGTCCTTCAATGCCAGATTTTGTAAACAGGGCGCATAAAACAGGGTTCCGCGCCATGCTCCGTGTGCAGTTCGTGATGCAACCAACATCCACAATAGCAAAACAAAGCCACTCAAGGTCTTTGGATTTGAAGTTAGTAGTCATTCATTTGGAGAACGGAAAATAGACATACGGTACCAAGGACTTTGAAAAAGATGATGTCCATTTCAATGCCCAATTCAATAGTGTTTGCGGCATACACCCCAAGCGGGAACGTAAATCCCCACCAGCCCATATTGAAAGGAAATGGAGAGCTGTATAGAACTGTAGCTAGGGCAAATACGAGCCAAATCAGGCCGAAGCTCCACATGACAAGGGATATCAAGACACCCAAAACATATGCCATCTGGCCCGCGATAGGGTCCAGGAATTGGGAATCCTGCAACAATATCCGTGCTACCTTCCCAATATAAAGGATGCTGGCAGTAGATTAGCCAGAGTCTCGGGTCCCCAGGGGAAATCGGTAAAGCACATACCCGAAACCACCAAAGCCAAGAGGCCCCAGGGGTAGAAAGCAGCTCACAATCAGTTCCCTCGGTGGAAGCTTATGCAATGCCAGTCGCTGATAATAGATCACCAATACCGCAATAGCCAACGGAGTGCCCATCCCCCAGAGAATAAACGAGACGAGGAGTGTTCCCAGCGCATGTTGTTTGTCTGGTAAGATAATAGCAACCTCGGCGCCAGTACCTGCTGCCACAATGGTTGCTGCGATTGGTAATAATTGAAGCGCAGTGATCCGATCTAGGGAGGTAATATAGCGCTGAGATATTCTGACCCGATGTTAGCATCCTAGACATTCGTCATTTGCTTGTGTAAGATTGTAGACCGACAAAATAAATGACAGGGACAGAGTCACAGAAGCCGCAGCTACCACGTCTATCATCCATAAAACCCACGCAACTGTTTTGGCCCATTCGCCCCAGATTGGCACACAAATGAACACCCACATCTCAATGAGTGTAGCAAATCCCATCGGGATTGTGGCCAAGAAGAGCGAATTGGTTGGATCTTGGATCATCACATTCCATATTTCAGGATATAAGCCGTATCGGAGAATAGAAGCAATGGAAGCTAGAGTGAATAACGCCGTATTGAGGAGAAAAAAGACAATCGACAAGTAATGGAGCGCCGGAGCATCGAAAGGGATCAATGCCATCAGCACCGAAACAATGCCAGTGCCCATTGTCACAGCAAACCATCTGAATGTTCCTAATAGCACAAACCGGTACACTTTGGAGAGGGAAGGCCATACGATGGACTAAAATTCCGCACGATGCGTCTCCATCCTACATTATACTTCACCGGACCCTTGGTGGGTAGTCTAGAAGACTTCGCCATAGGCAATGAAATCTAATTTTATAAAAAGTCAAGAATAGGACTTGATGAGAAGAAAAACGGGCGCACTTTGTAGATCATCGCCTGGGCCACTATTCGGCCGAGTGCGGAAGTCGCCGAGGTGGGCCTATCTTCATACTATCTTCATACTAGTTATATAACTATGTACCTATGTAGTTCTTTGAACTCCAAACTTGGAATTGCACATATAGGCATGTACTCCGTAAATAAAAATAAAACAATACCTTGAGGCTAAGGGAAATACACAGATTTTGCTACGATCTAGCGATAGAATGGCATTCACCTGACATGGATATGCCGCTTAAACGAAACAAAGGCGATTCGCCAGAAAGGAATCAATCCCTGGCATTGCAAGCTAATAAAGAGGAGGAACAGAAAGAGCAAAGAAAAGGAAGAGAAGCCAAATCCCCCTAGACAGACAGTACCCGACCTAAAGAAGGCACCAACTAGATATCAACTGACCTCAATTTAAACCACTGGCCATCCGCTGGAGAAATCAATCGCATTCCACCCAAACAGTTTCTGCCCATCGGCATAGCCCACAGTGGTGTCAACGTAGTGGTAGTAAAGGACCGGACCTAGAGTAGGATCCGTAAATACGCCCCTAGAGAAACGTTAGGCCAATATTCAATTCTTTGGGAGTGTTTGAAAACTCACTGTCCACCAGGACCGTAGACTGTGCCATGACTTTCTAGAACAACTGTGCCACCCCCGTTTGTACAGGCAGTCCCCGTAGCATCAACCTTTGATAAAGAGTTAGGGAGAAATGTCCAAAGCAGGAAAAAGAAACAGTGGGCAACATACAAATCCGCTAGTAGGCGAGGTCGATCGGCAGACCTTGATTTTGTACTCTGCGCCGCTGGCAGGGCGGGATGTGTCGTAGCCACAACAGATGCCGGCAGAGTAAAAGAGATAGTAATAGCTTCCATACTTATACAGATAGGGTCCCTCGACGGCATGTGTTCCAGACGGGTCGTACGCCAGATTGTAGGACGAAGATGCGACTTTAGTGGCAGCCGAGTTCATTGGAGCCTGGAAGATATCTTGCCAAAAGGAGCCGAAAGTCATGTAGTAAGTACCACTATCATTGAGCAGGTTGCCATCAATGGCATTGTACGATTTGCCAGATGACGAGGCAATGCCAGTTGCTCCATGGTCAGTCCAGGAGTCCAAGTCCATGGTTTCAGACGTGGCTAGCCCAAGGGCCGAATCCTGTACACCAAACGTTGATACAGAGTAATAAACGTGGTAAACACCATTCACAACCTGCGCATCGGGGGCCTAACATGGATGTCAGTAGGTTCATTACGACAAGCCTTAGACTAAGATCATGCGTACCCACAGGTCTGTATTTCCGGCAAGGTCAATAGATGAACCACTAGGCAGCATGGACCCAATGGTAGTCCACGGGCCGTTGATAGATGAGGCGCTCGCATAAGAAATCTTGTTACCAGTAGAAAATCGGAAATAACGATTGTCCGATGATCTCTGTATCAATGACGGGTCATGCACGTTGCAGGCCCCTGAAGAACTGCCAGGGTTTGCATATCCGTGCACGAGGGCTGCGAACAGCAACGGTTTGACGATATTACCAAAATACATCGGGGGAATGTTGAATGAAGAAATTGATCTTGGTCAGTAGGCTCCCGATGTTATTTATATACATTGTTTGGCGAGGAGATGCAGGAATTATTGGTGGAAATCCGTACTTTTACTCCATCGGGCATGTTCTATGCGGATACCCGATGGTCCGATACAACACATAGGGCTAAGGCTGAAACGGGGAAAATCCCTCGGGAAATTAAGTTAGAAGAATTAGAGCACCGACTGGTGGGAATTACCAGCTATAAGCGCCACCAAGCTCTAACATCACGTCGAAACAAGAGGCGTTTCTTTTTAGTCCGGATAAAAGTGGAAACACCGAATTTCAAGGGGACAATTTTAACTGAGCAGTCTTCGGGGTGATGGTTTATTATGCATAACAAAATGTTCACAGTAAACCAGCCATAACTCGCGTCAGGGCTTCATCTTCGGCATGAAATGCGTCTAGCGCATTGAGTGAGCGTGTATCACCCTGAGGGGTTAACCCCACATCTGCTCCGGTGGGAAGGTCCGAACCGGATTGGGGGTCAAAGTAGAATCCACCTGCGATCTCAAAAAAGCTGCTCAAATCTTCACACACGTTGGGTTCCGGTCCAGAAACTGTACCAGGTGACATTGGCCAGAAAGCGTTGGATGGGGGATGAGATTGATGGGGGGGAGCACAACGTGCAGCAGATTCTATTGATACCGGGGTTGTATCCCAAATTCCACGGGATGAAAGCGAATCAAGTGTCTCTTTCTCGGCATGAAATGATTGGCCAGTTTCGCCATCCTTAAGATTCAATCGAATCCGTTCTAAACCGTGAAGAATCTTTTGCAATCTCCGAGAAGTACGCGCACGCGTTGCCGAGCGGCGGACCATGTCCACGGCCGTATAAAATTCGGGGCGGCAAACATGGCTGAAACGCGCCGGGGCATGTAAAACCGCCAAGAAGAGGGCAGCAAGGGCGGATAAGAGAAAATAATTGAACGGCTCCGGTCGCTGAAAATAGATACTTGAAACCCGGCTGAAATAGTCCAGCATATGAACAGTGCTCTTGGCCGTTTCCACTGCGGTCGACGCACCGGTCACGTTGTCCGCTATGCGCTCATAACTGAGCAGGTTTTGTCGATACACCAAAATTCGAAGCTGGTTTGCCTGTAGAGCAAGAAAAACCTGAAGCATTATAGCTCGATCTGTGTGCTCTGATCCAGCGGGGGAACGCCAAGATGGATCAAAACGTAATTCAGGCGGAATGGAATGGATCCATTCCTGAACCTGAGCGTCTAAATAAGCGCAACCATCTGAGGTGGCCGCTTGTGACCGGTTGGGCCATCCAACAACCAGGCCCCAGATCTTTGTGCTTAGCCGGGCATGTGAGATTAGGCAAGTCAGGTACGGGGTAGAGTGTCCCGGCTCGGGCAAGTTGGTATCAATATCGGAATCTTGGATGGAAAAGGGCAAACCTGTGCCAAAGGCACACTTGCGATCTAACACATAAATGCACCAGAACAATCGACTTGCCCATGTCCATTCCAATTCGCCCGGGAACACACCTCCTGTCTTTTGCCATGTCTCTTGACGATGGAGACCTAGCTCCGTACTCCCTCGAACCGCCATGTTAATTAAACGCCCAGCGATGACTTCATCATCACGGTAAGAGTGAAAAATCGACTATCGTGGTTAGTCTCTTTTTCTTTCTTTTTTTTTCGCACTGGGTTGGGGGGTACACACCAACAGAGTAAGAATGAGAATTTCTTTCATGTCGACCTCGGCAATTTTCATTCGACTGGCGAATCGATCCTCCACACTGTCAGCCAGTTGGGCGGCGCGTTCACTACGACCATGCGATTCGACTAATAGAGCGATCGCCAAAAGAATCTTCAGCACCTGGACATCACGCGCAGAGAACCAATCCTGATCCGAGGCTCTCTGCGTCAATACAGATGAAGAATCATGAGACCGATAGAACTCAAGGACATATGCTCGCACTCCGTCTAAGTCGACACAAGGGTACATCACCCCAACTGTGTCTTCATACACTTGGACTAATCGCAGGGTTTCATCTGCACCCAGGCTTCGCAAAGGATGCCTGAGTGGAGCATTTTCACCCCGTTCCGACGGCGCAAGACTAGGAGCAGTTGATAGGTCAAGGTCTTCAGCGCAGTCGTCAATTGCGGGAGAGTCGCCAGCTTGGTGAGATAAGGACCTCTGGGCTTGAGTGAGGCCAAACTCCGCACTCGTCGGCCCGACATACGTCGGGGACTTGGGGGCGCCCAGGATACGGTGTAGGCTCCCTGTCGTGGGTGGGGCCGAAGGACGGGGGGATTCGAGCTCATGAATACGGGCGGAAAGGCCCTGTATTTCCCGCCGCAGAGTTTCTAATTGCCTGTCCACTGCTTGGAATCGAGTACTTGCTCTAAAAAAAGAATCAATAAATACACAATGACAATGCTAAAGACCTCGGAAACCCACCTTTCATCCTTCGCGTCAGTCTCTTGGGTCGATGCAGAGGGGCGATTGGTGGCGTATACACAAGGAATTTGATCACGAGAACATCTCATACAGACCAAACCACCACTGCATTTTAGTTTGCGTCGTTTGCATTCATTGCTGTGGTGGTCAGTACCAAGCTGTAAAAGTACCAAGTACTAGAGACGCACCAAGCAACTTGGGTATATTTAGCCCTCTTTCTCCGCTGGAACGAATCATCCTCTCGTGAAGATCTCGGAGATTCGGAAACCATTGTACAGACAAAGTAACATTGATGGAAGGTGTCATAGCAACGGGAAGAGGTGGAAAGGAAGTAACCTCGGAACGCGGAAAGATAATCCGAGATGGGCCCCGTTCCGCCGTGGGGTATAGTGGAGTATACGGGGCTATGTTGTACGGGCATTGATTGAAACGTTTATGATAGGAAGGAAATTACGGTCGGTAATGACTGATCTAATAGAATCTGCTGTTCTTTCTTTCTTTCTTTCTTTCGTTTTTTAGGTGGAATCGTATACGGCAAATCAAAAACATATATATACATCTGTGACTTTTTGAAGTAACATAACTAGTTATGCTCGATATTTTATACATGTCCGCTCTTAGAGTTGTAGCTAACTTAAAATGTGCAAAATGCCCTATGTATAATATTTGCTGATGTGAAACTCCTATGATACAATGCTTATTCTTGTTCCTGTTCTTGTCTTGGTATATCCTCGTTACCATCAAATGTGTGACTTCCGGCAGCATTCCGAGTCAGCTAGTCGTGACGACACATTCTTGTTCGAAGGGACATCGAGCGACGGGTTGGCTCCAAAAAAGTCCGCGGGCCGGATCATGAGCTGGAAAATTTCGACGGGCCTATTATAGTCAGTATACCAGAAGAAGAGAAAAGGGAAAATGCGACATACATCACGGGCCAATCTTCCACACGAGGATTGTGGGTAATGCCGAAAGAGTTCCACACCACCACATCGGTGTCAACCACAGAGTCACCCCGGAGAACAGCATCTGAGACACCTTCAACTTCATTTTGACTCTGTAAAGTATAACGACCTCCAGCATAGAGCTCCCCCTCGCGATACTTCGTAACCCAAACGTGGTGTTGAGCAAATTGAGCTCGGCGCGCTTGTACCGATGCAGGGTCGGTTAGGAGAGTCTGAGTGGCTTGTGGAATGAATTTATATCCCACGGGGTTTCCACTGATGGGATTCTTTATATGAGGATTGACCATCTTGATGGTCCGATTGAGCTGCGGAGCGGCATCAATCCAAGATGCACGCTCGACGGTCTGCTTGGTGACTTCATAGAAGTTCCCGTTCGGGTTGGTGACCGCATTCATTGGGACTGGGTGGGATTCCTCCACGACCACGGAGTTGTTAGGGCCATCGATCGCTGGATCAATTCGGATATTGAAAATGTGCTGATGGTTCTGAGCGAGAACACCGCCGCTCACCACATTTCCGTACTCACTGACCTTCCCAGCATCGATGTTGACCACGTTCAAGATACCTGTTGCGCGGGCTTCAACCGTAATACCAGCTGATTGATCGAATTTATATGCGAAGATGTATTCATAGTTGGCCAGTGTGATGATAAACTGGACAACAAGCTCCCGGTTCCGTGTGACGACAGCGCGACCGGTGCGCCAGTTGGAGTGTTTCCAGGCAATTCCATTGTCCTGCTCATGGAGACAAATCGCATTTGGAAGAGTCTGGGCGGTACCGTCTGGCTGGGTGATAATGGCATCAAAGTATTTAATGACCCCGAGACAGTCACAGCCGAGCGAGAGGTTGTTGGCCATATTTCCGCCGCCACCGTCGCCAAAGTCAAAGGCCTGTTTCCGGTGGTAAGGGGGACGGGGATCGGCGTAAGGGACAGTCTGAAAGGAATTAGCTTGTGGATATATATTTAGGGGTTGGGATTTACCATTTCGCTGACTGCTAGTCGGTGCATCACACTGCGGCCATCATACGAGACATCGTGGATGGTTGCACCCTCTCGCGGGTTGAAAGCAACACGGAACCGCCACTTCTGCCATTCGACTAGAGACTCGTTGGTGACTCGGAAGGAAGGACCCTCAGGTTGGACCACATTCAGTGGCTTGAGATCCTGACGGGTACCCTCGGGTAACAGTTCTGGTACGTATTCAGAGGGCTTGCAGTGGCCGATGATATCCCGCTTAAAGGTCTGTTCAAGTAGGCCATCACCTTTCCCGCCCGTTGCGGGTCGGTCTACCCGGATGATCTCTTGGGTATGGGCGTCCATAACGGGGATAATGGGCAAAGGAAAAGAATAGAAGTTGGAGTCTTCATTCCCAGAACGTTTGTCCTGAGCGAAACAAAGTCCCTGGAAAAAACGACGATTTTCATCGGTGTGATCCAAGCCACCGTACGGCCATGGCTCAATCACGACCTCAAAGCCTTCCGGAAGGTCGAATTCGGACAATGCTTGTTGGAATAGTGGTGATTTCATACATTGATCAACGAGAACATCGAATTCGCTCCTAGTTAAATCGTTAGAAATATTTCCCGGATATTTAAGCTGTGAGCCATACAAAGTCAAACTGGCATGATGCTCCTTTCCCACAACCGTGTGGTTCACTCGCGATTGTGAAACCACATCGATCACCGATTCGTGAAACTGAGGAATTCGGTCGGCTCCGATCACATCATATTGGCACAGAGCGAGACGGGGGGGTCGTGGGGTGGTTGGGCTCAAGCGACCGGCATGTTCTAACGCTAGAAATTCCTGGAGCTGAGCTTTGGGTGGTTCTTGCAGGAAGATCTCCCGAAAGTCAATCACGACGTTTGGATGAGCAGCTTTGACCACATCACGGGCCAAATTGGTCTCTTCGAGGGAGAGGATACTCAGTGGGTGAGAGTGAGTCATGACAGCAATGAACAAAGTTATAGCTTTGGTTATTATTTTCCCAGGGACAGCCTCGGCCGAACTTATATCAGGTACATGCTCGGAATCTCGGAAGTCTCGGAATGAGGTTCCATGCAACTGCGGGGATACGGAAATGATTCCGTGACGATAGATGATAGACCTCTGATAGATGAAGTTTACGAAAGGATATCTGAGAAAATGAGGGGAAAGGACTACCTACTTGAGAAGATAAGCAATATTTGTTTTCCCCGTAAATATGTGGTTGGTAGGTGCGGATCATGGCCGTGTACGAGAATTGACTTTATCAAGTCAATTTACATATAGACCTCGGAAGGACGCCCTGTTTTACCTGGACTTATACCACACCCCTAGGAGTGTGGAGTATGGATTCCATGAACAATGAAACTAAAATGGCTGCAGAGAAACCGATCAGCGATGAAGACCAACTTGTGGCACTTGGCCATGTCCAAGAGCTCCGTCGCGACTTCTCCCTCTGGTCAATTGTCTGTCTCCAGATCTCTTTGATGGCCACCTGGGAGGCTTTATCCTCGGTTGTCGCTACGGCTCTTACCAATGGCGGAGCGCCATGCTTGTTTTATAACTAGTGAGTTCTCCTTAACGATGCTCTGATATCGGAAGGCTGATTATGTCGCCAATACAGCATCATCACCTTAATTGGTACAATGTTCGTTGTCCTTTCGTTGAGCGAAATTGCTTCCATCTACCCTACTGCTGGCGGTACGATCAATTCTCCCACGTACCTACCCTCGGCTCATTGCTAACAAAAGCTAAAGGACAATACCACTGGGTCCATTGTCTCACACCCGTATCATACCAGGCCACCGCATCTTGGTTTACCGGTTGGATTTCCATTGGTGGACAGTTGGTGTTTTCCGCCTCTGCAGCCTTCGCGGCGGGTTTGCAGCTGCAGGCTCTCATCACCTTGAACAATCCCAACTCGTATACCCCGACTAGATGGCAGGGGATGCTTTTCTATTGGTTCATCTTAGCCTACTCAACTGTCGTCAATATCTGGGGTTCCAAGATGTTGCCTCATGCCAATACAACAGCCGGTAAGAGATTTCTCAACCCCTAAAACAAAGTCGAATCAGACCCTAACAGGCGAACAGGTGTACTGCATGTCGTTGGATTTGTGGTAATAGTCAGCGTTTTGGGATCAATGTCCGAGAAGCACTCTGCAAGTTACGTCTTCACCGAATTCTCCAACACTAGCGGATGGGACAACGATGGGGTTTCTTGGTTAGTAGGACTGCTGACCACAATATATCCTTTCCTTGGGTACGATTCTCCTATAAGCTTGCAGTATGTCGGAAGCTAACTATTGATCTTATATATGATGCAGCGTGTCATTTAAGCGAAGAAATGCCAAAGCCGTCGCGTAATGTACCATTGGCCATGATAGGCAGCGTCATGATCAACGGGGTAATTGGGCTGGTATACGCGATTGTTCTATTGTTCTCCTCGGGGAATCTAGAATCCCTGCTTGAGTCCAAGACGGGGTTTCCCTTCATGCAGTTATTTTTAAACGTCACTGGCTCCCCAGCGGGTGCTTCCGTGTTAGCCCTATGCATCACCTTGATCGCTATGGCTGCCAATGCTGCATGTGTGACATCTACTAGCCGTACAGCCTGGGCATTTGCACGGGACGGTGGTTTACCAGCGTCGCAATTCTTCGCAAAAGTGAGTCCCACATTGAAAGTTCCGGTGTACATGGTCCTGGTGGTTGGCTTTCTCCAAATGCTGCTTGGGTTTATCTACCTTGGCAGCTCAACTGCCTTTAACGCAGTTTTATCAATGGCAATTCTGGGAATGTATGCCTCATATATTTCCCCGATTATGTTCATGTTGATATATGGTCGACGAGAATCAGCACCAATTTCCCGTGGACTTGGCTCGGGATCATTCAACTTAGGCCCACGATGGGGACCCGTCATCAATATCGTTGCCATCATTTGGCTCATCATAGGAATGGTCTTTAGCACTTTCCCAACGGTCGAGCCAGTGACACCAGAAAATATGAATTATTGTATCGTGGTCACAATGGGATGGATGCTGGTCGGAGGGGTTTATTATTATCTCCTGGGAGGAAAGAAGCACTTTACGGGTCCAGTGGTAGAGCTGGCAGAGGGCCTGTGACTACTTAAATTGACTTGAACGGTTGTCCCCTCATACTCGCCAGAGCTGTTGTGGGGGGATTGGAGGTACAAGGGGGTGAAGTAAACACACAAGAACGTGGCCTGTTTGGAGTTTCTACAGTCTTTGTTCGGGTAGAAACACAACAAGCTATTAACACTCCCTGAACAATAGATATATCCATACCAGATATCCATTCTCTACAATTGCACCAAACCAGCATTGACATTGAACCTTTAATCGAGGGGGTCACAGGAGTGATTGTAGTGCCGGTTAACATTCGGGTTGAAGCAATTTTTACTCTGACTTTTAAAGCAAGCCAAAGAAATGTTATAACGGTCGACATAATAATTGATATTGAGCTCTATTTCATTGGGGGAAACATTCACAGATTGTCATAGCTCAGGGCTATATTCTCCATCATCTTGTTGCGTCATCCAAGAGGATCTCTAGCTTCTCAATATTCCTCCAGCTAGGAATAATAAAACCGGTAATAAGATAGATCAAAACAACGGAATATTCCATCAACAGTCCCATAGTTAGGAATGGGGCAATTGGACCTCTCAGATCACTCCACTTCAAGTCGGATGGCTGGAATACGGACAGAAAGAGGTCCACGATGCGAACGACTATAAAAGGTGTAGCCAGAGCCGTGGCGTTGAGAATCTGAAAAGAGGATGTTAGCCCTTGAAAAGAAAATAGTAGACGTATGGAGCTCTGCGAACCGTTCTGCTTGTAACCGAAAGACACGAGCGTTGTGTCCAGAAATACACTTGCATTGCCAGTAAACAACGGACAAAGTCTACCACGATGATGTATCCGGCTTTGACGATTTTAAACCCAATGAGTACATCACTGTCGGTGTCGCTCCCTTCCAGAGCCCCACCTGCAACGGTAAGGCCGATCCCGATAATAAAAAGCACTCGGGATACAACTAAACATTGCCGAATTTGTCGGCTCATGTTTCGCTCGAGAGCTACTCTGTAGTGTGTGTTAGGTGATTGAACCATAACAAATATTAGCATGACGCCAGCCAACTCACATGATTCGAATAAAGCCCAAGGTTGCCGCGATCAAGGGAAACACGCCAGCATTGAGAAAGATGACGGAAGCTATCATCACGCCAGTACTGGAAGACTTCTCTGAGATAATGACCAAAATTCCAGCAGTGATACGAACTGAAAACCAAGGATGTTAGATACAACCCATAAAGAAGATCTTGGTAAGATACTTACTGATGGAGAAGAAAGTCAAGATAATCCACGCCATGCGAGGTCGCTTGTGCCGATAACATGCGAGATCAAGTGCAGTGACCGTTACCGGTATATAGAACACAATCTGTGCTATACTTAATCTTGAATGGCTGCCCAACATGTTGATTGCGAAAAAGGAATTGGGGTAGTTCGTCTGAGCTGCTTGTTAAGTAATGGATGAAGATGAGGAATTCAGATGGGAAGACCCGTTCCTTTTATAGACCCATTTTGTTGATTCTCCTTCAGAGCAACCCGGCTGTGCTGAAATTCTTGTCCACATAGATGCTCTCTAGGGCTCGCAAGTTCAGTACCCCTTTGGGGTTAGCGTATATAACTATTGAGGGATCAGCATCTGATTGGTCAACAGTGGCCCCACTAAGGCAGATCCCCTCTAAAGCCTCAACGAGCGCCACTAATCCAAGCAACACTCTGACTCAAGATCAAGAAAAAGCGACAATTAAGCGTTTGGAGTCTTGATATTTGTCCAATATATTTGAATCTCCAAGCCGGTAATGCAACACCATATAGGGCTTGACCAGCTTATGAGATGGTTGGAGTAGCTGGCTGCAACACCTGTCGGAAAAGGAAGATTGCAGTGAGTGACGCTAGATCCTTATATAGTGGCCCCGCTGACTTGGTTAGTGTGACCAGCAAAGGCCGTTTTGTACCAAATGCACAAGCTCAAACCGAGTATGTGGCGGGTACCAGAAAGACACGGTATTCGTGTTGGTTCAACCAGCCGCTAAAAAAACACATACATTCCTCAGACCCTCTGCTTCTCCGCAAAGTGGTACCGAACGTACAGAGTTGGAGTCCGCTATTTCCAGTCCAGCCACCGTGGTTCGGGGTAATGAATCCACCCATTCTTTTACCGAGGCAAGCTTTGCCTATTCGATAATGTATAGACGCATCGAGTGCCAAAACTTGATTCAAGCCTTCCTGTTGAACTGTTTCCCATTCCATTGGCCCCCAATATCCCAATCCTGGATTCCCTTGCTTGCGGAGTTACCTACCAAAATTCAAGCATTGGAAATGTCAAGCGCAGCAGTCGCAGCCTCGGCGATGGGACACATGCTTAACGATCAAGCTCTAGTCAAGCAAGGCTTGAACTACTATATCCAGGGCCTTCAACACCTCCAAAAAGCATTGTGGGACCCCAGCCTCATGCGACATGCGAGAAGATGGAACCCTGGCTGCGTGCATGGCACTCAGTCTGTACGAGGCCCTTGAATGCCCCAATCTGGGATCCGAAGGCTATTTCAATCACTGTCGTGGTATCATTGCTTTGATTCAATCTCGCGGTCATGCGATGCATTCTTCAGGCGTGGGACATCGACTATTCCTTGGTGTTTGACTCCCAGGGGTAGGTCAAGCCCCAAAAGATCTGGGAGCCTTGTTTATTTATTGATCACCTTTTTAGATTTTGTTCTCCTTGAATCACCATACCTCGACTATTTTCTTCGAGTCCACTTGGATGGAACAACCTTGGGCAGAAATACCGAAGACGTCTCACGATCAGGTAACAGACTGCCTCGCCCAGGCCCCTGTCATTCTAGAACGTGTGCGATCATTGCCCCATCTGCCTAAATCCCAGCAGCTCGATTTACTTCAACGGTTGATTCACGAATGCTGGCGAATTGACAAACAGTTGGATGTTATCTATGATGAAATGCGATCACAGGACCTATACTGGCGGGTGCCATCGTAAACACCTCTGTTTTCGGATTTGTTCCCCGTCGTTTTCTGTTTCCGAGATGCGCAGGTCGCTGCTACACTGGTGCCCCTGTGGGCAACGCGAACGATACTTTGGTCGGGTCTTTCCAATATGTACCAGCACTTGGAAATTATCAACCCCGAGAACTCGTGCGGCGTAGCTGAGTCCGATCAAGGTTCGGTTTTGGAATTTGAGGGTTCTGGTCGCTGTGGGGGGTATCTATCCGTGGCACATCAAGTCTGCCAATCTGTGGAATACTTTTTGAAAGATGACATGCTGCTAGCCGGGCCGTTATCTGTTAGTCCCGCGCTTGGGATTGTGCTTGATAGTTTGCGGAATCGGCCTGGTCATGGGCGTGAAATTGAGTGGGTTCAATCGGCTCTGGAGGTAGTTCGGCGAAGAGGACTTTGTGTTGTGCAAGATGTGAATTTATAATTTAACCATAAAGTAGATGGGCAAGTAATGAGATTCAAACATGCAAGTTCATATTCGTGTTTTGCAAGTACTATAATGTGTCATTTGAATACTGCATGCAACCATTATAATCACCTGGGCATGTCGGAATAATGAAAGAGCGATAGGCCTTAGCCTTTGTGTGCTTTATCCAATACCATCCACACAGTATCACTACCTACGTAGGACACTTGCGCTAGCAAATGAGAGTCAGTCGGGTGGCAGAGACTGATAGACCAATCTAGGCGAACGGCCTCGGGGCAATCGAGAAGCGATCGCCAGGGGTAAAAGACACCCGATTCCTTGCAGGGACGATCGGGCCATGTTGGGATAGTTTGAGATCTTGTTGTCTTGTCCACATCAATATCCAGCATAATAGTGTCTTTCTGTAGGCTTTTATACTTAGAATCTCCGCTCGAAATACGTATGCCTCGCTATTTTGGCACCCATAAAGGTTGATTTTTAAGAAATCTTGAGGGCATCATACGATGTACGATTTCAGTTAGCTCGGTCTCCAGGGGTAAGATTCAAGTGCGTGCGTTCGGCCGCCTAATTCCCATTGTACACACATACATTGTTGAATATTCCTTCCTTTCCAAGTTCTGACTGGCTTCGGACGCGATTTTCGGCTGGAATATCTCCGATCTAAAAGATAACAATAGCATAGTATGCATACTATTGGATCACACCATTTCCGAGTCATGTCCGGCACCATAGAATGACCGAAATGCGGGCCGAGTAGTAAGTTTCGCAGGATTCGAAAAGCTTGACCCTCATTGACTTCCCCTGGCTATAGCGCTAGAATATAGTTATTGTGGGTTATATTATGGATCAGGTTACGCTACATTCAATGGAATTAAGCGTTGGATGAAAGATGTGATTCTCCAAATACTGACGTTATTTCTATGGTACATGATGGGGTCCAAAATTAGCCCCCAAGTGTTTAGCGATGAAGATTGAGGAATGTCAGTTTAAATAACTTTGCGATGCCCGAAGTTTTGGAAAGGAGAAACAGGAATTAAACAGAAATATTCATCGATTCATCGGCTTACTCTCTCTCTCTAACCCATATATCGGAACAGCATGAGTGACGAAAAACAGCCTCCCATCACCACTTATCCTGACACGAAAACAATCAAAGAAAATTATGCCGACGTGACTTTACGAATCATCGAAGACCATGGCGACGAGTTTGAACCGTTGACGCCGGAAAGAGAGAAGAAACTCACACGAAAGTTATATCTACATATCGTGGTTTTAGTATCGATCATCAACCTCGTTCTATTTGTGGGTACTGCTCTTAATTGCTATCCAACCCTCTTTCTCTGACCTTTTTAGATGGACAAATCAACCCTTGGCTATGCTGCGATTCTTGGGTTGTTCGAAGAGACGGGTATCTCAAAGTCACAGTACAATACTCTCAACACCCTATTCTATGTCGGTATGATTGATCCCTTTCCTGCACGGTTCAATATGTCCCTTCTGAGACATTGGAATTGACGCTATTGGTGTTCTTAGGCTACCTCGTGGGCCAGTGGCCTGGTAATTACCTTATGCAACGGCTTCCACTTGGGCGATTTTTAAGTGGCACGCTATTCCTCTGGGGCGTCATCATATTCCTCCATTGTGTTGCCACCAAATACGGGGGGCTAGTGGTTCTTCGTCTCGCTCTTGGTGCAGTGGAGGCAGTTGTTGTCCCTGCGATAGAAATCACCCTGAACATGTTTTTCAATCGTGAAGAACAGTCATTTCTGCAGCCCATCTTTTTTATCACCTGCCTTGGTGCTCCAATTCCTGCCGGTTTTATTTCCTACGGGCTACTATACAGTCACAGCAATGTTCTCCCATGGAAACTTTTCATGATCGTCAATGGAGGACTAACCATCCTACTGTCAATATGGACCTGGTTCTGCTATCCCAACAATCCTGCTGAGGCACAGTTCCTTTCTCTTGAAGAAAAGGTTCACGTCATCCACCGTGTGCACGCGTCCCACCAGAGCTCTATCGAGCAGAAACAATTCAAAAAGTCCCAGTTCATTGAATGCCTTCGAGACCCCGTGTCTTGGCTATTTGCCCTACAGGCATTCACGTTGATGTACGCCAACAACCTCAACTATGGCCAGCAAAACCTCCTGACTACTTCTCTTGGGGTGTCAGACCTAGGTTCCACCCTGGTCTCCGCAGCAGGTGGCGGTTTCGGCGTTGCACTCTGCATCGTCGCCCATTTTGCATTAAAGTTGTTTCCCAAATACCTCGCTCTGCATAGCCTGGTTTGGTGTCTTTTCGCACTGGCAGGAGGTATAGGCATAATATTCATCGATTGGAGCCGGAAGCTGCCGCTGTTGGTCTGCATGCTCATCGCGGAAAACACATACGGCATCACATATATCATCGCGCTCGGGTGGACAACTTCTTCGGCAGCCGGGTATACCAAGAGGCTAACGCGGAATGCAATGTTCATGTTCGGCTACAGTGTTGGAAACTTGGTTTCCCCACAAATCTGGGTTCCGAGCGCGGCGCCCAGGTATTATGATGCGTGGATCTCGATGATTTTCGTTAGCTGGGTGGGAACACCAGCTATTCTTGGGGTCATCCATTTTATCCTTGCGAGAAGGAATAAGGAGAGAAGAAGTTGGATTGCTGGATTGAGCGATGGTGACCGAGAGGGGTGCATTGAACAAGTAGATGAGTCCGGGGTAGTGGTGAGGAGGAAGGTGGATCTGGCGATGCTGGATCTGACGGATTTGGAAAACAAGCTGTTTATCTATCCTCTTTAGTGGGGGATGGGTGTGTCTCTATTGTCCCATGGGATAGGGAGGCTAACAGTGAAGGCTCGTAAGTATGGGAGAAACAAGTAGGAGATTATTTCTATCTATCACTTTTACTTGTTAGTCATTAGACTCTACGGTGTTGACACCGGGGGTCTCGACAGGACGATAATATAAAGAACAAAGCGTACATCTTCTATTTGAGGTAAATCTAAAAAAGGCTATTAAAGGCCAACGGAATAGTCGGATTAAAAAGTAAGAAAAGGTCAAACATCCACCATTCCTATATCTTTGGTGAGAACTTTGTATTCGCTCCACAGCACCTAGAGCTTATCGAATACTTCAATAGCAGCCTTGGCAGTAGAGGTAGAGCTGGCAGGGTTTTGACCAGTGACGAGTCGACCATCAACGACATGGAAGTCGTCCCAGATTCCGGCAGATCGCTCATCTATAAGTAATGTTAGTACGGGTCGATAATTTTGGGAGTTGATAGTGACTAACACTTAGCACCAAGGCGCTCAGCAAGCTCCTCCACCATCTCGGATCCGAATCCCCTCAGCTCAGCCATGATTCCCATGGTGTTTTCTGCCTCAGTGGTGAAGCCAGTAATTTTCTTTCCCTGGATCAAAGGCTTTCCAGTGGTCCGGTCAAGCAGGTTGGTAAAGATCGCAGGGCCATGGCAGACAGATGCAACAATACCACCGTTAGCCCAGACTTGCTCAGCAATGTTCTGCAGAGCACTGGCAGTGGGGTAGTCGATGAGAGAAGCATGGCCAGCGGACGCGAAGAACAAGCCATACTGGGATCCGTCGAGCTCGGAGGCCCTAGGCATATTGTCGAGCTTCTTGCGGAACTCGCTATCGAGGTTGTTCCAGATCTCAAGGTCCTCGCCGTTCAGGAAGTCGGGCTGTTGAGATAGCCAGTCAGCAGTATAGCTGCCTGATTCGGAGGCGAGGTCGACTTCGAAGCCTGCAGCGGTGAGGGCCTTGTAAGGGTGCAGGGCCTCGACGATGAAAAGGCCGGTGGTCTCCTTGCCATCGAAGAGAGTGGCACTGGCAGAGGTGATGGAAATCAGGGCTTTACGGGCAGGCATTTTGGTTGAGTTGGTTGATGAAGTATTGAAACTGGAGGAAGTCACTCTAAAGGTGGGAGTAGATATAAAAGAAGATTATCTTTTCGCTTTCAAGGCTGATGCTTTGAATGTTTTGGGAGGTGCTGTTATAGTGAGGAATATTTGCTAGAGAATTGTCCACCTATTTATACAAGGTTCTTGAAGAGCTGAAGAGCAAAAGGTCAGTCAGTAAAGTCTCCGGAGGTCCGCTTGCAACCATGCACCTGCGGAAACCTAGGTGTTACAATGTGGTAGACGGAGTCAAGCTGTCAATAAACACTGAACAGTAAGCGCTAGCGTTCCAAGCTCATGGGTTAGCGAATAATGTGAATGCTTGAAACATGAAGACGTAAAAGACGGAGTTTCGGAGTCGCGGAGTGACTGAGTTGTCGGAGAGGTGGAGTTGGGTGGAGTCGTGCTCCTGAGCCACGCTCCTCCTACTCCGAAACTCCGGACTCCCCTCCCATCTAACGCTACGATTAATAACTTTTCGGAGACATTCTCATATTTTTTTGGTGGGATTCGGCCCGACGCTAATTATTTATAACTTCCAACATGTTTCCAAGTTACCGCAAATATCCGCTTAGCTGCCGACCAAACAATAGACCTGGCTAGCTTCCTGTCATTCCAAGACTCCTATATCACCAACAATCTTTCGATATCAAATCAGAATGAGTCCACACGTTGTGTCCGAATACGTTCCCTCCGAAACCCGACTCTACAAGCCGTTGAAGGTCGGTAACGTCACACTACAGAACCGAATCGCCTTTCCTCCCTTGACCAGGCTCCGCAATGATGACAACCATACCCCCCTTGCTTTGATGGAGAAATATTATGCGGATCGTGGCTCTGTCCCAGGAACTCTTGTTATCTCCGAAGCAACAGGGATTTCCCATGTCGAGGAAGGCCAGGCCAACAACCCGGGCTTTGTGAGTGACGCCCAGGTTAAAGCCTGGAGCAAGATCATTGATGCAGTTCACGCCAATGGCTCTTTCTATTTCCAGCAAATTTGGGGCATGGGAAGAGCATCTGATCCGGAGCATCTCGCTAGGCGCGGTTTCCCGTACAGGTCTAGCAGTGCGGTGCCCATGAAGGGTGTTGGTGTTACCCCGGATGCTCTGACTGAAGATGAAATATTGGAGACCATTCAAAGCTTCGTGGAGACTTCTGAGCGTGTCATCGCTGCCGGTGCAGATGGAGTTGAGATCCACTCTGCTCACGGTTATCTGCTCGACCAGTTCCTCACATCGAGTGTGAACCAGCGCACGGATAAGTGGGGCGGATCCATCGAGAACCGATCAAGATTGACACTTGAAGTTGTAAAGGCCGTTGTCAAGGCGATCGGTGCAGAGAAGGTAGCCATCCGCTTTTCCCCTTACGCCGGATTCCAAGGCTCCGAGAAGACAGACTGCGTTGAGCTGTACACTCACCTCATCACCGAGCTGAAAAAGATGAACGTCAAGTTCGCGTACTTATCTCTGGTCGAAGCAACTGGTGACCCCGGGGCTTTGATTCGAGACGAACAGGCGATCAATGTTGGGAAGACACTAGACTTTATCCTTGATGTCTGGGACAATTACTCTCCTGTCATGGTGGCGGGTGGCTACAAGCCTGAATCTGCTGCTCGAGCAGTGGAGACGCATTACAAGAATTGGGATGTGATGGTTGCCTTTGGTCGCTATTTCATCTCCAATCCGGACCTGGTCTTCAGGATCCAACACGGTATTTCTCTTGTCCACTATAATCGCGCAACATTTTACCTCCGCGAGCAGTGGGAGGGCTACAATGATTATCCCTTCAGCCCGGAATTTTTGAAGGCCTACCCGCACGCCGTCCACCCTATGACTGAGTGAACATGGATTGACACCACGAAAACATTTTGGTCAAGGCAACGACTTGCACAAAGAGCAAAGAGCCAGCGACACTTGGATACGAAATCATTTTAAAACAACATTGCATCGCGGTGTTGCATTTGAAAGAATACACAACTTAGCCTAACCCTTGGAATTGGCAGAGGCCAATTTTCATTACATACATTCATCATAGGCCCAACATTGGATCAATATCAAAGTTCAAATTGTGTCGGTGCGTAGGTAGTTTACTCCAATACATCCATTTGAGGTTTATCACGTTAGGTAGTCAAGTCCAAGTGCATTATATTAGGCCATCCAGGCCAAGTTTTGCAGAGAATGCAGTACCTTGATCGACGTAACAATACATTTTACCAAGCTGAAGAACCTTGTAGAAAGAAAGAAGAAGAAGACCTGAACAATCTACATATAAAAGGGTCAGCTGACATTTCACCAATCAGGGATAAAGAAGAAAATGCGGCCCCGCAATGCCAACTCCCCTTGCGACCTTTCGAGGCAACTCTCAATCTCACTCTCTTCGTATCTGCACAATTCCAGGCCACCGAAGCCATTCATGTGTGACTCGACTGCCTAATGGCTACCACCTATTTGAGCAGGGTTTGGATCTATCATGAATACCTCCTCACTGCGAAACAAGGCGGCCTCAGCCGGCACAGGTGCCGGAGTGAAACCCCTTCGAAAGCAAGTCTCTCGGGCTTGCGACTGGTGTCGCGCTAGAAGATCCAAGTGCGATAATCAGCGACCATGTAGAGCATGTATTCAAAGAGATGAGCCATGTACCCAGACAGGCGTGGATGAAACGAAGACATTACCCCAAGCGTTAAGGTATGAAGATACGTGAATAGCTATTTGTGAATTTATGAGTAAACCCTAAACACTGATATAGAGAATCTGAGAGACTCAAGGTACGTGTCAGAGATCTAGAAAATGAGCTGGCCTGGTATAAAACCCAGTATCAAGCAAGCTCCACCGTGAGCTCATCTTGGAGTCCACCCGAGCAAACCTCTTTGGGTGGCTCTCCACATGTGTGTAGCCGCACAAATACTTCCCCGCCAGAGCCTCAATCAGAGAAAAGGTCAGGTGAAAGTGACCTTATGGCTCAGAAGCCATGGGAAGGGATCGAGATTGGCACCGCCCGCTCTCCGAATGTATCATGGTACGGGCCATCATCGCTCTTTTACTTCATCGGGCGTATGAATAGCTACATAGACTCGAGTCTTCACCAGGGACAGTCCGGGTCGACCAAAGAAATGGTTCTTCATGAAACTGCAAATACGTTGCTTGGCTTTGACACCATCAACACTCCGGAAGACTCGACGCACCCCGCTCTTTCAGGCGACTCCCCATTACCCAGAGGGCAATTTCTGAGTCCAACACAGGAAGAATACTTTCTTGAGTTATTCTGGAAGTCTTATCACACATCTCTGTTCCCAGCAATCGATGAAACCAACTTTATGGATCACTATCGCTCTCTGTGGAACGATTCCGGGGATTCAAGGACACCATGCGCGCTCGTAGACATTGTCATCGCTTTGTCCATGCAATACGGAGTATCCCGCTTGGCACCAGAGAAACAAAAATCCATCGCTGACGGCGACCCCAGCATTGCTGGTCGATGGTATTTCCGACGGGCCCAGGTGATGTTAGGCTACTATCTAGAAAGTCCAACAGTATCAACCGTGCAGTGCTTCCTACTCAGCGCTATCTACTTGTGCAATGGGTCATTTCAAAACATGTCAGCCGATGCCTGCGGCAGTGCAACTCGAGCTGCCTATACTGTCGGGCTTCATCTAGATCCCCCCTCATCAATGCCCGAACCAGAGCGTGAATTACGCAGGCGCTTATGGTGGGCTCTGTACCAGCTGGATGCCAAGGTTGGAATGAAACTTGGACGTCCATTCACCCTTCATCGGTCTTCTATCGAGCCCAGACTTCCTGATGACAAACCTGATACTGCGATGCAGTCGGGATCCCGCTTTACTCCCCTTGGGGGGAATAAGACTTGGCTCAGTTTCCATCTTTACAACGTCAAGCTTTTCACCATTGCCAAGGAGATTCATGTGGCATTCTACTCCAGAGATTTAAACCTTCCGGAGGGCCAGTCTATCTGGCACAGCCCGGAGATACTCGGGTCTCACGCTGAATATCTGCAATCTCAGACGTCCAAAATGGATCAATGGAGAGAGGAAGTGCCTACTTCACTCAAGACGAAAAGAACAGGGAACGGCGCAACCTTCTCGACCGACGGCTCTCAAATGGAGTTTGAGCAATTTGCGCCCGAATGGCTCCAACGCCAGCGCTTAAATTTAGAGCTTCTATACCACACACTATGCCTAAACGTCTACCGTCCCTTCATCTCCTTCATTCCAGGTCGCCAGTCAGCTTTGACTCGCGAGCTGGCCACTAAATGCGCTCTCCACGCAATTACACTTACCAACATCACACATCAAGCGCTTTCATCAACAACAATCTTACATGGCTGGCATGAATCTTTCCAATGGCAATGGAACGCATCTATGACCATCGTCGGCTTCGTCCTCGCAAACCCGCACAACGAGTTAGTTCCCGATGCCCGCCAAGCTGTCGATCTCTCAATTGCCGTATTCGACATGTTCGGCGAATGCTTCGGAGTCGCGACTAGCGCTGCCAGAATCCTGCGCACCCTAGCCCCCAAAATAGACTTCCTCTTGCAATCCTATTCAGCTTCACAAGGTTCAGCCACAGGTCCTGGCGGACTGGACGGGGCGCCTATTGAGAACTTGAAATCAAATGAGATCGGATCAGAGTGGCTTGATAGTCTCATGTCAGATGCTTCTGCTTTTGATCCTTCTTATGTGATGCCGATGCAAGAGATGTTTCAAATGGCTTATTCGATCGAGCAGTGGAGTGGGTTGGATTCGTTGATGCCGAGTATGGGGATGGATCAGTGGATGATATAGAGGTGGGTTGTCTGGATTATTGCTTGTAAAGACATGATTGTTTCCACAATATTGTTCCAGGTTTCATGTGGTGAACCTTTGAGCCTTATCGGTGAAGGTCTGTCGTCGTTTCACTTTAACATGTGAAAAGGCAGGGGTCCCATGGGACCAAATGGTGGGAGTTGGCAAGGTCTAATTACTACTATCTATATATAATTAAATTACTTAAAAATATATAGATAATATAAGTTATAAGGTTAAGGAATTCTACTTACTAAAGAGGCCTATAGGCGCCTACGATATCTATAGACCGCTATAATAACGGTACTATACAAAAGCATACTCCGTATACATTGTTTAATTAGCAATATCCGCATAGATTGGAAAAATAGCGGATTTTGTCAATTTAGTTTAGTAGAGAATTTTACATATGTCAATTTTACATACATTGTTCGTACACGTCGATTTCTGTCAATTATCCTTAATCTCATCGGACGAAGCGGCGATGTAAGTCAAGCGCGTTCACTTCTCATCTGGCGTAGGTGTAATGTATTCTAATATATAAAAGCATTCATTCTCCCCGGCAAGTTTGGATTCTACCAGAATAGCGCACACAGAGAGAGACCAGTACCATGGATAAGGGTGTCTTTTCTTGCTGGGGTCTGCTCAATATCTCGGAAAGGGTAATCATCCAGGATTGCCGGATCAACTGCTGCGTCGCTACACTCGCTGTTCAGAACAGAACTTCTAGTAAAGCCAGTATAAGATTGCTGACTGGCAGGGCAAGCGAGCCCCGGATCGCCCGATTTAAAGCCGAGTGGGGACGTAGACTCCGGGCCTAGATTATTATAGATCGTCTGATAGTCTTCGTCTCCAGAGCTTGGTAAAACCTGTAGTTGCCTAATATCCTCGAAGTCAAATGCCTTAACTCCGGGGTTATCGTATAATATCTGATACTCTACGGCGGCTTAGTGCTGAGTGTTTATATCCTATAGTAGGCTGTCGTTTAAGTAAGCCTCTACTGGTGATTAGGGAGGAAGGGGGTATTGCTTAGGTTTATGAAAGAAAATTTGGGCTTATCGAAGCCGATTTCTTTGAATTGGAGGGAGGCGAGGTAGTAGTAATCGAGATAGGACTTAGAGATAACGATAAATATCGAGAGAATCCTATAGAGGCTGCGCTTTATCATAGAAAGGATTCTAGGACCGGAAAGAGTCTAAGCGAAAACTATCACTCGATATACTGTGAAAAAGGCTGCCAAGTAAGTACACAGTATAAGGGAATTAGGATTACTCATAGAAATAGAGAAAATAGCATCGGGACTTAAGGTAGGTGGCAATAGATAGGGCATAGTAGGAATAGGAAGGTAGGTAAATTTAGGAGGATAGTGTTACAGATTTGCTATTTAGGTAGAATTATAGTCTCTTTTATAAACTACGGGGCGTAATCCGCCTACTTCATAGCGTAGAGACGCCGACTATCTCCTATAACCTATACTGATACGTCTAAAGTTGCGAGACGACATAAGTCTCGTACCTACGAGGCTTTAGGCACCTACAACAACCCCTACAAATCTTACTAACGGCTCCCGCCCTATGACCTATGCCCACAGCTGCCGCCAGCTATACCTCTATTCGCCAGACTGTGCTATCGTGGGGTCTTGTTACAGCCCGGCTATGCATTGACCCCACGACGCTGCATTAGCCAGGGTCTCGCAAATATGCGGTATTTTCGCTATTAGCTCGCATCACCGTGGCATACTGCGGGATTAATCGATTGGGAGCGAATACACCGGAGAGACCGACAATAAGGACAGACTGGAGGTCGAGGCATTTGCCGCCGAGAGTAAATCTGCGACACCAAGGGCTGTGCAATGTAACCTTAGGTGGGGACCGAGATACGGCGGATAAAGCAGAGCATGCAGCATCAGGGAGGGCAATTGAGGAGACTTCGCAACAAGGGAGGCCAGCGGAATAACAGATACTCAACGGGAAGGTCTCACCAGCAGAAAGCGATCTAGATTGCTTCGTAGACTTCTTTGGAAAATGGAGGAATGACACATAATCATGCGATGTGGTGGATGGCTGGATCAACCTAGTGTTTCTAACCAACCCAACCATGGATCTAGATCTAGGTTCGGTATTGTTGAACATGCAGGCATAGATGCTTGACAGACTGAGCAGTTTTCAGATGATGTTTGACACTAAGGGTATTTAAAACCCTTCATTTACTAAGTTCTCACAATTAACAATTCTTCTTCCTTCATCTCCCCACTGTAGTGCTTCCACTACAACAGGTATGTATACGCAGGGGCATAGTGGCCAAGGTTACTTTCGGATTTAATGCAATGCATTAATGCCTTGGTGCCTTAATTTGGCCTGATGTTGGCATTAATCCTGACCGCGTAATTGTAATTCAGGTATCTTCACTTTTCTGCCACACTGAATTAAGGCATTAAGGTGCCATTGTATGTATTAAATCCAAAAGTAACCCTGGCTGGCCACTATGCCCCTGCGTAGTTCGGGATGTACCTAGGTACCGCCACAGTATTGACTTTCGTCCCGTCCCTTCCCGCGTCCCGGCTTGGCAACGATCCCTACACTCACAGAACAGGCCCTCCGTCACTCAGCCGACAGCCGGTGAATGGCATAACATTATGTACGTCGGTAGGCAAGGCTCTAGGTGAATAAAATATTTGTGGACAAGAACTCTTAAATCACAGACATTACGGGTTTGAATCCTAACACAGGCACAACTTTCATTCAGTTGAGACACTGATTTGGCTGACTTGTCAAGGATCAGGAAGTAGATACTGTGGACACAATAAAAGGCGACAGAGGAAATTTGTCCTCGGTTAAGCCTTAGCATACCATAATATTAGTGGATTTCTCTACGTAGGCTGTATCAGGGGTAACAGCATGGGTACTTACTAAGTATCCCATGCAACGGCCAATTCTCATTCTCACAGGCCAGCTCTGAGTATGCGTAAATTTTTTGTAACGAATAGGACATGGTTTGACAGCCCACCGAGGTTCCCGTCCCCAGATACTGAAGACGTCAAGCCACCACCATGAGTCATGACGACAGCTACAACTATCCTTCGTGGATCGCGATCCTTTTGAGATTAGCATATTGCTTGGTTCAATGCCCTCACGGTACATTGACATTTGCCAATGCTGTTTGTAACACATAATGTGGGTGTCAAAGACTTCAAGATCAATATCACAAGTTGCTCGAGTTGTATTGAAAATCCAAGTTAATTTACTATAATTAACATACCTTGGATCTTTTTAACGCTAACCACTAATTGAGTTCATGCATACGCTGCACCTTGTTTGTACACGTCAATTCGAACTGTTTCTAATGCATCGTCGCCTCCTTCAGCCCATGTACGAACCATGGAATCAAGAAGAATACAGTGCGTAATGTTGACACCCCTCATTTCCTACAATTCATTCTGCCTCATTCCGTTTCTTCCATCATACAAAGCAAGTTTTATGGTGAGGGGTAGACAATTCTACAGGGGAGGAAAAGGAAGGCATAAATATGGCTTCATTTCCATGTATGAAGAGATTAGACAGTTTTACAATTTTTTGTTCTATACCTTGTGAAAGACTCCATTCAAAAGGTCCTACACGCTGCTTAGTATATTGCATACATTTGTAGTATATATTATTCAACAAGTTGGAACTTTTCCGGTTTTTGACATCAAAAGGAACCTTCCGTCATATTACCTTCACAAAACCACGCTATCATTTCATTTACTTCTCAGAGTATCATCTCCAATTACTTGAGCAAGCAAGAACTCGCCATGGACGCCACCGGCTCGTTCCTCTCCAGTGCCAAATATGGATATGACTTTGTCGTTTCCACCACCCAGGCGAGCATCAACTCGGATCTTCTTCTTTTCTTAAGCGAGAGCCAGCAGCCCGTCCAATACCTCTGTTTCCTTTCCGATGAGACTTCCAATCCCACGAACATGATCACTTTGGAGGAGTTACTCAAAC
The DNA here is from genome assembly GCA_019190355.1 of Penicillium palitans. Classification (NCBI taxonomy): domain Eukaryota; kingdom Fungi; phylum Ascomycota; class Eurotiomycetes; order Eurotiales; family Aspergillaceae; genus Penicillium; species Penicillium palitans. The sequence goes on from JAHAQQ010000025.1 coordinate 281,957, forward strand.
TCACGGGCAACATCAATCCGTTTGATATTTCTGCCGACACAGAGTATGCGGACGAGAGGATTACAAAACTTACCGCCGCCAGGTTCATGGTGGCCATTAAGATCCAAATGGGGTTGCCGCCCGGTGTTATGCCGAAGAACCTGCCTGCAATTGTTGACCTGGGAGACGACGCCAAAAATATCAAGTTCAACATGTTCTGTTCACAGTTTACCGTGATTGAAAATACCCCTGCCAATGGGTGGACCCCAGGAACATGGAATGTATGGAGTCAACCGTCCGGAGACCCATGGTATGTGCAGGTGAACGTTGACCTTGTGATGGCCGACCTTGACGAAGAGCTGGACACACCATACTTGAACAACCATCCGAATTTGAAGGCCCAGCTGCAGGCTCGTCTCATGGATATGTCAAGCATGGCCTTTAGCCTGCAGCAGTTATTGTTTGATCTGGACAATGCCGTCTTGCAGACCGTGCCCCGGTTTGAAGGAATCCCGGAAGGGTCTCAGGCAGAGAGCATACTGCAGCGCTCGTTCGTGTCTATCTACAGTGACATTGCAAACAACTTCGGACTGCCTTTGGTATCAGTCACTGCCATCACAGAGACCCCTGATCCTTCGGAGTTGCAGATGACCAGTTTCGAGAGGCAGGTCAGCCCTCTCAAGGACAGCAATGGCGTTGTGATTGCCAGCCCGAGTGCCTTGCAAAAGTCTGCCACCACACTTGACCATCTCTGCGCTATCGCTAACAATCCGCTTCCGGGTGTCTCGAGCTTCAACTGGAACTGGGTGTTACCCGAAAACATCAACGAAAAGAGCGGTATCGTTGCGATCAACCGGAACATCATCGGTCAGAATATACTCGATCAATTGCTGCCCGCAGCTCAAAGCTGCTGTTTGCGCATAGACCCTAGCGTCAGTGCTGATTGGTACTGGGCAAGCGGGGATTTCGATGTGACCATTTATGGAGGCCAGACTCCCGATACTGCCCAGGTGACAGAAAGCGGCTCCAAAGTCGTCCTAATCCAGTATTCCTGCTCAAAATCCGACCAGGATCAGTCAGGTGCAACAAATTGTGAGATGAGTGTAAATTCTACCTACAGCTGCGAGGTGTACTTCGAGGAGCAGAAAATTATGGTAAAACAGCATCTTCTCGTACATGTCTATGCCTTAGTGGATTGGGTGGATGGAAATGCCAACGTCTTTGACAACACAATCACCGATGAGTACACGATTTCGGTAGGCCAATATGGTCGTCTCATGATCACTCTGATCAATTCAATACCAGAAGATAATTCTACTGGTTCTGATTTGAACTGGTTCAGCAATGCATTCTCTGGCATAAACGCGGTTTGTGATGATATCAAGAACAAGGTCACCACATTTGTAACCACTCAGATGCGACAAAGTACCCTTGATGGTTTTCAAAACTTCATATTTCCAGGAGGAAAGGTGTTTACCTACAAAGACCCCCAATTTTCGGTGTATCAGGACTTGGGTTGTGACATTGTCTACGCTGATCCTACCCGCAGTTTGAAGTCCCGAAGAGAAGCCAGGAAAGCTATCAAGTCCGCCGAGCTGACTCTAGCATTGATGTCTACATCTGATATGATGTTGAACTACGTCCAGGGGGAGCTTGTGTCGCCGACAAGCAAATTCGAAGCGCTGCAGGCACAGGATGGCCATGCACTCGTATTCTCCATTGACTCATCCGGCATTTTTCATGTTGTTCAGGAGCAGAGCGGGTCCACAAAGACGGGATGGCAGCTCCACGACCTATCTACCTCCGTCATCGAGACCTACTTTCCAGGGAAGACCGATGCCGTGGTCCGAACATTCGATGTCGGCCAAAGTGCAATCGATGGCACTATTAGTCTAGCAATGGCTGTCTCCTCCGGTGGCACAGATAATTTGTTCATGTCCTTGCTGAACTCCAACGGCGATACGTCCTGGGTTGAAAGCCCACGCTGGACCCATGTTCCCTTCGATGCCGTGACCGAGTGGCCTGACACCATCGCCATCACTGGCATCCTGTTCGCTGAACTATCCTCGTCGCAGTATTTGATCGTTGACTTGGATCGCCTCAACAATTCCGCAGTGAAGAACATTGTGCGCTATTACATCGACCCATCCAAAGAAACAGGGTGCTTTTGGGTGAAACATGACGTGCCAGTGGATATCGAAGGGGGCAATTACCAGAGCTGCGTTGGCCGGGTAAGCAATGCCTGGTCCGACGGTGTTTACACATCAGGAACTGCTGGCGACGCCGCTCAGCTTGTGTATATGCCTTTAATCAACGACTTTGGGTCGGGGCCTCCTGCTTCACGCCGACTTTCCCTCCCTGGCTCACAGGTCCCCTCGGCAATCACGACTGCACGCAACGGGGACAAGTCGTCCAGTCTGCTTGCTACAACAGACCTCTACGCCATTAGCGGCTCATCTCTTTACTACTTTGCTGCTAATGCCCAAAATGATGGGGCAATGGCTGTTCCCCTCATCACCAATGATTTTATTTCCGGAACCGACACTCTACTATCCATGATGAGTGAGGGGGTCACTGTCATATGGGGCAGAAATAGTAGTAATGAGGTCTACTATATCTCATGTCCCAACACAGAGCTGACCAAGCCCGGATCATGGAGCACACCGGTCCCAATATTGACAGGCATCGAGCGGATATCTGCTTATGTCAATGGCATCGATGGGGGGAACACCATCTTCGCTTCAGGCAATGGACGGTTCTTCGTACTAACCCAGGCCACCCTCACTGAGGCAAAAGTGTGGCAGGCACAAGATATCAAACTCGCTGCCCCAACAAAAGCGGCACCGCTGTCTTTCTACTCATATACCACGAATATCCAGGTGACAGACACGAAGAAGGATGTGCCAGCCGGCAAAACCACCCTAAGCATTGCCGCCGAGGTGCGCACTCCCGTCTATATGAATGGACTCTACTATGTACTGGGACCCAACCCCGTCAAGGTGGCCACAGATGCTGGTGGATCATTGTCTGTGATTCAGGCAACCCAGGACCTCAACGCGGTAACTATCACCGCCACCATTAGTGGTGGAAGCGTAGGCACTGTGATCAATCCAATGGATAAATCGTTCCAGAAGCTCACCAGCCTCAATTCCGCGGACTCTCTTCGCGCTGCAAGCTTCCCGACCAAGACCACAGCCGGCGGTGTTCTTGAAGACACATCGTCCACCCCTCTCGTGGCCCCCTCGACTGACGATGAAGATGTTAAAGCAATCGCTTCCCACATGACCAACCTCCAGACCCTGTATAACAAGGCCCCGTCAAAAACCGCATTGCTATTCAGACAATTGAACAGACAAAGTCTCCCAGGCCTGCGGCCCGTCCGCTCGACAACCCCAGCCCAACGAGTCGTCCCTTCAACGCGGTTCCTCGCCTCTCGAAACCAGTCGGGGTTCTTCGATGGTATCGCCATCGCAGCCGGCGACATCTTCCACTGGTTGAAATCAGGAGTAGAGGCTGTGATTGATATCGTGCATGATGCTGTCAGCGATGCGTGGCACTTTATCGCCACTATCGCCGGCAAGGTATACCGCGCAGCCTTGGACACCGTGGACGCCATTGTTGGGGCCATCGAGTGGGTCTTCAATGCCATCAAAACAGCCATTGAGGATCTCATCCATTTTATTGAGTTTCTCTTCAGTTGGAACGACATCAAGAGAACCAAAAATGTCCTCCACAACGTGGTCAAACTATACGTGCAAAATCAGGTGGATCAGATCCCCCGGGCTAAAGCCGCCTTCGATTACCACGTTGTGGAGGCCGAGCAGACCTTGGGCAAGTGGGCAGGGATCACAGACTGGTCCCCAATAGGATCTGCTGCCAGCCAGCCAGCATCAGGCAGTACCTCTAACCCAGCTAAGGGGCAAACCTCAGGCTCACGGTTGCTTGCGGATCACTTCCAGAACCAAGTTCATCACATTAGTATCCTGGGTGACCTCCCGTTACAGGATGATGCTCAGAGCCTCGTTGACCAACTCTTGACTGGGCTATCCAATGAGGGTGCCGTGCTCGGGCAGGTGTATAACCAACTTAGAGACCTCGCTAGTAACTTCAGCAGCTTGAACGTGGATGACGTCCTCAAAAGGCTTGCAGTGATATTAGCCGACGGCGTGTTGTCCAGTGCTCAAGTGGTGGTTGATGCCTTGCTGGATGTCCTCCAACGTGTTGCAGAATCGGCCATCGGCCTCTTGGATACAAAGATGCATATCCCGATCATATCGGACATCCTTAATGCAATTGGTGTACCTGACATCGGATTCCTTGATTTATTCACTTGGATTGCTGCTGTTGGATATACCGTGGTTTACAAGATCGCGAGAAACGAAGCCCCCTTCCCTGATACCAGCGAGGTTAACGCCATTGTGTCAGCGTCAACCTGGGATGATCTATCAGCTCTGTTTCACCCGAAATCTGCCAAGAAGGTCAACAGTATAGTGGGTCGCGGTCCAGAGTTCGCCTTGATCACCCTCCCCGAGGCCGTGCAAAGTGCACTCTTCATTGCCTCCCACGCCACCGCTGGTTTCATGCTGTTCATCGGCGACATCGTGGGCTCCCTAGAAGCGGAGGTTGTATCGGGCGAGAATCCGTTCTCGATCCCGTCCGCGGTGTTGGGAGTTATCGTCGCTGCGTGCGAAGGTGGCGGCAATGCCCTAGTTCCGAAGGCTCCCGTTGACAACACTGCCATCCGCGTGATCTCCAATGTTACGACTGTGGCGGTGATCGTTAGCAAGCTTATCTTCAGCGGCCCCGTGCAGAGCAAACTCGGAGCATCCAGCAGTAAGTTCCCTGGACTAGCAGTCGACGACGGCCGCGCAACGGGCGCAATTGTCAACTCTATATTGATTTTCCCTGCGTTATTCGTCACCGGATGGCACTTCTACGAGCTCTGTGAGAAGCCGGAGGGGGCGGAAAGATCTGCTGCGATTGTGGGTGAGGTGTCGAATCTGGCGTCGTACATCTCTCGGGTGTCGTATGCTGTGGCTGTCAATGACATGGATCCGGCAACTAGACAGATTCCTATTGGTGTAATGGCAGTCAGTAATTTGGTTGATGCTGGGTTGCAGACAGCTGAAGCTGTGATTCAGTAGAAGTGGTAACTATAGTATTATTCAATACCAGGGGTGAGTTTCGTCTATTTCTCCTGACTTGGCACGAGACTCTGCAGATGAACATATTTACATGATGTAGGGAAGAAGGCATATTTGTCGTACCTATCAGCAGTTCTTTCCTTTATTCACACGCTGTAATTTCTCTAAAGTTATGCTAGAAGAAGGGCAAGGTATAGTCGCATCGTGTTGCTTACTTTCTACCTAAGCACTCAATAAACATTTTCACGCCTAGAGGATCGATACAAGTGCTAGTTTTAATTTGGTCAGTTCCAGTCATCTGTGTAAGAGCGAGCGACTAGAATTCAAGATATATTTTCCCACTGTTTTCTCTGGTTTGAACGGTCACCGGGCAGGTTGTAGCTTAGAGAGAGATAGACCCCTTTGTCGAGCGGACGCGATGTCGCCTTATTATGGCTAGATATATAATAGCGATTCCCTAGTAGGTTTGTGGAATTATATTGGCCTATCTGACTCATAATTGACCGTAATGGTGTAAAGGTATACTGGTTTCAGGTATATGGCCTGTCAACCGGGTAAGATATATGGCGAGAAGGACTCTTAGCGCCCTTTTTCTCTAAGTGCACACCTTAGTCCTTCTTAGGTATAGCGCGCCTTGGCATTTTGATGATATAATTAATTACAGTATAGTGTTACAGACAAATCATGTGATCTAAATATCCCATCAGAAATAATTATGGGTAGTAAAAATAAGGAGATCACGTGATATAACATATTAGTTTCTTTCTTAAATTTATCACATTATATAGGACTTTTAAAGAGATATAAGACATAAATAGATATATTTAGGGCTAATATCTTGCCTCAACCAATTTAAAGTTATATTTTATCTTATATAATGGGTATAATAGTAGATTTAAATAATATTTTAAAATCACGTGATACTTTTAACTAGAGTTTATATCCAAGTCTAAAGGGTATATTGTATCACGTGATTTAATATACGATATCATACCGTAATTAGTTTTACAAAGAGTCACTAGGCCTAAAAAGGACTAAAGGTGTGCACGTAGAGAAGAGGGGCGCTAAGGGGTGTGCACATAGTCCTTCTCAACTTTTATATAGGAATACTTATATATAGAGTACTTTACTATAGTAGTAGTTATACAATAGTATATTGATTAGAGTATATAAAAAGAGGCTGTAAAATACTAGTAAGAGAGTGGTAAGAAGTGGTAGATGCCTACAACATAAAGGTAGTAACTAGTTAAGGTAATAAAAGGCGTAAGGCCAACATAATTTTTTTAGTGGGTGCCTAAGGCTAGGAAACCTAGTGAGATGTGTAGTCACAACGCTATACGGAGTACGGAGTACACCTGGGTAGATAAGGGATGTCTTGGCACGGGTGTCTCCAATCAACTTCTCCTCATTTCACTCCTTCTTCTCTCCACACCTCCTTCTCTTCAAGATGCCACGCGCCGTCCGAGGTCAGCTCCTCTTTGTCTCTTGTTTCCTCAGATATCTTGCTAACACTTTGTATCCTCGGCAGGTCTGCTGATTGAATGCGATCCGTCGATCAAATCTATGATCCTGAAGTACGACGAAGAGCGACATGACTACATAGTGGAGGATTTGGATGATGAAAACCACCTTGTTATCAAAGAGAGCCAGCTGCAGAACCTCAAGGTTCGCCTGGATCAGGTACCTACTACACCCTAGCTATTGGGGGGATACCCAAGCGCCATTACTCACACATTTGACAGGACCTCGACGAAAAGATCATGCAGCTGGATGAATCTGAATCTGAATAGATTATAACCAGCTATTTTGCACTGGACACGACGTCTACACACGCAACGCAAAACAAACCGGTCTTCATATCCAAGTCCACAACGCACTCGCAACGCGCTGTCGTGAATGTGCCCATCTCCCACCACTTGTTACAAAGGATCGCATCATGATTTCACCGGTATCCAATGGTTGAATGCAGTCTGGTCGGCTCAATCATCTGCCCTTCCTCCGACCGACGAGTACCTGGCCACTTTGCATGAAGAACACTTTCAATAATAGTGCGGGGACTGCTCTCAGACAGAGGGGGGTGGAAACCTGTGCAACCCATCGAGGCTGATCATACTTGACAATGCTGTATACCCCAGCTCCAGGCTGTGCTGTCTAGTAATACCCTTGCAATAAATGAGAGGCGTATGACGTGATCGAATGTTGGCGAAGCACATCATCCAGAGCACCGGAGAAACCATTACTCCGGCGGATATAACCATGGACAATGTATATAGTGTAGCATGTCACTCTCCAATAACCTCGGAAGACACATTTTATGACACTTGCATCCTGCTACACGCCCGCGGGCACATACACTGCAAACAGTCAATTACGCTCTATTGCATAAGACAACAATTGCGACCATCGACTAGATGTCAACGACAGGTTACACGCTATGTTGTGCTATCTTCCTGTGTAAGGAAGGGCACCTGGTTTCCGGTGAATCATGCCTATATAAGTTCCTCGTGGTCCCCTTGTTCAAATCCCTCTCAGCTTCAATCAGCTTGAATATAAAACCACTTCTTTCAAATTACCCAACTTCCAACTTACAACATGTCTCTTCTCCGTGCCAACTTCCCCGGCTCTGGTGACTTCGGTCCTCTCTTCCGTCTGCTCGATGACTACGATGACCACCGCTCTTCCCGCAACCAGCCCGCGGTTCGCTCGTTCTCTCCTCGCTTTGACATCCGTGAGAGTGAAGATGCATACCATTTCGATGGTGAACTACCTGGCATCGATCAGAAGGACATCGATATCGAGTTCTCCGACCCCCAAACTCTAGTTGTCAAGGGCCACAGTGAACGCGAGTACCATACCGAGCCACCGGCCGAGACCAAGGAAGGCAAGGATACAGAAGAAGACAAGCCCGCTCATCGGTTCTGGGCCAGCGAGCGCTCAGTCGGCGAGTTCCAGCGCGTCTTTTCCTTCCCGACTCCTGTCGATCAGCACAACGTGAAGGCCAGTTTGAAGCATGGTATCCTGTCCATCAAGGTACCCAAGACCTCTGCCGCTACTTCCAAGAAGATCACCATTGAGTGAAGTGTTATTTCCTTTACATCGACACGGGAGGTACAATTCTTTTGCCAATGATATTGGACGGAAATTGGAAATTTTCCCTGCATCTGTTTTCTTTTTTCTTTTTATTTATGCCATAATGTTTTCCTAATTCTTTTGGATATATGTCATATATGTATATCCATGATCCGGGGCCTCGGCACATGCAAATCGTAAGTTCATACGCAAAATATAATGTTCAGTAATCTTTTTGGAAAATGAAGCTAGGCCTAGAATTAAATTTAGAAATAAATAAGATCCTGTATTTTTGAAGGCACCTAAGATATTCCAAGGCATTGAAAGTTGACATTCGGTTGTTGCTCACGTTTTGCTCCAGTGCCGAGGTCCCCCCCTCGCTGTGTAACAACAGTCCTCTTATACTCCCAACTCCCTTCACTTCTTTCTCTCTCAAACTCCAGAAACATTCATTTTTCTCTCTAAATATGGCTGACAACTACTCTTTCGAATATTTTACCATCCAACTTCCCACCGACCATCAATATGTGGCCCATGTGGAAATCAATCGCCCAGAAAGGTTGAACGCCTTCATCGAAGTGTGAGCACTAACCCCAGACTTTGTTCCTATATATATTCTCTAATAAATCAAATTTAGTATGTGGGAAAACATGGCCCAGATCTTCAACAAGCTGTCCTCGGATCCTCGCGTTCGCGCAATCGTCCTCAGCGGTGCTGGAGAGAAGGCATTCACCACGGGGCTGGATGTTAAAGCGGCCTCGGAAGGCCTTCTATCGTCAGACGCCAAGGCCGACCCAGCTCGAAAGGCGGCCGTCCTCCGCCGCCACATCACCGCCTTCCAGGACTGTATCACCGCAGTAGAGCGATGCGAAAAGCCCGTTATAGTTGCTCTTCATGGATTCTCATTGGGACTTGGCATTGACCTGTCAACGGCGACGGACGTGCGTCTCTGTTCCCGCGATACCCGGTTTGGGGTCAAGGAAGTCGATATCGGGCTCGCAGCAGATATTGGCACCCTCAGCCGACTCCCCAAGGTGGTCGGGAATTACGGGTGGGTCAAGGAGGTAGCTCTGACAGCGCGCGAGTTCGGTGCTGAGGAGGCGTTGCGTGTGGGTTTCGTGAATGCGGTGTATGATACCCGTGAAGCCACTATTGCGGCTGCGTTCAAGCTCGCCTCCTTGATCGCTAGCAAGAGCCCTGTGGCCGTGCAAGGCACTAAGGAGATCTTGAACTTCTCGCGTGATCACTCTGTGCAGGATGGACTGCGCTATACGAGTGTATGGAATAGCGCTGCTTTGCAGACCCAAGATGTTTCGGCAGCTCTCCTGTCTGGGTTGCAAAAGCGTAGTCCAACGTTCGAGAAGTTGTGATGGCACAATCCGCTATTTCCCACTGTATATAAAACATCTACGGAGTAACTTCTGTGACACCTGGGCATTTGCCAAGGACTGTCATCATCATCATCATATCTGACCGTGCGTAGGGCTATATCGGAGTACGTCCGAGCTGTTTTAGGATAAATTCCCGGTTTACCAAGCCGTATTATTTCCATCCCGTGTCCTATTAATGTGTTTCCATGAATCAGAAGCGATGATCAACGGGTCTCCGCATTTCTCTGCACGTTTCAATTTTTATTTTCCGAAACGACAATGAAACTCGACAATGGCCATGTATACCCCGCTGAGAACGCCAACTCTTTTTCCACGTATCCAAGCTATTGTTTAGCATGGCCTGAAAATGTATATAATTGCGAAGAAACTGCTAATTCCCTAAAGAACATTTACAAAAAGCCTTCTCACTAAGACCTTTCTCTATACTCATCTCACCATGAAATCTACTATTCTTCTCTCCGCGCTCATCCCTAGTGCGCTGGGCACGACCATCTTCCTTGCTGGTGACTCGACTATGGCAACGGGTGGGACTGGATCTGACACCGCGGGTATGTATATTCTCTTTCGGTCTCCAGGATATCATCATGCTAATACTCCCAGGTTGGGGTGAATATGTCACGCCCTATACCTCCCTCGGCGTCTCCAACCAAGCTGTCGCCGGCCGCAGCGCACGTTCATACACGCGTGAGGGTCGGTTCGATGCCATTGAAGCAGTGGTTCAATCTGGAGATTGGGTGATCATCGAGTTCGGGCACAACGACGGTGGCTCTTTGACTCCCACCGATAATGGGCGTAGCGACTGTTCTGGCACAGGCAGCGAGACCTGTAGCACAACCTACAACGGGGTCGCCGAGACGGTGTTGACGTTCCCGGCATATATAGAGAATGCCGCCAAGGCGTTCAAGGATAAGGGTGCGAATGTGATCATCTCCAGTCAAACACCCAACAACCCCTGGGAAACTGGGACTTTCACCTATACCCCGTCGCGGTTTGTGGGCTACGCGGAGTCGGCTGCTGCTGCTGCCGGCGTGTCCTATGTTGATCACGGGGCTTATGTGGCGGACCAATTCCAGACGCTTGGTCTGACTGCTGTCGATGCGTACTTCCCCTTGGACCACACGCACACCAGTCCTACCGGTGCATCGGTAGTGGCCCAGGCATTTTTCAAGGCTGTGGTTTGTGGAGATGTTGCGTTGAAGAATTCTTTGAGCACCACCTCTTTCCCTGGTTCGTGTCTCTAAACGGATAGATGTACGGGACCTATACAATCTAAGCTTGTTTTGTGACTATAATGTGTTACCTGTAGCGCGAGATAGCAGATTGGGTACAACTATATCCAAAAGCAATTGTCGCTACCTACTACATGTAGGTAGTATGCCACCTTTGACTTAATAATAATTAGTTCATATTGCCAGCAGTAATCTACCTACAACATACCTACATATATAGGTAACTACTCATCCACCCTCACCAATTATATGACTAGTATACAGTTAAAAATGTATCTAAAAGAACATCTAAAAAGACCACTGAAAAGACATAACAAGATCGCATGAGCGGCCCACTATTCTTGTGCAAATGAAGAGAACTTAATCAACTAGTATATGCCTTGAGAAGGCAATATAAACCAATAATAATCAAGTCAAAGGTGGCATACTTAGTCGCCCGTACTGGGCTTCAACCAGTCTAGCTCATAGCGAGATGAATTCGTAAGGTTTCGTAATATGTCCATAACTAAGACACCAACAAATACAAAAGCTTTCATGTGGACAAAAATCACAGTCAGTCCGAGTTCATTCCTCATTCCTCCAGAATAGATCGAACGATGCCCCGATTCTCGACTCGGTGATAGTATTGATTCACGCTCGCGAACCGAGCATCAAATGCACCTTGGTTCTGTACAATATCCCGTAGAACGGGCCATAGAGAGCAATCGTCGATGGTGAACACGGAGCCTCCTAGGTAATGTTGGCCCTGTAAAGTACGCTCCCAATCCTCAATCCCATATTCAAACAGGCAGGCTGGATTGGTGGCACGGTGCTGACGCCAGTGTGCCAGAAACTGGTCAATCGTTGGCAAGAAATTGCCCCCACGTAACGAATCTCCGCCTGGCCGTGGGTTATCAGCAGACCGGTTGGCCATGTGCGCTAGTATAACAGAGTCTCCCGCGATTGTGGATCCATCGGGCGCTTCATATATGGGCAGTATAGTTGGGTCACTATCTCTAGCCCCCGGTTGCTCATGGTTGGTGATCAATCGATATCGGACGCCGCTTTCCCCTAGACAGAGACGCACACGTAAATTGGCCACAATATCACAGCCAAGAACTAGCTGCCCTTTTGATGTAGTCACAAAGTTGACCACATCAAATCCTCCACCGTACACAGCGTCCCAATTGAATTCGGTGGCACGATTTTCCTGGCCAAATGCACCAATGAGGCGTGCTGTTTCGATAGGATCCCCATGGACCACGGCGCGAGCCTGTTCCAATGTCTTACTGACAGCCCCCTGTCCCCATATTGTGTTGGTCACAGGGTCGATGAAAGTGCCAATATGACGGAAAGTAAGGGAAATTCGCTGACCACCGAAGGCTTGCTCCTCGGTAGATTTGGTTGCGTTAGGTCGTTTGTCGGCCCGGATGCCATGAAGCCATCGCATATTTGTCTTTGGGCCGAGCACAAAAAGTGACTTGTGAGGAAGAGGCACGCGCTGGGTTGTGCGGCATGGTTCAGTACCTCCCTCAGGCTCCGATGCTGAGGCCTTCGTACGAAGGACCATCACGCGCTCGGCGCCTAGACTGACATTACAAATGAAAGACCCTCGCACAATATCCAGTGTCTTATCTGAGTGCTCTGATATGCGATCCTGTCCATCACGATAAAGCTGAATAAGTACATGATTCAAGGGATGGCCTAGTATTTGCTCAACCGCCATACGGACTTCATCAACCGCGGAGGTGAATGGTTCGAAGGGCGGAGACTCGTCTGCCGGATGCCGATATATAGGTATAGCTCCATCGGGTCGAGGTTGACCCTGGACTGCAACCAATCGGGGAACCTGGCCCGACAGATGGTACATCTTTTGCCAATCTACCTCCGCCTGTATACGATCAAAGGAGTCTTCGGCCAAGTTGACATTGTTCACGAGGCGCGAGTCGCCCTCCCCGATGTTGGTTTGAGATGTATTTGGTATTTCAGCGGATTTCAGAGGTGTTAATTCTTCGCCATGGTCAGCGCGAGGTTCAGTTGAAGATGCTTTTGGGGTGTCTCGGCGCTTTGGACGACGTACGCGCACGCGCACTTTCTTTTGGTCCTCCGCTGGACCCCGCGCCTGTGCAGCAGTAGTGCGTTGTGCGCGAGAAAGACTAGCGAGTTCCGGAGGGCTGGAATCTTCTGGCTCACGGGAGTCGTCTGTGGGAGAGGTGTCCGTGGCATTCCAAAATTCCAGACCATCCATGACGCTCTCGATGCCAGCCGTAGCTGCTGACCTCTTAGACTGCGGTGCGCCTTGGCGGGCAATTGCCTCAGTCTCGTCCCAATCTAACTCCTGAATGAGCTCCTGAGAGGTGATACCAGTCGCTCCCAGAATATCTGCCATGCGTCGCATTGCTTCTTGATGCCGCTGAAAATCGCGGAACCCTAAACAATCCTCCACCAGAGTGACTGCGAACCCATTGCGGACAGCATCCAAAGCCGTCGCAAACACAGAGACATTGGACAACGAGCCACAAAGGTACAACTCGGTCACAAAGTGTGTTCTAAAGGATAGCACCAGGCCGGGGGACTCCAGGGCAGAGTATCCTGTTTTGTCCACTACGGCGTCATGTTGGGCGTTGATGGCGGCTAGGATCGGCGCGGGGAACTGATATCCGGGGGTATGCGGGTCACAGCATAGCGAAGAGTCGGCGGAGAGAAAGGCTTCACGGTCAACCGGTTCTGGTGAATCATGCTCCGACCCGACTTCAATTATATCCGAGGTGGGCATTTCCTTTCTGCGCGGTGGTTCTCTGTCCAGGACAATGCGATCACCAAAGTTCCAGTCGACAATGGTCTGAGGGGATGCATATTGTGAGCGCACCCAAACTACATTGCCGACTCGACGGAATGCCGATGCTAGCTGCGGGAGGGTTTCGAGGATATCCGATGTATTGGGGATATGTAAAGCCCCGGATGGACGGACAAAGTCATTTTGAAAGTCAAGTAGTAACAAGGCTTTGCGGGTCTGGATGGTGGGTAAATCCCCAAATGAGAAGACACTCATCCTATAGACATGGTACGATCAAAGACTAGATACAAGAGAAAGTAATTGGACCGACCAAACAATCTCAGTGGATATGAAGACGTGGGGGGCGGAGAGACATTGTAGAAGGCCTGAGGCAGAAATGGTACTTTTTGTTTTTTTGGGGAAGGAACGACTCAAAAAAAAGAAGTTGGGGCAGGTACGAATGTCATCACGTGTTTCGAATATCAAAAAAAAGAAAAAGAGTCTGGACCGATCCTCTATGGAGTACTGTACTTCACTTTTGCATACATTCTGATATCCCGGAGATTGTTCCTACTCCGGGGAAAGAAACAGACTTATCTCCATAAAAGATTTTGAGTCATAAAAAAAAAGAATATGACCTGGGGACCTCTACGGAGTACCAAGTATGCTTGTCGCACTGGGAAACGCAATTCATGACATAATAAATGATCATCCTCCAATCAATCCACCGGCCGGTGTCGGTGTGGGGTCTCCGGGGAGCAAGGTCTGCTCTCCGAAAATTGCTACGGTGACTCGAATCGCCCAGCCATATTCGCCCATTATTTAAATTCCCAAGCTTCCCCAGTCCGACTTCTTCTTTATCCTTCACTCTCCACTCTCCTCTCTTCCACATCTTCACAATGGCTTCTCGTGGTCTTCCCCGTGCCCTCCGCCTCGCCCGCGCGGCCGCTCCTCGCTCGGTCATTACCGCAGCTCTCCCTCGCCCTGCCATCGCTGCCGCTGCCGCCCTTCCCCGTGTCTCCTCAGTCGTCACCCCCGTCCGTGGTATCAAGACCATTGACTTCGCCGGTGTCAAGGAGGATGTCTACGAGCGTGCCGATTGGCCCCGTGAGAAGCTCCAGGAGTTCTTCAAGAACGACACCCTTGCTCTCATCGGTTACGGCTCCCAGGGTCACGGCCAGGGTCTCAACCTCCGTGACCAGGGTCTCAACGTTATCGTCGGTGTCCGCAAGGATGGTGCCTCATGGAAGGAGGCCATCCAGGACGGCTGGGTCCCCGGCAAGAACCTGTTCGATGTCACCACCGCCATTGAGAAGGGTACCATTGTCATGAACCTGCTCTCCGATGCCGCCCAGTCCGAGACCTGGCCCACCATCAAGCCCCTCCTCACCAAGGGCAAGACCCTCTACTTCTCCCACGGTTTCTCCCCCGTCTTCAAGGACCTCACCAAGGTCGATGTCCCCAAGGACATTGATGTCATCCTCGTTGCCCCCAAGGGTTCCGGCCGTACCGTCCGCACTCTCTTCCGTGAGGGCCGTGGTATCAACTCCTCCATTGCCGTCTTCCAGGACGTCACCGGTCAGGCCAAGGAGCGCGCCATCGCCATGGGTGTCGCCGTCGGTTCCGGTTACCTCTACGAGACCACCTTTGAGAAGGAGGTCTACTCTGACCTCTACGGTGAGCGTGGCTGCCTTATGGGCGGTATCCACGGTATGTTCCTCGCCCAGTACGAGGTTCTCCGTGAGCGCGGTCACAGCCCCTCCGAGGCCTTCAACGAGACCGTTGAGGAGGCCACCCAGTCCCTGTACCCCCTGATCGGTGGTAACGGTATGGACTGGATGTACGCTGCCTGCTCCACCACTGCCCGTCGCGGTGCCATTGACTGGTCCAGCCGCTTCAAGGACACCCTGAAGCCCGTCTTCAACGACCTCTACGACAGCGTCCACAACGGCACTGAGACCCAGCGCTCCCTCGACTACAACTCGCAGCCCGATTACCGCGAGAAGTACGAGAAGGAGATGCAGGAGATCCGCGATCTCGAGATCTGGCGCGCCGGAAAGGCCGTCCGCTCTCTCCGCCCCGAGAACCAGAAATAAATAATACCTTGATACCCGTGGGGGTTCAAAAAATGATGATGTACTATGAACTGTTCTTTTTGGGTTTCAGGTCGAAAATATTATTTTGAGGCTTTACCGGCCATTTCCCCAGTTACTTTATTTATTTATTTTTTCCTCTCGTAGATTGTGCATTGCAGTTTGTACCTGCAGCTAGTAGCCCCGCGCCGAACCTCGGAGAATAGTCCGGGGTAAGATAAGAGTCATCCTTGCTACTTCTCTGTTCTCCCTTCTTCGCTCTCTTCTACAATCCACAAAATATGACTTCACCCGCTGTTGCAGCTCAATCGCTCACTCCGGCCGCAGTTCAAGCGGCATATGGTCTCATCCAACCCCATGTGCACCGTACGCCGCTGCTGACATGCAAAACACTCGATACCATCGCCTCAACACCGCAATCCGTCGAAGCCTTGGTCGGAACGCCGTTTGAAGGTCAAACTCCCGCTCGCCCACAATTTCGATTCTTCTTCAAATGCGAGAACTTTCAACGAATCGGTGCCTTCAAAGCGCGGGGTGCATTCCACGCATTACTGCGACTGTTGGAGGAGCGCGGGGAGGAAGTCAAACGGCGCGGGGTGATCACACATAGCTCTGGTATTTTCTGATCTTCTGCTGCACAAGGTAAACTTATACATGCTGACTCCTCTCGGTTTCAGGAAACCATGCACAAGCCCTCGCCCTCGCTGCCTCGACCCTGGGAATTCCGGCTTATATTGTGATGCCCCGCATCAGCACGCCATCGAAGATTGCGGGTACACAGTCCCATGGGGCGGAGGTCATCTTCAGCGGCTCGACAAGTGTAGAACGTGAAGCTGTGGTGGCAGAGATACAGGCGAAGACAGACGCCATTCTCGTGCCACCATATGATGACTTCAATGTCATTTGTGGGCAGGGTACAACGGGGTTGGAGCTGGAGGCACAGCATGCCGAACAAGCTGGGTCCCGAACCCTGGATGCGGTCATCACTCCGATTGGTGGAGGGGGACTCAACTCCGGCGTGGCGACGTGGTTCTCGGATAAGCAGACACGGGTGTTCGGTGCAGAGCCCAGCTTTGAAGGTGCGGACGATTGTCGACGCGGGCTGCAGGCTGGAAAACGAGTGGAGGCCGTTGGTACCCTCACTATCGCAGATGGGCTACGCACTCCCGTGGGATTACTGAACTGGGAAGTCATCTCCAATGAGAAGAAGGTAGAGGGGGTGTTCGCTGTCACCGAAGAGCAGATCAAATCAGCCATGCGGTTGGTTATAGAGCGCATGAAGGTTGTTGTTGAGCCGAGTGCAGTGGTTGGACTAGCTGTGTGTCTCTTTGATGAGAACTTCAGGCGACGAGTCGAACAAGAGGGTGGAAAGGATGGATGGGATGTTGGCGTTGTGTTCAGTGGCGGCAACACAACCGTCGAGGCAATTGCCAAGCTGTTTGCATGAGCATACGATATTGAATAAATGAATATACACCGTAGATATAAACGTTCAATGATCAGGATCAGTCATCTCAACCCCAGAGTCACGCATGTAAAATGAAAAGCTCCCACCATTGGTCGCCTCGATTGCTTCCACTATGCGACGAGGCCATTCATCGCGCCCCCACGGATTGACCCATGCCGATATCTTCCCTTGCTGAACCACGCTGTGCCGTGAAGGGGCATCTTTCACAGCTGCATGGGCGGCCATACTCGGAGGGAATGGGCGAACAAAGGACCGGTGAACAATCAGACGTAATGTTGGAAAAGTGCCCCAGGGTGCAGGGAGAGCAGGTCTCAGCGATGGAACACGAGCCTGTAACTGGTCGTAGTAGCCAGGGCCAGAAGCTCGAGCTCCTGCGACCGTTGCGGTATACACAATTGCACACTGGAACTGACTCTGTAGAGCCTTCAGCTCCCTCACCAGTTCCGCATAGAGGTCAGACAAATGAAACCTCTTCTTTTGCTCGCGCTCAGAATCAATTTCTGCCTGAGGGCGCCCAATTTCTTCGGTCCGCGCGACTTCGTCACGCAGCCGGTCTTGCCAGAAGAAGGCGGTGGCACTGTCAATGGCGATCATCTGTAAGGGACGCGATGCGGAACGATGTCGTGAGAGATCGAAAAGGTACGAGTCTAGCGTGTGGATTGTGGCCAGAAGAGCGGATGAAGATTGCGGGCGAAAGACATGGACATGCTGTAGTGAAGAGACGAGCAATGATTCAAGATGAGGCCCGAGGCTTGATTCAGATATTCCTCGTCGCTGCTGCACGATACCTCGAGCCACAGTTCTTAATCTTTCGGCATCGAATCGGTTGTCGGTATCTATGAACACCACAGCTGCCTCTTGGCCACTGACTGGGATGTCCCCATACTTTCGTGGTAAGATGGCGAGAGCCGTGAGATAGTATAATAGTTGTGACTTCCCCGAGGCCGACAGGCTGCTTGAAATCTCCACGATAGGAACCTGCTGGTTCTTGCTACCGTCTAGGTCTGAGAACGACACATTGGCAGATGGGTCAATGTTTTGCGCTGCGTGTAATTCATCCGGCCTATAATCTTGACCAGCCGGGAGCTCACTGTGCAGTAGCATTTCCTCGTCTCCAATGGTCTGCTGTTCTACAGACTCACTTAGAGATCGAGGTTGTCTATCGTTCGCAGCAAGTGCTTTCGGCGCAAAGACTTCAAGCAAAGTGTCCAGGATGGGCACGCCTAATGAATGTGTGTCATGGCTTGAGTGACCAGGATAAAAATAGGTCAATCCAGAGAGTATCTAAAACTTGTCAATTCAATGCGTTCAAAGAAATAGAAAAAGCTGCAATACCTCATCTAGTCCCTCTTGGTGTACATCGGCTAGCGATCTCTCCCCGAGATTGGCTGCCATGTGTAAGCAATGGACTGCGTCATGGATCTGGCATCCCTAGATTTTGACCACGCATTAAGTCCAGTGAGTAGATTCGAGAAAAGTGGTAGAAGTGTAGAAGTGCGAGCGGAAAGTTGAATAGGGCGGCTGACGGAGCTTCCGAACTTCCAACCTTCCCCAACCTTGAAGGTTCCAATCCTTTCCCTTCGACAACACAGCAACCCCCAACTCTCACTCGAGTTTAATTGTCTCATATTCATAATTGGAAATCACAATGGCTCCTCTCGTCCCCATATTCTCCGCTGATTCCCTCCCCGATCATGTCAATACCGTTCGTCGCAACTTCCAAGAGAAACGCCGTAAAGGCGAACAAGTCAACCTCAAGGACTGTCCGTTACTCGAAATGACACAATTCTCTTGCAATCCACCACAAAATGGGGTTCCCGAACCAGGAGTTGTGGTATGCGAGCCGGTGGTGCGGTTGTTCCGACGGTGAGTCTTGGAGCATCGAGTTCAAGTCAAATAGCAAGCTGATCTCTCGTAGCTGTGCCGGTGGGTTAATGGTCGAGACAACATCATGGGAGCCAATTAGGCTGGCAGAGGAAGCCAAACAAAAGCAATCAGCCAATACGAAACAATGAGAGGGACTATTTTGCATTACGAATACGCATTTGGGCGGAGTTGGCTATATGGGATTACAATTACTTGCAGGCTTCAAGAATAAAAGTTGCATTCCGAATAATGCTTGTGACTGCCATGGGGTATCTCCTCAGGTCATGCTCCTGAACTAAAACACAAGCGCCAGCCCATAATCGTGGGAGAAAAAGAAAAACAACGCCGGTGGGCCTTATGCCTTTGTAATTTACATCTCAATCATGACATCCGCTGGCTCAATACTTGCTGGAGGCTTTGGAGTCTTCTCCTCTCCTCGTCGTGCATTCGAGCTTGTCCGGCGCCAGAGATCTCGCTCACAGTTGACAATGGGGCCCAACTCCATATTCCACGAGAGCTTGAGCCGGGACTTGTCAACATCCGCCGGGCGTCCCGAATCAATATCCATGGCTGAACCGGGTAATACACTGTGAGAGTCCTTGCCGTGCTTTTTGGATAGCCCCTTGATCGTCTTTTCGAACATGCTTTCCATGCTGTCCGTTCTCCGACCCCAGAGTTTCTTATCGCGGTCAGTTGAGCCCGTCTGGTTGTCGCGGAATGCGGCACTCGCTAATTTGCGCAAAGCTTCTTCGCCATGCCGTCCATCCTCTGCGGCGCGTTCCCTAATCTTGCGCGGATCGTTGTCTCGTCCAATGAAAACTGCGGTGGCAGAGTAGGTGTGTTTGCTAGGGAAGCTCGGGAAATGTTTGGGGATGTAGGGACGATTTGCGCGGTCGTCTTCGCTGCTCAGAGCCGTAAGAAATGGTAGAGATTTGGATATTTCATTCTCTGGTGGGGGAGATGGTAATAATGTCGGTGTGGGTTTGTCTGAGGGCGCTGATTTGAGATGAAGGAGAAGATCATCGGGATTGAGGCGGAAACGCTTCAGAGCGTGGTCGAAATCTTGCGGGATTGGTTGGACGCGTCGCGCAGATAGCATAGACTGACGAATGAATGTGGAGAGTCGTAGCATGTCTAGAGATTTCAGGCGCAACCCGTCAATTCAAGCTTCAAAATGGATGCAATACCAGGTCACATACACTCCTCAGTAGCACTGCAGAGACTCGACAGTGCAGCTGGATCGGCCAACTCAAACCCTGAGTCCTTCAAAGTCTGGCCGACTGCACGATTCATCAATTGGTCGAGATGGGTGTCATCTTGCACGACCGGCTCGGAGGTGGATGGGAGGACCACGGGCTCCTGTAAACGATGGTGATGGTGATAGTGGCGCTTTATCCGCTTCGGATTGTTCTGGTCGATAGATGGGGAAGGTCGTTTAATATGGACGCCCGATGTCGCCATGGCCATTGTATTAGTCTGATCAAGAAGTAGTCGTCCCGACCAAGCAATGAATGTTATCAAGTTGGTCACGTGGTGAGGGCGGTGAGTAGATGAGCAGCTGTCATAGACCTTCGGGGACTCATAGGAGGAAGTAATGTGAATGACTTCAAATGTTGTTTGGGACTTTTGAGTAGATGAAGTAGGACCAATGTTAGACGAGCAAATACTGCCACGAAGCTAGGATTCGTTCATCTCACGTAGCCTCCATCTCGAGGGCTTCCTTTAGTTGCCGTTACCCTTTGCTATTGATATTCACATAGATAGTGCTAGTGGGCGAAATACTCATTTCATTGGAGTAAGTGATTCAGTATATAAAAAAAATTACAAGATAATAAATTTGTGATCGTATTTTGCAGCCCTTGAATAGCAAGGGAATGGTGAACATGCCATCATTCGCTCTCATAGCAAGACCGACCAATCCGGCGGCTCGCTTAGTCCGCTCCGAAGCTTCAACTTCACCTCACAAATCAGCCTTCCTTCTTACCCCCCTCTCCTCTCCCCACCAACGTCCGAGGCAGGTTTCAAGCTGTCCGCAACCCATATTGCTTTTGCTCAAGCATCGATTGACGCAACTTATTCGTCACAATGCCCGCCGCCATTCCCCCCATTACCGGCGTACGTGCCCCTTCCGTTGAAGGCCGGGTTAACCCGAGCGGGTTAATCAGGTCAATTGAGATGCTCGCAATGGTTTACTGACATGGTATATTTGTCTACAGATGCTCCGCCGTGGTCTTGTCCTTGACCTGAGCACCGCTTTCGGTAAGTTGTGATCCAGATCGAGTGGCATGATCAAACGACAATTTGGATATCGCGACCTCTCGGGAGCGACCACATGAAACACAAACACCAAGATAAATGGCTGGGATGAGATCAACAAGTGAGACAGTTGCTGATCAGGGTATCTCATCCACTAGGCTTCGGTACTACCTTCGGTTACCTCTGGTGGTACGGTAAGTAGATCATACCCCGGCTGCGCCAACCCCACGCGATTGATGTCTCGAAGTCTAATCATACATTTGTCCCACAGGTTACCACCTCCCCCGCGTGCGTGAGCGCGATACCTACTACGCCCGCCTCGAGGCTGAGCGTGCTGCCCAGCGGGGTTAAATCGATCAACCCTGATCACCTCTCGATCGTCTCCTTTCCGCCCGTTCCGCGCCAGTTCTTTTCTTTGTCAAAGCGTTATCTAGAAAGTCGCCCCGTGATGGAAGCACATGTCTCGACATCACCTCCGGGCTTGGTTGGATCGACGGGTGTGTACGAGTGGGTGGTTTGATGTGAGATCGATTGTACATATACGCCTGTGGACAACCAACCGTTTTGATTTTGGACTTTACTCTTTCTGGTCATGGCTATCGCAGACCATGCTACGTAGTATCGCTCGAACGCGCAAATCGATATACTTGACCCCTACGCCGGAACCAATCGAATGAGCGAATTGGATCTATTGTGTTCAAACGCTAATTACGCCGGATATATGTACGTGGAAACACCAGCGCACCCACCCATGGGATTGCCGAGCCATGTCTCCGCCATGTGTAAAACCATAGATCATCGTCCCGTACCTGCTCATCGCCGTGGGGTATGGGCGAAGTCCGGATACGGGAAGCGATGGAAAGAAAACAGCAAGTGTGAAGCCCTAGCTATCGTTCACCGTAGCACTCGCTCAAATGATATGCCTCGGACGGACCCGCCCGCCATGGAGTTGCGTACGTTCTTCTTGAAGGCATCACGAGTGGCGCGAAGATCTTCCGCAGCGTCCTTGTTGAGAGGGTCGGACGCGTTTGGCTCGAGGAAAAGGAACTGTGGAATAACCAGTCAGCGAAAGTAATGACCAGTCGAAAGAAATAGATCGACGGACCTGCATTCCCACAATGACAGCATTCAGATTCAACACAGGCTTCCAGTCCTCTCGTAGAATGTTTAAGCAAACGTTGCCCTCCAGGTCGATATTAGGATGGTAGATCTTCTGCGTGCATTTAACTTTGGGAGGATCATGGGGGAAGTTCTGATTGACAGCGAAGCTAAAGTTGAAGACACCACCCTTATACATGCCCTCGTCCGGTTCGATGGTCAAGGTGAAGTTAAGGATGTCATCGGGGTTCGGGAAAGACATTTTCATCGTACTTCCGAGTGTGAGTTCTTGGAGGTCTAAAGAGAGAAGAGGTTAGAGAGTTATATAACAATAATGCAGCAAGCAACCGGTGAGAGTTATACTGTCTACTGCGGGAGAGTCACTCACCTCGTTGCACGCGTAATTGCGCCGCAGTGACCTTCTTCTTTTTCTTGCCTGCAGCACCTTCGGCATTCTCAGCCTCCTGCTGCTTTTGTTTCTATACAGAATGTTAATCAGAGTTCAGTGTTTCTGTAAGACCCAAATAAAGCCTACCATCGACCAGATTTTCAACATTTTGGCTGGGAGTTCACCACCCCACCTGGTGGAACGGACGGGTTTGGGGGGGAGCGAAGTAGGTTTATGGCGAGGCAACCACCGTAGAGATGTCAGATAAGAAAAGAGAGGCAGGAAGGAGATGCAGAGCTGGAAAGGGTGAGATCAACGGGTGACAACGGTAAGAGTGAAGGAAGATAGCCTTGTGCTTGCGGGGGTCTCAGATCAGCAATCGTCCTTTATCGCCTCTCCGCCTTCTACTTGACGTGCTTGGCCTCGGGAACTTTGTACTTTTAGGGTTTACATATATAACTACATATATATATCTCTCTCTCCACTCAGTATTAAGATCTCGAAGAGAAAAAAAATAAAATAAATTGAATATGAAGTACATCATCATAGCGCTCCGAATGCGATCCCGGTGCATGGCTGGTCCGACAAAAAAAAGATCAGTGACCATCAAGGGGTAAAACCGCGCAAATACCGACTGGCTGGCATTACAAAATCAAAAAGAGAACAGAATTGGGCATCTTTAGGTAGAATACAGATCACGGTATGGGAAAGAAGAAGAAGAAGAGAAGAGAAAAATGTGTTAGGGGAAGGTCATGAAAAAGGAAGGGTACACATTTTTGCTCTCCGGAAATCGAACTATCGGCGGGCGAAGCAGCACTTGATACCAGTGCGACCCAGGAACCAACAGCATCCAATGAAACGGAACAATGCCACCGCGGCGTTGGACCACAAGAGGGCCTGGAAGAAACGTGCTGTACGAGTGGTCGCGGTATTCTATGGTCATATTAGTTGGTGGTCTAATAGCAAGGTGGAGAAGAAACGGTGGAAACTCACTGAAAAGCCGAACTTATCGACGGACTCGCTGGTGATGCAGACTGCCAAGATTGCATTACTGAAGATCCAAAAGGTGACGAGTCGGGTACGGAAACTCTTGTAGGAGTCCTCCAGAGTCTTTTCGTCGTTTTCCACGGGGGCAACGAATGGGGTGAGCGCACGCTTCACGGTTGCCTCGAACTGGCTGTCGATATCCGCTTGGGGCTTGTCAATTTCTTCTATTACTGCATCCTTGCTACCCTCGTCCTTTGTAGTCGTGGCTGACGGCAATGCATCGGCCTTGTCGGAACCCTTGGTACCCCAGGAGACATCATGCCAGTTGCTGAAGGCATAGACGTTCAGAATGTTGATGTAGGACGACTGAACAACCATATAGGCAGGGAAGGAGGTAAACATGTGCCATGGATCGGCGTACATGAACGAGGCAACGAAGTAAAGACCGAACGTGGCAGCCAAGGCGATGATAATAATACCAGCACCCGTCGACCCAAAGAAAGAGTCAAGGAAGGCTTTCACGCCTTTGTCCGTAACAAAGTCCATGGGCGCGCCGCTGCTGAACGCGCGAACAACCAGATAGAGCGAATCGACCACAATGTAAACCTGAATGATACCAAATACCACGAACGAGGCGAGGTATGAGAACTTGGAACCCTTAGGTCTGTTACCGAGAGCGAGAATGAACTGCAGCAATAGGAAAGCGAGGTATCCGTACTTCACAATTGTGTTGATAATGGGCGTGGCCGTCTTGCCGAAGGGGAAAGCAGTCTGTCCGTTGCTGTCGCTTGGAGTACCGACAAGGTCAATGATGACAGTGGTGGTCAGCCAGTACGAAGCCAGCGAGAACCAGGTGAGCAAAGTGTTGAAAATGTTATACAACATCTGAATGTGGAGGAAGAACATGCGAATGATGTTGTGACCACTCTTGTACATGCGGCCGAAGTGCATCAGTGAGTAGATTCCTGCTGCAAAAGAACCGTTGAGCCAACGGCGACGCTGGGAGATAAACTCGGCGGCACCTTCGGGCACGTCGGTTTCACCCTTGGAGGCTTTGACGTAAGACAAGTGCCACTTGGAGCCTGCCTTGGCGACCAGCTCGAAACAGAGAATTCGATCCTCGGCCAAGAACATGTTCTTCTTGAAAATGTTCATACCCTCAATACCCTTCTTTCCAAGCTGCTTAGAAAGCGTGTGATCACCGTGGAAATATTGTTCAAGGGGGCGACCCATGATTGCACGGAATCGATAGGCCGAGAATGCACCGGGCAAGACACTAACATAACCGAATGAACTCTCAAGAGGCTTATCCAAGATGTTACTGATCTTGTACTCGAAGTTCTGGGCAGCCACGAGAGGGTTAATCAAGTTCCGCCATCCCTTACCCAACATAGCGTGGATTTCACCACAGGCACCGCCAAGATCCTTGTCGTTATAGAATGCCTCCCAGAGGTATAACAAGGACTTAGGGCCAGGTTTGGTACCGGCATCCAGAAGGATACAGACCTCGGGGTTCAAAATGCGGCCAAAGGCGTTAAAGAGCCAACGATGCGAATTAATCTTCTTGCTGTTCTTTTGTTTCAAGCAGAACATCATTTGCACTGGTGGTAGTGTGCTTGGGCCATCGTCCGTGGGCCGGATGAGTTGCTGACTTGGCGTGACCGAAAGCTGAGTCGTATACTCGAACTGGAACACTCTGTTAGCGCTTATCTCCCCTGAAGCCCCATCTGGTCATCCCAACTTACAATATGCGCCAAAGTCTCCTTGCCGTCAACGTCACGCTTCATGACACCATCCTGGTAGATACCGACGGTCGCAAGAACGTCAAGAGTATCCTTGTCGCAAGGGTCAATACCGTCAAACACCAGCGCCACGACAATCTTCTGCCATGCGGGTCCACCCTTGTTCCAGAACTCGGATTTCTTCAAGTTGACAATGTCGCGAATGTTCTGCATCACACCGTGCAAGGTGCGGGCCGTAAGGTTCTTATCCTCGTTGTAGTAGGTAATCGCAATGAGCAGCTCCGTATGACGGTTGTACATTGCGGGCCGCAGGTTGTAACCATTGTGGAGGGTAAATTCGTTCGGATCACAAGTGGCCGCGGTGTCTATGAAGAGGGAAGGCTCATTAGTTTTTCTCTTAGAGCCGTATATTCGTCTATTCCACACGTACATCGCATGTGGGTGAACTCCTCGCTTCCGCCTTCCACATCATTGCGGTATTTGGCTTGGATGGCATTCTGGATGGCACTGGGCACGGGGTAGTCGACACTCAGGACGGAACCCTGCACTAGCTTGACCTTCCTGGTAGCATATCTGCGCAAGCCACCACCGCCACCACCACCAGCAGCGCCCCCGGGGGCCTGTCGCTGGCGCCAAGCCTCAGTAGATGAGGTCTCGCTACGGGCATAGGGCGATGCAACTCGGCCGGGGACTCCAAAGGCTGCCGCAGTGGTTTCCTCCTGGCCAGAGTAGACGGCGCTAGTTTCATAAGGGTCATGGTACGAAGGGGCGCTGTCCGCTGCATAGGTCTCTGTCAAGCTGTACCCAGAAGCTCGACGTTGGGGAGAGGCACCGCGCGAGTGGGGGTCGTCAAAGGGAGTTGCAAATGGACCCTGCTGTTGGGACAATAATCCACGGGCTGCATCCTCATCCTCGCGATACTAAGAGCAAAAAAAAAAAAAAAACACCGTTAGCTCTAGCGACTAGTTCACCGCCTCTCCGCACACACATACCTGTGAAGGTGGCACATCCTGCAGATGATGACTATCATCGTAGCTCGGTGAGTGCGAGCCAGAGCCGTGGTAGGCCATGGTGTCGCAAAGGTCAAAAATTCAAAAAGGGATGTGTTTCAAAGCTGACAAGAGAGGGGTATCTGTTCAAGCAGGGCGCATCTATGAACAATTATCGAAGCCACCGGGGCTAGGGAAAGAAATGATTTTTTTTCTTTCAGAGACCTCGGGAATATTGCGAATGTTTTGAATCAAGGGTCAAAGAGAAAAGGAAAAGAGAAGGGGGGCGGAAAGGGTCAAAAAAAAAGGGAGACCGTGAGACTAGAAAAGGTCAAAAATAGACTGTCTCTACTAGCCCCGTCCTGGTTTAGTTTCCCCTTTGTCTTATTGTTTTTTTTATTTTGTTTTTTATTATTTGGGTGTTTTTTTTCATTTTAACTAGTAATTATTTATATTCTACTCCATACATAGTAGTAGTTTATAACCTATTATTCTATATAGTCTATAACTTATATAGTAAATATCATACATACTCCATCCCTACTTGGTAGGTGAAAACAATAGACCGAGGCCCCCGAGGCCCCGGGGAAGACCCTGACTGGTTGACATGTCGAAGGCTGAGATGCTAGGAATTCCTACTTTTTTTGCCCTTTTCCTTTTTCTTTTTAACTTTTGTGATTCGTTCGCTTCCATTCTATTATATGTACGGAGTATTGCATTTACTTGAACGTTTTGGGTCTGTCGGTTCCTTTATATGAATGGTACAGAGTACCTACATATATGGAGACTGAAACACCCGAACCTAATGCGCTGGCTCCACTGGTGAAACATTCCCAGGTTTGGTGAATAGACCCCTCATATAAAAGTTCAATTCGGTTTACAACCTAGATATCCAACATAGAGGATTCATTCCCACATTCTTAAGAGCACAACAATCCCATTCTAAAAGGCTTGAAACACTTAGGGGGGTGGTATGCCGGACCCCACTATTGGTGTTTGAATGCCGGGTACGGAGTACATTGATGTATAGAAAGTCCTCGTCTAAAATGTCCCATTTGGTTTTTCCCTTTGCTCCTGACTTCTGTTCATATCTATATAGGTTTTCCTATTCGATCATTCTATCATTCTCTCTACTCTGTGGGAAGTTGTATACATACTCCCAGGTCACCTGACCCTCGATAATTTTAGACATTACCTGTGGACCCCAAGGGTCTAGCGTATATTTTGCCCCAGTGTCAAGTTCAGTGCCAAGTCCCGTGCCAAGTCGGTTAGCCTATTAAATATACAAACGTATTATTGTTAAACTTGAACTAAGTTCGAAGGCTGTGCTGATGTTCAGCTTCGTATTCATCCATGGATGGTACATAATAGGGCAAAGGTGGTGTATTACATAACCCAAAGTGCCAAGACCCTTCCTTAGAAACACCGTTCATCCTCAAGGATTTGCTCTCCGCAGATCTTTACATTTTAAGGGGTTTGACTGTAGTTAGTCTATATACGGGCCCCTAGTGTACAATATTAACTAACTAGTTATGTTGTATGCTCTACGGAGTATACATGTGGTAAAAAATCGTACGAATACGGCCCTTAATTTCCCTTTCCCCGATTTACCCCATTCCCTAATCTAATATTAAGATTTCAGTGGCTTCGAGCGAAGGATGTGAGAGATTAATTAGCCGCTAACCCTATGGATATAAAAGCAAACCAGACAAAAAGGCAAACCAGATAAACTAGACAAACCAGACAAACCAAGACAAAGGAAAATGCCAATTTCCCGTAATCTTGGAAGATCAATGATCCGAGGGTCCAGACCACTTGCAGGTACAGTAAGATGTCCACTTATTTCCCTCACGTCCAAGTAAGGTGAACATGGGATGAAACAATCTGATAGCATATTTTGGATATTAAAGCCTGTACGATCTTGATTTGACCTAGGTTCTTTATTTCTTTTTACTTTTTTTTTGATACTTTATATTCTATTTACAAATCCCCTAGGATACTACCTTCCTATATTAAAATATCTTCAGGTACAAAAAAACAATTGTGTACCTGACTACCCCGTATCTTACCCGTGGAACCTTCACGGGCCCGTGACCAAAGGCCCCAATTATCCTTTCCCCCTCGTCTTCTCTTTTGACTTGTCATACTCTCCATCTTTCTCTCTCTCATCCATCTATATCCATTCTCATCCCACATTGATCTTTCGATCGGGTGTGGCTTGTGAGTCGATTTTTTTCTGATACGCGCGTCGGGCCAACGTCAACAAATCAAGCCCCCTATCCCGACCGTCTTTGAGATATACAATCTCTGTCAAGTGTCTGGACCATTCCAGAGGCCATGATCATCGCTTAACCCTCACCTTTCGCTCTTTACCTCACATACGACACTCGTTTTCCTGCCACGCCTAACCGCTCGGCTTTGATGATCTACTGTTTACGCTCACGACTTGACGCCGATTGAGCACCTTACACTCCTTTTTTTCCCTATTTTTTTTTATCTTGCACATTCCTTGCCGTTGATCGGCTTTATCGATATCCTCGTCTTTTCTTCCTCGCCCATCATGCTTCTCGAACCTATGGATTCCGCCTTCTCCCCGGCCCGTTCCCTCTTCAAGCGCTGCAAGCAGTGTGAAACCACATCCCCCGCTTGTCCCGCGTGTCCCGATGGATCAATATGTTCTATGACTGCCCCGAGTTGTGATGAATGTGCGACCACAAAGTGCATTTCAACAGGCTCCAAGCCCTCGAACTCCGGGGGCAGCGACACTGGCGCCATTGCCGGTGGTGTTATCGGTGGTGTGGCTGCCATCGCCCTCATTGTGTTCTTGGTATGGTGGTTCGTCATCCGAAAGAAGCGCCTGGAGCGCCAGGAGGCGGAGAAGAACGGTTCATTCGCGGCGAATCGCAGTGAACGCCAATCCATCGCTTCTACAGTTCTAACCCGTGCCTCCAATGTCATCCAAATCGCCTACATTCCCGGTGTCACCAACCGCTCCCCGCCACAGACCCCAGCCACACTCGTGCCTCCTGTGCCACCGCTTCCCGGTGCGACACCTGATCAACACTTCTTTATGCCGGGTGACCTGCGTGACTCGTCATGGACAACCACTACCGGCCACCAGAGTATCTCTCCCACTTTGCGCAGCAGTGTGGCTACCACCATCTACCGTAACGATGCCATCGTCAGTGCCATACCTGCGCAGCAGATCCAGCGGTCTCGTGCAGCCGTGGTGAGCATCCACAACGGAGGAGCCGGGCAAAATGCCCCTGGAGACGACTCGCCCGTTTCTGTCACGATTACCCCTGCAGATGCACCTGCGGTGCCGGCCATTACTCCGGCGCAACTCGCTCGGGCGGAGGCTGTTAAGGGCAACAGTTCATGCGTGGCTCGCAGTGTAACTGCCAAACCGGTGATGGTGCGTGGTCCTTCGGTGAAGAACAAGAAACCCAACAACGCACCCGCTGTCGACCGGATCGAAGAGCTGTCTGAGCATAGTAAAAGCAACAACACAAGCCGGGCGGCGTCAACCACAAAGAGCGACCAGTTCAATCATAACGTTTCCACATTTGACACGTCCTCATCGGGCGAAGATGAGACGAATCCATCATCGACTGCCAATCTGGAAACCGCTTCCTCGCATGGGGAAACCGACGCACGTCGAGCTTCCGGCTTGAGCGACGGACGTAACTCCACTCGGACACCACCCGACCGGGTAGAAAGTCCATTCTCGGATGCGAATGAGGTGAAATGAGCAGGTCTGGGACCGACTGGGCGCAATGGTTTTTTTGATTATTTATTGTGATTTCCAAGTCTGTTTTCTATGTATGTATTGAGCCTGGCATGGCTTTTTTGTACCTTTTTTTTTTGATACGTTGGATCCTTTCCTCGGGTGCCTTGTACAGCGAGTTTTGGCACACTGAGATGGGACTGTCGATTCAATCTATTCTCTCGTTGATTATCATTAGAGTATCATACATACCTTTATATTCGTATTGCCATAGGAATCTGTTGTATCACACGCTGTCTTTATGTTCTATTATATCTTCCCTAGCAAGTTCACACTATGTAAACATCAACTAAATCAGACTAGCGGTTTACTTGCAGTCTTGTTGGAATGACTAGACCATTTACACTCTGCTTTCAAGGTTAGTCCTGTTGCCTCTCGCAGATGAAGGACATTTTGTGCGTATGCTGCCTTGACATGGAAATATTCTCACCAGACTTCCCATTTATATATATACTTGAAGACTTCTACCATAGGAATACATGTTCACAACTTAAACGCTTCTCTTGCGTTTATCTATAACTTTTCTTTTTCAACCTTGTTCATTATATATTTTCATATCAAAGCATCCTTCCATCATGGTTTAGGTGAATACATTGTAATGTTGCCAGGTGCTTTTGCCGTTGGGAAATTTGACACTGTATATCACGTTCTCCATTCTTAACAGAGTAAAGCTACCGGGGTGGCTCACTTGTAGGTTGTGTGTTATTGGCAATGATTGGAATGCTCTCTTGGACCAAATGGTATTGATGGGTACTCAGCCATTACATATGTAATATGCCACACCCCATGAAAAGTCAACATGTCAAGTTGTTTGCTATCTCGAAACGATCGACTGCGTTCCTTGCAACAGACCAGTCTCGAGAGGTTCTGGCTCATTCACTCTCAACTCGGAGGTTAGGGCCCAAAGGCCGAAAGTGACATGTGACGAGAAAGAACTATTGATGGAGGTTATGCATAAGGCGAGAAGCAAAGAAGCCTCCCACCTTAAGTGAATTTTGCTGGCTCTTCTCCGAGGGCTTGGGTGCAGCCTGGTCTACACGGCGTATAAGAGGTAGATCGATCTTGCACCCACCCCTTGTGTCTGTGCTATCCCGCCAATACATGGCACATGGGCCGGGAAGTAAAAAGGGAAAGAATTGCGAGTCGCTAAAACAGAAGAAGAAGACAGATCTTCACATCATCTAGCTATTTCATAATATGGGGGAAAAAGAAAGGGTATCTATAACCAAGATGTCTAGTTCACGATGCTCAGCGTCCGGTAATTCATGCCACACTCTCCTCCAACCCCATCCCACGCCCGATTTTACGAATCAATGCCCGCTTGAGAAGAGCTTCACGTGCAAGGCTTCGTGTATGCCGCGACCAGGAATCGACACCAATAACACCGCGGACCAGCGCAGCCTGTAACGCATAAAGAGCTTGCTGTATACCTTGCTCTTCGGCGACCAAATCATATAGCTGTTTCCCTACTACGGTGGGGGCGACCAGGACATCATCAATTGGGGGCAGGCCGGGAGTGTCTCCAGGAGTAGCGGAGGTTGAAGGAGCGCTAGATATGGAAATGGACGTAGAACGAGCCTGTGCGTCTGCGATAGTGGCGTCGGCGCGATGGATGGATTGCTGTAGGACAGTAGTGTTGGATTGGAGGGTCGTGTGGAGAGTATTGAGCGTCGAGAGTTCCCCCTGCAGCGTGGCCATGGCGGCATGCAGGGATCGTGATTGTGAGACGAGAGATTGCGCTGCCGTGTCAGATTGTGCAGCATTAGCGCGGAGGGTTTCCGCTAGGGTCTGGGACACGGCATGAAGGAGTGCATCTTTCTCTGGGTTTGGTGGGATGGGAGGCGCTGGTCCCGCGGGTGCGATTGAGGGTAGCTCGACTTCAAATGGAGAGGTTAGAAGGTCGGGTGTGTCGGCCTTTGTGGGGGCTGCTGGGGGTGGACGGGGATAATTGGATGGGTATGGAGAATGTTGAGGATACGGGGGACCAGACGGTTGCTGGTGTGGTTGATGGGGGAGTTGCGCCTGCAGAGGCAAGTGAGCTCCCGCGGCGTTAGCTTGAGGATGGACCTGGCTTGATATACTAGACCCAGCTCCATGGTGAACCGGTGCTCCGCTGTTTCTATAATACGGTGCTTGACCATGCGCCAACTGGGGCGGAATTGGCTGTCCCGCTGGCTGATGGGTTGGTGGCTGTGACAAGGGACGGGGGCTGCTTATCTGTCCTCCAATTTGGCTTGAAGGCGCGTAATGCTGGTATGGGGGGATTCCTGGACTAGCCAATTGTGTGGATAAAGATGCTTGACGAGAACCTTGCTCTTTTGGTGGGAGCGGAGGTAGTGGTGGGGGAGATCCATACTGATCAGCCGGGTGCCGTTGTTGTTGTTGTTGTTGTTGTTGTTGTTGTTGTTGTTGTTGTTGTTGTTGCTGTCGATGCTCGCCAGCTGCGCCTGGCTTCGGCGGGGGAGGTGGTGGGATCTGGTTCTGGCTTGCCCGCGGAGATAGAGGCTGAGCTTGTCTCGAAGATCCGACACCGGGTGGAAGGGGAGGTAATGGCGGGGGTGTTTGGATAGCTTCCGGTTGAGGCTGTGGCACTTGTTGCCTGTATCGGACCGGTGGCTCCTTGGCAAATATATCCTGAAGAATAGAAAGAAGGTCGGTGATGGTGGATCTCTGTGAATATCATGGTTAGCGGTCGTCTGTCAACCCATATCTTGCAAGCACTAACATCCCATGCTTCGGCCCAGTGTGCCAGATAGTGATGGTACACCTGTCCCTCCAGCGTCACATGTTGCCCAACTCGGACAGTCATTTCCTGTGTTGGGGTCACATAGACAATTGGAGGCTCGCGTGGGTATGTATTTGGAATCCAAAGCGCAATGGGGAATCGGTACGTCGTTCCTCGGAAGGTGACAGGCAACGTGCCCACGAGGTGAAGGAGGAGGGCCGAGAAGCCTGTCTCGTAGGCTGTTGGGGCATTAGCAACAAGAACTTAAAATGCACTTGGGAGATAACTCACTATAGACATCTGTTCGAGGGGAAAGCGAAGGGTACTGGGTGAGCGCATTGGCAACATCGTGGTAGGTCCGGTTTGGGTCGCGGTAGGTCTGTTGTGGATCATAGTGATCCTGTGGGGTTTAGTAGATGGATACGATGGAGAATATGGGTGAGACCAACTTTGGACAAGACACTATACAGCCAATTCAGTGTCCTCTGAGGGACCGCCATAGCTCGAGTGAATGGGAAAAGGGTTGGAGTCGCGAGGTTTCCTCTTCCCCGCAGGTTTTCTTGGCGAGGGGCCTTGTTAGTCTTTTCGTAATTATTCTTGTAAGATATATCTCAGATATATTTGTTAAATGTAGAACATAGAACAATTTATTAGTCTCTGATCTCCAAGCTAGGTATAAGATAGCTATAGTATACATAAGCAAGTTATCGGGTCCGCGGTCAACACCTCCAGGGCTCCCAGGGCTTACACCTCCCCATTTTACCATTTCACCATTTCACCACTTCACCATCTTGCCTCGCTTTTGCCCTTCATATACGAATACAAGTTCAAGTCTGAAACCCCAAAAAAAATATCACTCCTTTTTTTCAGTTGACAGCTGAAGACACCAGGTGTCGAGGAGCGAGACAGACTCGCCAAATGATAGGTTAATAGGCTCAATGGGGTGTGATCAGAGACCTCTTGTCTTATATGACACCATCTAGGCCTCTCCAGGACTCTCCATCTCCGAGAGAAGACACATCCATGGAATCGTTGAATTCCTGAATCCCTGGAAATCCTCAAGTCGGGGCTTCTATCCTGGAAACCCGAAACAAAGAAACCTAACCTTGTCGACTCCAACTTCACAACCGAGCCAGTGATATTCAGACGACCAATGCCTATTTTGGGGCATTCTGAAGATCTCATGCAACATTATCATCCGTTGCCTAGACATTTATGGGCCACTTCTTTGTTTCATTTAATATTGTTCTTCCCATTCCCTTAGTATTGTTCTTTTCTACTCACAATGTGGCGTCTCATAATGATTTGGACTAGGTATTGCCTTCGCCATTGTCTGTCTCGGCTTCTATGACGCTGGCCATTCACCCTGATTCTCTTGATACTGTTAATGGTTTATATTGTCTATATCTATACAAGTCTTCAAAAGGCTTTAAACACTTCGATCCTTCTGTGTATACTCCTGACCGGCTTTCAGAACCATCTATGTGACCGGTCTTTTGATTCCTACAAACTGAATTTCAAATTTCGAAGCCATGGCGGCGACACCATCTCCAAGTCCTCCATTCGATCCGTATACCCAAAATGTCACATTCCACCTAGCGGATGGCAGTGAGCTCCTCGTCCCGGTAAAAGCACTGGACGTCTTTGTCATGTACAATGTCCGGGTGTGCATCAATTACGGTTGTCAATTTGGAGCGTCGTTCACCTTGCTGGTGATTCTTCTGCTTTTGACCCAATCCGACAAGCGCCGTTCGGCGGTTTTTATCCTGAATGGTCTGGCCTTGTTCCTCAACAGCGGGCGTCTGCTTTTTCAAGTCATCCATTTCTCCACCCCGTTCGAAGAAGTATACCAATTCGTCTCCGGCGACTATTCATCCGTGCCGTGGAGCGCATACGCCGTTTCCATCGTGGCTGTCGTTCTCACCACCCTAGTCGTCGTCTGCATCGAAGCATCGCTTGTGATTCAAGTCCACGTGGTTTGCTCTACACTACGTCGGCGATACCGACATCCTCTCCTGGTGTTATCTATCCTGGTCGCCCTGGTACCGATTGGATTTCGCAGTGCATGGATGGTTGTGAATTGCAATGCCATCATTACACTCAACTACATGTCTGAGATATGGTGGATAGAAAGCGCAACCAACATCTGCGTCACCATCAGCATCTGTTTCTTCTGTGTCATCTTTGTCACCAAGCTCGGATTCGCCATCAAACAGCGCCGCCGACTCGGGGTGCGCGAATTCGGTCCGATGAAAGTCATCTTCGTCATGGGCTGCCAGACCATGGTTGTCCCGGCCATCTTCTCCATCATCCAGTACTACATCACTGTACCAGAACTGGCCTCCAACGTGGTGACCCTGGTCGTCATCTCACTCCCACTCTCGTCAATCTGGGCCGGCGCCGCCCTCGAGCACTCACGACGTTCCGGAAGCGATCATCAACGCCGACCCAACCTATGGCGGGCCCTTGTTGGCGGCGCCGAAAGTGTACTGTCTCCCACGAAGGATAGTCCAACAAGCCTGTCTGCTATGACTGCTGCGCAGACTTTGTGCTACTCGGATCACACCATGAGCAAGGGCTCACAGAACTCGCGGGACACTGATGCTTTCTATGGAATAGCAGTTGAACACGATATTTCGATCAATCGAGTTCAAAGGAACAATTCAATCGTGTGATGGGACACGGCGCTTGACAATTCAAAGATATTCTTCCCTTTCATTTCGACGTACATGATTCTGGCCAGAAACCGACTTTACATGTACATGCTTTTTTTTTCTCTCCCTTTGCAGGTTTTATACAAGTTCAACATTCATTTTATCTCAATCTGCAAAGTGTAGATGCATTCTTAATACCAAATCCACATTCACTCATCTTTACTTTTTACTGTTTTCAAGAGCTGTAGTTGCATTACATCTATGGATGAATTATAAACCCAAAAATAAACCCAAAAGAACTAGATGAAAGACCAAAAGTTTTCCTATGCTCTCCCATGGTCTCCCTCATTGATAATGTCTATATCGAGGGACCGATTCTGCTATAAGTTCAAATGGAATCTCGACAGCAAGGAGAGAAGCTGAGTATACCCATAAAGGGTGGATTAGGATATGTATGAAGATTGTGCAAGGAGTACAGCCAAATCTACTGAATGCAACAAATAGCGAAGAGCTGAGTCAAGTGAATTAACAATACAAAAAAAGGGGGGGGGGGGGGGGAAAGACACAAATATTTACAGACGAAACGCTCTATGTTCAGAACCACATGTGCGCCAGAGCAAAAGGAGAAGAGCTAGAAAGTTAATAATATCTCGGTGCTAATTCAATTGCACATAGTTGGCTAAGTTGAATGTTAGCAAATGCACTAAATTAAAAGAACTGAAACACTTACCCGGAAACTGGCCTTCCCGGCCTGCAATTCGCCCAGACCACCATTCATTGGTGTTTTCGGTGCGCTGGGTAATCTCGATGACATCACCAGCCGAGAATCCCAGGTCACCGTGCGCCTGAGCCTCGTAGTCATAAAGAGCGGTAACAGTCTCAACCGGCTTACTGAGATGCGACGGCTTCGCCCGTGGAGGAGGCGGGGCAGGCTTGCTCTTGGCGGCGGCAGAGAAACTGCTTCCTGTCGGACTGGGACTGACGGCGGCAGACGAATAAGGGGGTGGAGGGTTGTCATCGGTGGCGGTGGACCCGGAACGACCTCGGCCGATGGAGCTCTTGCTATCGGCTCCCTTGCCCGGAGGGCCCAGCTTGGATCCGGAGCGGCGGACACCTTGGGTTTTAAAGTGCACGATGGTAAGGGCTTCGGCTTGCTCCTGAATATTGCCGCGCTTCTGCTCAAAGGCCTCTTCAACATCGAGTTTAAGATTGAAATAGCTGATGTTCATGCCCTGCATTCGTTCGTGGAGAGTGTAGAAGACGTTGAGTTGCATATAGTAGAAGGACTGGAAGAGCGGGCGGATGAACTCGGCTTCGAGGGCGAACAGCTTGGGCAGTTCGTCCTTCAGCAAATCGTTGTAATAGTTAAACTCCTGGGTTGCCTGCTCAACATCGTTCTCGGCTTTGTATAGTGCTTTCTCGTCTTTGAGCGATTTGTCCTTTTTCTCTTCCAGCTTCTTCAGTGTGGCGTTGCGGCGGTCAAAGTCCAGCTTCTTGTGATCACGCTTAACCGCAACCTTCCGAATCACCTTGATCACCTCGAGCAGTTGGTCGGCAGGGCTGATAATGCGGGTGTCGATCATCTCCAGCTCGGGGGCTAGGGCCTCTTGCAGTTCCTTGACGATGACTTCATATTCCTCACAGGCCTGGATGCCCTCGGCATTTCCTTCGAATTGATAGGAGGTGGGATCGGAGGCGCGACCGGAGATGGGTTTGTAGATTTCGGCGATTGCTTTGGAGAATTCGATTTGGTGGTTCAACATGCCTGCGCACGCGGTCAGTATTGGGGATGTGAAAGGTTGAGGATTAAATGACTTACCATTAATGGCAGCAAAGTATTTCTTGGACTCATCGTGTAGCTTCTTGGTCTCTTTCTCGAGCTCATCAAAGCGGCGTTCGGCATCGCTATAGACAGCATCCTTGGTATGCTCACCAATGTTGAATTTGACCTTGAACTGCTGTGGCGCACGCACAATGCTCTTCTGGAAACCTTTGAAACTCATGTTGTGAATAAGATTAAGGAGAGAGGTAAAGACGACAGAAAGTGCCAAGGTGGGGGGGAAGAAGAAGAAGGGCGAACCCGAACCTTTTCAATGACATAAGACTCTGCCAGCGTTGTACGGAGCTGATGTCCATTGTGGCTGTACGGGGTACATATTTCGCTTTTATACTATTTCAGCACTATTTTGGACTATTTTATACGCTAATCTTCTGCCTTATGATTCTGTGGCGCATTATCTTCAAAATTAGGCACCTGAATTTATTACTACCATCATATTATTACCCGTGGACATACTACTCTACTATATACCGTAGCTCCTATGCTCGTTATAGACTATACATAGTTACCTATTATTATACATATATAATAGCCTAGAACCTCGAACGGCTACATACATCTCTACACTCTACAAAGCAGTTTCTCCCCCGGCAGCCCTACCCGAGAAAATCCCAAGAACCATCAAATTAAAGAACCCCAGTCCGATCGTCATCATTGGACCATCATTTTCTTTGGGACGTGCGGGGGGGTTAACTTGGCAATTGGAATGTGAGAATACCAAAAGTCAGAAGAGGAGCTTCCAACCAATTAATAGAATATCATCATAATCGTTATAAAATAGAGAAATGAAGATATGTTATACTGCTGGAAGTGCTAGAGTATGGAGAATATATCTGAAAGGGGAAAGCTCATACCTCCGTGCTGCCTCAGGCATTACGGATAAACCCAATTAGGAAATCCCCGAGATCTTTAGTCATTGAGAGATGCCGCTCCGGGCGGTGATAACAAAAAGTCGGGGTTGTGTTTCCTTCTTCATCCCACTTACAAGGATATCGGCACATATCATCTTCATAATGACAAGTGCTGTTCCCACTGCTTGGAGACAGGCCTCTGCCTTCTCCAGGCGCCTTTCAACCTATGGATCTCGAGCTCCTCGAGTCCTCGCCACCGGGCTGCGCGGTGCTCGGTCTTATGTCTCCGAGACGAAAGTTGGCCAAGCTCAGGTCAATATCGAGACTGCCATCAAAGAGGAGCAAAAGTCATTCATGAACCAGTCCCATATGGCGCCCCAGAATGTTAAGCTCCCCGGCTCGGCAACCTCTGGTGACGCGGCGATGAGCCCCTCGGCCGGCATTCTGAAGCAGGCCACCGTTATGGACCAGGGAACCCGACCCATCTACCTCGATATGCAAGCCACCACACCTCTGGACCCCCGCGTTCTGGATAGCATGCTTCCCTACCTCACCGGTATTTACGGTAACCCGCACTCGCGCACACACGCCTACGGTTGGGAGTCGGAGAAGGGAGTCGAGGAGGCTCGCGAGCACATCGCCAAATTGATCGGGGCCGACCCCAAGGAGATCATTTTCACAAGTGGTGCGACGGAGAGCAACAACATGAGTTTGAAGGGTGTGGCGCGGTTCTTTGGTCGCTCGGGAAAGAAGAATCACATCATCACTACCCAAACTGAACACAAGTGTGTGCTCGACAGTTGCCGACACTTGCAGGATGAAGGATTCGAGGTGACTTACCTGCCAGTTCAGAACAATGGTTTGATTCGCATGTCGGATCTTGAGGCGGCTATGCGCCCGGAGACTTGCATTGTCAGTGTTATGGCCGTCAACAATGAGATTGGTGTGATCCAGCCAATGGAGGAGATTGGCCGTCTCTGCCGGTCCAAGAAGGTGTTCTTCCACACCGACGGTGCCCAGGCCGTTGGAAAGATCCCGTTGGATGTCAACAAGCTGAACATCGATTTGATGTCGATTTCCAGCCACAAGATCTACGGTCCCAAGGGTGTTGGTGCCTGCTTTGTGCGTCGTCGCCCGCGTGTCCGTCTCGATCCTCTCATCACTGGTGGTGGACAGGAAAGAGGTCTACGCAGTGGCACCTTGGCCCCTCATCTGGCAGTGGGCTTTGGCGAGGCTTGCCGAATTGCCGCCCAAGATATGGAGGTAAGCTTTTTTCTCCCCGTTTTTTTAAATCCTGTTTCCATTATTGCCACGATTTTTATGCACTGCAATACACGTCTATTTGGAATCCTTGGGAGATTACGTGTTCTTTGGGCATGGTACTCAACTCCAATGATGTCAACTGCAGGCATAATGAGCTGGCAGACCGATGAACTTGAATTTTGCCCGTCTTCGAAATGATAACTGACCGATCGAACAGTATGACACCAAGCACATTGATCGCTTGTCTAAGCGTCTGAGCGAGGGCCTCCTTGCTATGGAACACACCACACTGAATGGTGACCCCGAGCACCACTACCCTGGCTGCGTGAACATCTCATTTGCCTACGTCGAGGGTGAATCCCTACTGATGGCGCTGAACGACATTGCACTGTCATCGGGCAGTGCCTGTACCTCTGCCTCTCTGGAACCTAGTTACGTGCTGCGCGCTCTGGGCAGCAGTGACGAGAGTGCCCACAGCAGTATCCGTTTCGGTATCGGCCGATTCACCTCGGACGAGGAGATCGACTACGTTCTCAAGGCTGTCCAGGCTCGTGTATCTTTCTTACGTGAACTGAGTCCGCTTTGGGAGTTGGTGCAGGAGGGAATTGATCTCAACACGATTGAATGGAGCCAGCACTGATCATATTAATCTTGATTTGAGAAAAAATCCCATTAGGGACGGCGTTGAAGTGTAACAACATCGGATTTGTACAGACTGAGAATAATCACCTCGCAATTTAACTACTCTCTACCTTCTTATTTAAGCCCTCGATGCCTTGTACGTCACCCGCATTGCCTTAAACTTCTATCTGAGGTCATAAAGAACATTTGAGCAAGTTTTGTAAGTTTTATAGCCCTCATGTGATCAATCCTTAAGCCAAATGATGTTTAATTAGCCCCCAGTAATCTCTCTCGGCCCAAAACCCCGTAATCTGAAGGCGCTTCTACTCTTTAGCAAAGAAGTTAAAGAATTTATCTACCGAGAGTCAATTCACAGTTTGCGCTTGATTCCTGTCCTTTAAGATGGCCTTGGTTGTGGTTGTGGGAGGGAAAGAAAAAAAAAAAAAAAAAAAGACAACCTGGATATAGAAAAGAGCTACACAGACAATGCATCTATTCCTCATCCTTGGCGCATTTTGGAGTAATGTGGCCGCTATAGCTGGTCACCGACCCCCTGAGCTTCGAGTCATGACCTCTTCGGGCCTTGTGAACGGAATATATAACGATTCTACACATACCGTACGGGCGTTTCTTGGAATTCCATATGCCGAGCCCCCAGTTCAAGAGCTGCGATGGGCACCACCACGTCCCAAATCACCACGCGGAAGACCCATCGATGTATCCTCTTTCAGCAGTCCCTGTCCACAGGTGTATAGGTACTCCAATGAGTCTATTTATAGTGTTCTTCCCTCTATGATATGGAACTCTGGTGACATATCTGAAGACTGTCTGTATCTGAACATTTGGGCCCCTTCTTTCTGGCGTCGAGGCTACAGGGGGCTTCGCGGAGCAGCAGTCATGATGTTCATTCATGGAGGAAGCTATGACACAGGAGGTAGTTCGGTTGGTTACTACGATGGCACGAATTTAGTACAGAATCAGGATGATCTGATTGTTGTTACCTTCAAGTAAGGAGACTCTGAGTTTTGGCTATTCACATCGCTGAACTGTGGGTTAGTTATCGACTCAATGTCTTTGGATTTCCTAATGCGCCAGACATCGACCCGTCGAAGCAAAACCTTGGGCTTTTGGACCAGGTAGATAGATCTTGAAAGCGTATGGTTGATAGTATGGATGAACTAACCAGATATTTAGCGATTGGCAATCGAGTGGGTTTATGAAAATATAGCCAGATTCGGTGGTGATCCAGATAGGATTCTTCTGTTTGGTCAATCTGCTGGGGCTTCTTCAGTTGATATCCATTCATACGCAGTGAGCACCTTTTGGGGCTTTTCAACTATTCCCAAATGACTAACCCCTGATAGTACCCAGACGATCCTATCGTTAGCGCACTTGCTCTTCACTCCGGCACCGCTCCATTACTGACTTCAGCTCCTGGTCATCAAAGTTGGAATGAGCTGTCTACTGCTCTTGGATGCGGCGTAGGAGCCGGATCCTTTCAATGCATGAAACAAGTCCCAATGATGAAGATTGTCGAAACAAGGGCCAATGGAAGTTATAGCTTTTATCCCATTGTGGATAATGTCCTCGTCTTTTCCGATTATGCTGCTAGAGCTAAGATGGGGAAATTAGCAAAGTTGGTATGTACTTGACGGTGATCCTTTATGTGTCCTCTTCCTGGGCTAACCTTGTTTGGAACCCTAGCCAACACTGGGAGGGAGTAATGAGCGTGAAGTCACGGCTTTCTTACCGTTAAATCAAACATCCGTTGATGAGACAACAATCTCTACGCTCAGTCAAAAGATTTATAACTGTCCCCTCCGGGAATCTGTGAGGTAAGAGCCGATAAAGTTTCTCACTTTGAGCTGCTCCAACTACGTACGTGTATTGGTCTAATATTTATCCATGGATGTAGGATTCGATTGAGTCAGCATGTGCCAACTTGGAGGTATCTCTACCATGGGAATTTTAGCAATGTCAGCCCAACTCCATGGCTTGGAGCATATCACGGATGTAAGAAGTAA
This sequence comes from Penicillium palitans, assembly GCA_019190355.1. Taxonomy (NCBI): domain Eukaryota; kingdom Fungi; phylum Ascomycota; class Eurotiomycetes; order Eurotiales; family Aspergillaceae; genus Penicillium; species Penicillium palitans. Next base: position 324,176 of record JAHAQQ010000025.1, read on the forward strand.
CCAGGCCTTTCCTTGTTCATTTTGATTTAACCGCATGATAGCTGAGATACCTATTGTCTTTGGAACCTATGATCAGTCCAGGGCGATCCCTCCATCTGCCAGGGAAGTTGAAGTCAGTGACTGCATGCAAGGTAATCCCTTCCTAGATGAAGGCCAGACGTTGTCTAGATTGACGAATTTCTTAGGAGCCTGGGTTGCATTTGCCAAGGACCCTTGTATGGGACTGAGCGAGTATGGATGGCCACAGTTCAGCTTTGATGGTAAATGTGCTGTCTCGTTGTTCATTTCTCCAGCTGACCATCGGATAGAGCCCACCTTGATCAATCTCGCCCTGAATAACACGGTCGAGGCCATATTTACTTCTGCCGGTCCGTGGGATACCTCTTGTGAAGCTCCCACTCGATCTGAGTTATGAGTTTTTTTTTTAGTATAGTTATATTGTGGTACAATGGTAGTAGGTGTTTCCAGACTCATTTGAAATGTGTTCGATGATTATTTACCGAGCTTTGCATGCATATATGTAGGTGAGAGTGACACAGTGAAGGCTGTAGTATGTACCTTGGGGGTTGTACTTATGTATCTACCTCGGGCCTCGGGGAAGCAATTATTATTAAGCATAGATGCCTTGTGTATTAGGCATATATATATTTCTGTGTAACTAACTAGTTATGGTAGTGAGAAAGAAAGGAAAGAAAAAAAGAAATGTATATTGTAAATATAAATAGATATAAATATAGATGATATAGATGATATAGAATGAGGTTCAATCTAAATATCCGCCATGCGTTCCCCCTTGATCAAGGTTGACGATCCTGAGTGAAGCGAATTTGAAGCCAAATTAAGCGAAAAGGCGAAAATGCCCGAAAATGCCTCAACTCCCGTGTTGTTCCCGGGTTAGGCCCCTTTGACTCGCACTCAATTTCTTGTTCGCTTAAATTGCCACTCCACTGGGGCCTCGCGGATGCACCCAGTCCCTCTTGGCAGACTATCATTTGATTGTATAGCCATATAAAATGTACCTAAAACCTACCTAAAATGTACTCCCTTGACTATTTGATTCCTATCTGATCGACCCATTCAACTCCTCTAAAACTTCCCCGGGGTCCTCTAAAAAGAAACGTCTTTCCCTTCCCCCCCCCTCTTCCTACTCTTCCTATGTCGGAGTTTGGTCAACTCTATTATTATCTTCCTTGTCATCTGATGATTTATCTTTATTAACCCTTTTTCCGTTGATTAGAAATGGTTCTTGGTACTTACCTTCCAGGGATCCCCGGTGAAATTCCGTGCTCTTCTGAAACTCGGTCCGAACAGAGAAAAAAAAACTCTGACTATTTAGCCATAGAATGTCATTTATTTCCATTGATTCCATTGATTCCATTGATTCCATTTATTGGAGAATTGGAGAATTTTAGAATTATCATAACTCCGACTTGAATCCGATTTCTCTTCCGTCATCCTCCGCAGAATTTAACCTGGGGAAGTCATACTTTGGATTCCGGATCGTTCCTGGTCGGATCTTTCTGATCTTTCTGATCTTTGATCTTTTTCTGGTATAATCCATATAATCCCTCCTGGATTTCATCTTCTCATCTTCTCAACCTTTATTCATTCGCATTTATCTTTCATTTTCATTACCTTGAAATTCTTGAATCCTTGAATCCCTGAATTTCAGTGGCAACGGGACTATGTTGCCTCCCGTGCCAAATCCTTCCGAGTTTGGAATCACTCCCGATTATGGTTTCCTCTCGCCAGAACTTCCCTTGGAGATTCTCCCCGACACTTATTATGCCAAATGGGAGAACATTCTTGGGAATCTCCACCCGTTGATATTAAGCAAACGTCTACAGTCTGCCGTGGATCATCTCCCTATACTTTCTGTCGCACACCTCCAGACAGACGCCGAGTGGCGTCGTGCATATGTCATACTGGTCTTCATACTACATGGCTATGTATGGGGTGGCAATTCACCCACAGAGGTACCGGCCCATCCTATTGGTCTCCAAAAAGAAGTAGATGTACTAATTTATTTTATTTCAAGAGGATTCCACCTCAACTTACAGTCCCCTTATTCCAAGTCTGTGAACGACTCGAATTACCTCCCGTGGCAACCTATGCGGGAGTCTGCCTTTGGAATTACAAGCCAATCTTCTCCCACGAACCAGCCACCAACTTGGAAAACCTAGCTTGCCTACAATCCTTCACGGGATCTCTAGATGAACAATGGTTCTATCTAGTTTCAGTCGCCATAGAAGCACGGGGAGCCCCTGCTATCCCCGTGATGCTGAGGGCCATCGCCGCGGCCCGCACAGGAAACACCCAGATTGTAACCGAGTGCCTGCAGCGACTAGCGGAAACCATCGATGAGACCAACACCCTGCTGCAGAGGATGTATGAAAACTGCGATCCATATGTCTTTTACAACCGCATACGCCCTTACCTAGCTGGAAGTAAAAACATGGGTGATGCTGGATTGCCAAACGGGCTGCTGTACGACGATGGCCACAATCCCGAGTACCGACAGTATGGCGGAGGCAGCAACGCCCAAAGCTCCCTCATTCAATTCTTCGACATTGTCCTCGGAGTGGAACACCGACCAACCGGTACGAGTCGCAAAGACAGTGAGAGCACGGGAGACACCAAGTCCCGAAATAGCTTCATCCACGACATGCGCACCTACATGCCCGGTCCACACCGGCGATTCCTGGAGCAGATTGACTCGGTAGCAAATATCCGCTCCTTTGTCGAGGCTCGACGTGGAGACTCGGCGTTGTGCATTGCCTACGACGCATGTCTAGCCATGTTGCGCGTTCTACGCGACAAGCATATTACCATTGTCTCCCGTTATATCATCCTGCAGTCCCGCAGTGCACGTCAGCCTTCTCAATCTGCCAACCCAAGCCTCCCAAAGACGACGAACCTTGCAAGCGCTGCTCCAACTGACAAGAAGAAGCTGCGTGGTACCGGTGGCACGGCACTCATTCCGTTCCTGAAGCAAGCTCGAGATGAAACTGGGGAGCCTGCTATTGATGCCTGGGCACGACGGCTGCTGAGCAATGGGCCTGCAGACAAGAAGTTTGCTTCGCTGAGCAAGGTTGGCGAGCAACCAGATGGTCATCTTGAGGTTGTCGGTCTCTGTGGCACATGGACAGCTGAAGAAAATGAGGGTGGCATTTGTCACTGGTAGTGGGACACATCGTTTTCTTTTCTTTTCTTTTTTCTTTTTTTTCTTTTTTTGGGTTTAGTCTTTCGAGCGTGGCATTGCATGTGGATTTATGTACGCCGTACGCGGCGACTTGGTGTTTGGGAACTTGCATTGAACTTATGATTATTAGTATGCTCTATCAACTAGGTGCTGTTACAAAGGATCTTTGTATGGACAACATTTTTATGGACTTGTAAATCACATCATAGAGAGGGATTCCTATACTCCGTACTCCTGTACTGAAACTAGTAGTCAATAATACAACATTGTAGAAACTTCCAACTCCACCAGGAAAATCTTGGCTTTGATATGACGCTCATTCGTTTCAGCCCAGCGTCATCCGGGGCTTGGATTCACGTGATATGACATCATCCGATGACGTAGTTCATCATGAAGGTTTGTTTGTTGAACTTCACACAATCTTGGAATCTTGGAAGATCAGGTTGGAGAAGGACCTAGAATATGGGGCTTGGATAGCATGGTTTATGTATATAAGGATAGAACTTTCCTACCATGATGTTCGTTATTCACTACTTCATCAATTCATTCTTCAACAATCTATCATCTCTTCACTACCTACTACTACCAACTACCATCTACCATCTACCATCCAATCATCATGTCTGACAACACCGGCAACGCCTCGACTGGTCAATCGTACATCGACCAAGCCACTGGTCTCGCCCAGCGCGCCATGGGAGCCGTGACCGGCGACACTTCCACCCAGGTAAGCATCCATTCAAGTCCCCCAACACCATACCACAATACTAACGCATCTCAGACTAAGGGCGAATTCAAGCACGAGGAAGGCCAAGCCAAAAGAGATGCCTCCCACACAACTGCCAAGTTAGGCCCCTTCACCGCCGACCCGAACACCGGAGCCGTTGCCAAAGACGACCCCAAGCGCGACACAGGATCCTGGGACCAGACCGTTGGCTCGGCCAAGGAGTCGGTCGGCAACCTGATCGGAAACGAGAACCTGCGCCGCACCGGAGCCGAGCAGAACGCTGCCGGCAAGGAACAAGAGGCCAAGGGTCAGCTCAAGGACTGGGGTGAGGGTATTCAGAACCGCGCCCAGGGGACTCTTGGATCCATTGGTGCTGCTGTCACTGGTAACCGTACTGAGGAGGAGAAGTACCGTGATATGCATGATGAGGGCAAGGTCCGTCAGCGTGGTGCTGAGGCCGATATGGCTAAGTAGGGTGGTGTTTAAACTTGACTTGGAGATGACCTCTTTCAGTTTGGGGCTGTTTTCTCTTTCTCATACTTGTTTTACTATGATGACTCTTTACGATGGCCTTGCTATGATATCCAAATTGATGCCTCGTTTTTATTTTACTTTTACTTGTAACTGTATAATGTAGATGTAGATAAGTGTTAAACGGGTGAAGCCACCGCACCTATAGTACCTCTTAGAACCCTGCCTCTCTCTCATTTCTTTATAGGAGACTATCGTATTTCGGTTATTTTCGATGCACATGTGAAAGCTACAGGGATCTATAGTATATCTATCAGGTTTCTCCATGCAATACTACGATGATTACTACATTTCCCCGCAAAGGATCAAATCCCCCGAGGATCTGACTGATTGGCATCTGATTCTGGCCGAGGTTGGGCTGAAAGGATCTAGAATTATAGAAATTAATTTAAGTAATTGATTTAGTGACTGGATATTGTCTCAGACTAATGCGGAGAGATTCCTCCGATCGGCAGGCCAAGCAGGTTAAGCATTTGATATACTCTAGACTCTGCCCTATCTACTCCGTGGACTGTATAACCATTTCGCCCTCTATTTTCTTTCTCTACACTTGGGACAAAATGAAGGTCACGACAGTTTTCCTCTTTGCCGCAACAGCCTGGGGTGCTCAACATCATCACCGACGAGATACTACAGACAATGGCATCAACCTGAGTGCAATCTCGAGCGCACTGTATTTGACTCTTTTTTTTTTTTCTTTTCTGAATATTTTTCAAATAACTTAACACTTTTACAGAGAGGGTCTGGTAGCCAACCAAACAACCACTGCCAATTTCGCCAACATCTCGCCGCCGCCCAAATCTCTCATCTCCGAGATTCTATCTGTTGTACCCGTATCCGTCATCTGGGAACTCATCAACCCAGCAGAACGCAGTTCCCTCGCCAGTCAATTCAAAGCCGGCACTACCCCAGCCTGGTACAGCGCTCTCCCAACGGATGTGAAAAACTACATGTCGGTGGTCAAGTCGCAGATCTCCGGGGGAGCATTGACGGCCACAACGGCCGAGTTCAACGCGGCAGCAAATACAGGGACAGCAGCGGGAGCCACTGCCACCGATTCCAATCCCGGGGGACCGGTGAGCTCAACTTCTAAAGGTGCGGCCGCACAACCGACGGGGCTGGCCGTGTCGGCGTTTGGGGCGCTGGGTGTGCTTGGACTAGCACTAGCTCTGTGATGGAAGGATCCACCTGAATTGCGTACGGGGGTTACTTTGTACAAAGTAGATATGACTATGACTATGATGAGAGATGTCGAAATCTAAAAGACTTCACTTTTTACATATGATATCCAAATATTTCTTTTTTTTTTTTCTCTTATCTTTTAATTCGTACTCCGTAGGTCTATACGATGTACGTTGGGTGGAGTTCAAGCTAAGACCGTTACATTAAGCACATGCTTGCTTTTCTTATAGATTAAATTTTAATATGGAAGTATACAAATGGCATCATCGTAGAAAGTATACGGAATACGCATGGTCCTTTTAGATCTATCCATAAGTATGTAGTAGAACAAGATAGATGGGTTTTGTCGATCACTACTAAAGCGAACCTCTTCTCCGAAGTGGACTTGGTCAGAGCAGGCATTGTGAGACAAGCGAATGAGACTAACCTGAAAAAAAAGAGAGAAAAAGGGCAAAAAAGGGCAAAAAAGGGTAAAAAAGGGTAAAAAAAAAGGGGATCAACCCGACGATCTTCCACTAAAAGACGACATTTCTGGGGGCGGAAGAGGGGGGGGGGAGGACATGCGGGGGGGAAATGATCGTATAATTTGCGTATTGGATTCTCGTCTTCTCTCATTCGTCATTGGTTTCCTACAGATGCACTTCATCTATTCCTCTCACATGGCATTGCTTATTCCCTCGGCCTCAATCTAAAATCTAGATCATGTTCGGGGCTAACGGCCTCGGGCAATTTCCTAGTACTTTGTACGGAGTACGCTAATGATAATTGCATCTACGGAGTACGGAAATCCAGATTAGCTTGTTTATAAGGCACGGGATGGTTATACTATCTTCTTCTTTGCCCATTCCTCACTCCATCAAATAACAATATAAACACTATAACAACACAATGCGTTTCTCTCGGATTCTGTTCCCCTTGGCCTTGGCCCCATTGGCTCTAGCTGCCCCCGAGGCTCGTCCCAATCCTGTCGCTGCACCAGCCCCGGTCGCCACGGGTGGTCTACTCGAGGAGCTACCCGAGATTCTGAGCGGCGTACAGGGCCTCTTGACTACCGATAACCTCAACAAACTGGACACTATCCTGGACGGCGCGGCCAAGTTGCTTGCCGCCGATAATATCGATATCCTGCAGGATATCTTGAACAACGCCCACAGCTTGTTGACTAAGAGCTTTGTCGGGAACACAACTACCCTCATTGAGGATGCCACACCGGTATGTACTGCCCTTGCTGCTTTGGGCTTGTCGGTTATACTAATGCACTATAGCTGGTTGATGATATTTCCAAGCTTCTGGGTGGTATACTAGGATCACTGTGAGGGACTGATAAAAAGGAACGAATCATGACAATTACTATAGCTATGTTGTTTTATTGCACAATTGAAAGCATTTCTTGAAGGAGTATATATATGTATCTACACGGAAATACAATGGAACCTTCAAATCATATAGAACAATCATGTCTCTCATTAACGGGTATATACAGAAAAAAGAAATATTAGAAAACTATAGAATCATTCTTAACCCTCCTTCCCATCGATCGTCTCTTTCCCATCCATCTTCTCCTTAAGTCGATCCTGGTAGAACTTCAAAGGGTATGCCCGCCATTTATCAGGCATCGCCGGATAAAGAGCGACCGAGAAGCCCATCCAAGTACGGTAAAGGGCCCGAGTAGTCATCGTCGAGCGTAAACCGTAAGCATCACGCAGACTCGGCGGTAACATCTCAATCGTAGTCACCCGCAAGAAAGGCTTCAAAGACTGCACCCAGCGCGGCATATCGTTACTTTCACGAAGGTCCTTAGCAAACTGAGCCGCATCCGACGAAACAGTCAACTGATGAACCTGATCATCCCAGTAAGACCAGAATGCCTGACGGGATTCCGGCCAGGTACCGACAGGGAGACCCAGACAGTTCACGAGCAAGGCATACTCGCTGTATGCGCGTTGAGCACTGGCATAGTCCACGCGGCCATAGACACGCTGGTAGAAATCGGTCGCGGTCGCGTACAGCGTCGCTGCCATCCATAACTGCAGCGGTGGATGCTCGGCGAAACGATTCGAGCGACCGCTGCCCAACAGGGGCGGATTACCGTCTTGCAGGAGATCGATGAGAACTTTGCGCTCGCTGCGGGTACCGAAGACCAAGCAGGAGACGTAGCTGATATTGGCCTGGAGAGCATCGATAAGCTCGGTGGCTAGCTCTTTGTGGCCGCCGTGGTTGGCGCCTGCTTCGCGGATTGCGGGCATGGCAGCTTGTAGTAGTAGCGTTGCGCCGGATCCTGCGAAGAGAATGCCCTCCTGGAGCATCTTGGGGAGGACTTCTAGTTGTTCCAGGGCATGGAGACGACCTGGGACATTGGTGATATTGCTTGCGGTCGCATCGGAGCCATTTGGAAGGTCATGGGGCTTTTCGTCCACTGGGGAGACGGGAGATGGAGGAGAAGACATGGTGAGAGAGAGAGAGTTTGGTCAATCTTGTCAAATAATTGTCAAAGAGTATATATGATCCCATTAATATCAGAATCTTTCTTCCCCAGAGATCCCCCCCCCCCGCAAAACCCCGAGAAACCCCCCAACGTCTAAGGGTGTTGATCATCTCGGCCCATGTGAATAGTGTCGCCTTTTTTGGGAATAAGCCGCGGCTGGTAGCAGATCGCCATCTCCTGAAGCGCTGATCCCTCCCCTCTTCTGCGTCATTTGCCTAAGAAAGCAATCCTGCTCCGACGAGAAACCCGCTTTGTTCCTTTTTGTCTATTTTTTTGGTCTTTGCGTTTATCTTTTTCGTACCCACGGGGTCCCGCTTCGGTGTATGGAGAGGAGATGGAAGTCCGGGGGTGCTTTTGCGCTAAAATACATATACGCAGAATCCTCCCCCCCTTCTATTCTAATGGTCACCAAGTCGAGATTGTTGCGATCATGGGCAAAAATACAGATACTCCAGCATATCTGACTTCAGATGATGCCAAATATACCCTAGGTATTCATCGTGGGCCATTGATATCCAAGGGTGATGATGAAGGCGCTCAACTTGCACATGTCGAATCGGCCGGGGGTCTGTCATTGGAGACGAGGAAATTGAAGCGCACTGAGAAGTTCCAGCGCCATTGGAAGCGATTCTGGTGTCTGCATCTTTTAGTGACTATCATCTTCCTGGCGATTTTCCTGCCTGTCTTGTGAGTTGCAATGCTTTGAAACCTACAAAACAAATACTAATTGCCATTATAGCTTTCTGGTTGCCATCCCAGCCATCTCACAGATGGTCGTCAATAAGTCCGAGCTAGTATTAGTCAATGCCTCAGTCCTAAACCCGCGACCGGACAAGATTCAATTGACCCTGCTGTCGGCATTGAATCTCAAAATTGCATTGCCAGTGCGCATCGAGCCAATCACCTTGAATCTGTTCGTGCGCGACGCTGGTGCAGACAATGCATGGGGCCAGGCTAACATCGACGGTAAAGTCATCAAGGGTAACACCACCCTAGGCGTGAGCAAGATCGAGACGCCACTGACCAACTTGACCACCTGGAATGAGTACGTGCACAATGTGGTCTTCGAGAAGGAGACGGCGCTGGCAGTCAGAGGTGTAACCAATTCATACTTGGGTGTGCTCAAGTCCAAGGTCACCATGGATAAGGATATTATGTCACCAGGTAAGCCGAGGAAAACAAATCATATCCTAGAAGAGAAGCTGACATGATATTCCAGTGCTGGACCAATTCAAGAAATTCAGCATCTCCGACAGTGGACTCGTTCCAGCCCGCGAAGACGGCACCAACCTAATCGGGAATGTCTCCCTCCCCAACCCGTCGGTGCTGACTCTTGATATCGGCACACTCGTCCTGGACGTGAAGAGCGGCGACCTGGTCATTGGAAACGCCACCGTCAAAGACGTTACCATCAAACCAGGCGACAACGTCTTCCCTCTCACCGGAATCCTCGACATACACACTATGATCGATAATCTCGGAGAGGTGCTCGCATCACAGGCCAAGGCCATCAAAACCGGCAACTTAGCCCTGGACACGGTAACCCGATCGGTCACCTGGAACGGCACGCTGGTGCCATACTACACCGACGTGATGAAGCAGCTAACGCTGACGGCCAACGTGCCAATTGCCGATCTGATCAAGAACACTGTTCACAACCTGCTCAGCGGGAATGAAACCCTCACAGATATTCTCAAATCAGGGGGCGACACGAGCAAGCTACTAGGCAACCTTTCGAGCGGTGATGACAGTGACTCTGACAGTTCAATACTATCCGAAACCTCCGAGCTTGCATCTAAGATGAAGACGAGCGTTGGGGCGCGTGATATGTTCCGTGGCACGAACCCTGTCAAACGGGATTTAATTATCAACTCACTGGCTGGACTGTACAAAAAGCTGTGAGATGACGATCCCGACTTTTTCTTTTCCCGTTTTCTTTTTTTTTTTTTTTTGGCATATATGTTTCCTTTTCTTGTCGATAAAGGTCTCCGGGTCCCGGGTTCTGTGTACATGATTGCGAGATGCTCGCTGATGCCTAGACGATACTTGATTCCCCCTTTGGGTTGTGGCAATGGTTCTTTTTTGGAGGGCGTTGTGGGCATGCGTTGCTATCTTTCTATCTTTAGAGATGAAGATAGGTCTTAATGTTCTTGTTTTGTTTTCCTGTCGACTCCATTCCTGGGGCAGTGCATATGGGCTCGTGTACTTTTTCGTATACATAGCTGTGTGTCCGGGCTGAGTCGGTGCAGATGATAATGCATAAATTATATATTATATGATGATATGAACGGATCTGGTCCTTGTGTATATACGTGGTTTGTAGGCTTGCATATTTCACTGCAACAGTTTGACAGAAGCACTTGATAGATAGTAGGTCCATGCTAAATTGGATTTATCTTTTGTCCAAATGACTTGTCCCAGCAGCTCTGTGTCTTTTAATTGGGTAGCTTATTGGATATTCAAATATTAATCAAGGGATTGAGGCTCCACTCTGTGGATGTCAGCCTCTTGGGGTTTCGTGGTTGTTGTAGAATGGAGCACATACGAATATAGGACCGTGTTTACTACTTCAATTGATGCCCAGACCACCCGGCTAACTGCCAGCAATGCTCGATGGTAAATCGGAAATGAGGCTTGCTACCCAAGGCCTCCTACGTGCCCGAATCGTCATTCGTATTGCTGAAATGGAAGCATGCACGACCTCGTATACAAAGTTTACTTTGAGCCTGATTTAATTTTAATTTGTTTTTGTATTAATATTGGCTATTGATAATGACCTATCGTGTATCTGGGCCCGTCTGGGTTGAATTACGGTACGAGACTCTTCCAGAATCAATTCCTTATCTCATGCATATAGTATCCGCGTTTGACACCCAGGTAAAAGGGCAGTGTTTCTTGCACCAAGTTGTTGGAAGGAAAAAGCGGAGGTGGTGGCTTCAGCTTCGGTGGGAACAGTTCCCCGGGAGCCTGGTACTCTGGAGGGCATGTAGCAGTGGGAAGAGGCCCCGTAATAGGAATTCGAAAATGAGGATCAAAGCTAATGACGATAAGAGCTTGCTGATTAGGGGGAAGTCCAGGGGCGTCGATTGAGTAGACGATCGAGCGTTCGTCTGCAATACTTTTCACAGATCCAGTGCGCGGGCCTGGACAGAGCAATGATTGTAATGCAGGCGGGGCGTCATCTGGAGGCCACATGCGCACGCCACGACACTCGAAGCGTTCCTCGGAACCTTCAACAGGAAAGCCATATTGGTCCATCTGGGTGGGCTGGAACAGGCGGTTGCGAGGTCCCTCAATTCCCTCCTCGTCAATGGGACATTTGCGCTTGCGTGACACTGTACGCAACCGGATCCGATCTCGAGACCTTAGGGTATCACCGACAGGGTCGTTGACAATGTCGACAAAGGTAGACGCACCGAGATGGTAGCTCCTGTGTTTGGTGCGAGCTGCGATGAACTCCTGTCGCATGGTAGAGCCAGCCTCGTACTCGGCGTGGTAATGCCGCCGCAGTCTCTTTGCAGGTCGCTCATCGTAAGGGTGGCCATTCTCAAGATCATCATCCACAGACACCCACGAAGGAGTTTCGAAGGTGCCTCCTGAAAGAGGTGCTAGAGCTTCTTCTGGGGTAGGAAGTCGCTGTGTGTAGTATGTACGGTGGTTTTCGCTCTTGCCATCACGCCACTCACGGCGGCACTCAAGTATGACTGGCCGGCCAGTCGTCTCATCCTTACGGATTGAAAGATCAGTCCACATCTCATTAATTGGGCCTTCTTGGTGTTCTCGGCGCCACAAGCGACCGTTCCATTTGCGGCCGTCTTCACGAGGGGCATGACAGAACCAATGGTAGAAAGAGGAGTGTACTTCATCGTCATCTGCGGCGACCTGTGTCGAAACTGCATAGAGATGTTCATCATGTATCTCAAAACACAATGTTTGCCCAAGATCGCCATCGACCACTCGGTCGAGCGGGAAGTCAATAGACTCCCCCGATTCGAGATCCATACCAGTGATAGACCACACCCCATCCGAACCATCGGCAGCAGTAAATGTGCCATACCAAATGTAGGATCCACAATGCCGCACAAAAACTGGTGCGGATGCTGGGATCTCCTCATAGAGCAGGAACCGTCTCTTGTCCTGATGTGTCTCCCGCCACGCCATATTGACCGCTAGTAATGCGTCTTCGGTCGCATTGATGTCGGCCACTCGGAAGACGAGAATATCATCGCAGTAGCTCAAGAGCGTAACCCGATCTTCTACACCGGGCTCTACGGGACCTGTTTCCAGCAATCGAGGGATTGCCTCACGGAGGTCCATGACACGCTCCCTGAACGCAGGACCATGCACGTACAGCAAACGAATCCAATGGTCAGAGCGGTAGCACAGATGGCCCTGGTTGTAGAGAAATTCGGCCCCATAGCCTACGCAGACCACCGAGTAAGGGTCTGCCATGGCAACAGCCTCGTGGATAGCAAGCCGATGCCCGACGGCTTTTCGAAACCCGGACTGGGCCACTAGGGCAGCCTGACCTTCTTTGCTGTGGGGTAAAAAATTCTGTAAACTGGGATCAGCCTTGGAATTCAAGCGAGGGGTTGGCTTGGGCTTACCTCGACGGTTTTCCGAGCAATCTGTTCGCTTTGTGACAGAGAATAGAGAGTACGACTAGTGCGGCTGAGGTTCACGAAGTCACGATCGTCCAGCGAGGTCGCAATCTGATAAAACACATCAAATGGAAGAGTATCCAGACTCTGTATAGTCTTCATGATTATAAAAGTGGCCAAATAGTCTGTGGAAAGTAGTCTTTAAGGGAGTGTCTCAGACAAAATGGCAACTGCCACAGGAAAAAAAAAAGGAAAAAAAAAACGAAGTCCATATCTCAAAAATTCATAAGGAAGGAACGAGATTTATGTTCCAGAAAAGAAAGGAGATAGGAGGGAAAGAGGAGGTGTGAGGCTCAAACTGTAGGAGATCAATGGACGTCGCAAAGGGGAATAGTGCTACATGAAATCCATGGTACCCCCTTCGTACTAAAACCTTGGAAGCTCCAAGAGCCGCAACCTTCTAAGGTTCCAAGACCGAAAGTGGAATTATTTCACCAATTAGAACCCTGGAGCCTTGGAACCTTGGAATCTTCCTCGAAAAACAAAACTATGGCCTCCGGGGCTATTACGAGTAAGAAAGTAAGAGTAGATCCCCGGATCACAGAATCACAGAATCACGCAATTTGGCAGGGGCTCAGATCCTGTTGAGCCTCTTCTGTTTTTTGTTTGTTTCGGATTACGACCAAGACTCCGAAAAATGCGGCTCGTCCGTCTGCATTAGGACTGAGACTCGTGACACGGATTAGGTGGGGTCCGCAGGCTATCCAAGATCCTTCCAGTCCTAATCCTATCGGATCTTCGGTGCATATACGGCCCCCCGGGTAGCTATGTTGTGAATAAAGAGCTACCACGACTTAGCTGTTACTACATGTAGTAATATAAACCGCTATCCATGCTTACGCTAATGTTTCCTTCCATTAAAACATCATGATAACAGTATGATTGCACTCCGTACAGAGCCGCAATGACGCTTCTCTTCCAAGCCACCGCCTCAGAGGCAAATCTCACGTACGCCCTTTTATGCAAGTTGCCCAGGTCTATTCTTGGTCTAGTTCTTTCTTACTCTGTACTTCGAAATATTGCTTACTTTTCTCGATTTCTTGACTAATTGTCCTTTTTGGAAAGGAATCAGGTGACGACGCATTGAGTCACATGATTCACGAAAAGTCGCTGCCTAACTTACAGCCTGAGGCTTTTTGTTTTGTTTCATCATTACATGTTAGATTACATAGTACACATATACCGGAGTACCACTATTGGAGTCATTCAATGGGAAAAACTTGAATTAAAGTGATTTACCTGCAGCCCTAATGGTGGATCCCCCCAATATCCCCCAATCTCGAGAATTGTACACTTTATACATAATGTATACATAGCAAATTGCCCGGGCACTAATACTTGTCTCAAAGGGAAAGTGTAAAGGTCCTAATTTGCGTGACCCACCCCCAGTCAGCCGAATTACTTTTAAACTGTTCAACTTCAACTTCACCTTCTTTTCTCCCTTTCCATCAGGAGAGATTTATAACATCTTTGAAAAGATGTATTATCCACCTCCAGGTCCCCCTCCAGGACAAGGGGCACCCCCATGGGGAGGATATCAACAACCTCCCCAATGGCAACCCCCGCCTCAGCCCTATCCTCCTCAGCCCTACGGTTATCATCAACCCCAATCATCTTATCCAGGTCCTAACCATTCCCCCTACCCACCATCACCTTATCCTCAGTATCCCCAATATCCTCACTCTCCTACCCCGCCATACGGCCACACTCCATCTCCTCGTCCTCCCTCCCACCACCATAGTCTGAGTGCCCCTCAAAATGGTAAAGTTCTTCAATATGCCAAGGAAACTGTCGCAACGGCACTAACCATCGAACAGGATTACCTCGTGCAAATTCCCCGAATCTGCCCCCCACCCCACCCCAGAATTTTCAACAATTCGGTGGAGGTGCTCCCTCAAACTACAGGTTCCAGTACTCGGCTTGTACCGGTCGCCGCAGGGCTTTGTTGATCGGAATCAACTATGCAGGACAGCCCAATGCACTGAAAGGCTGTATCAACGATGTCACTAACATGTCCAACTTCCTGACCCAGAGATTCGGGTACAAGCGAGAGGACATGGTCATCCTCACCGACGACCAACAAAACCCGATGAGCCTTCCCACCAAGGCCAACATTCTACGTGCCATGCACTGGCTCGTCAAGGATGCCCAACCTAACGATTCCTTGTTCATCCACTTCTCTGGTCACGGAGGTCGGACCCCCGATCTGGATGGAGACGAGGACGATGGATTCGACGATGTCATCTACCCACTGGACTACCGTGTCGCCGGTCACATTGTCGACGATGATATGCATGCCATCATGGTGCGTCCACTGCGACCCGGCGTGCGATTGACGGCGATCTTCGATTCGTGCCACTCGGGCACTGCATTGGATCTGCCATACGTCTACTCGACGCAGGGTGTTCTCAAGGAGCCCAACCTGGCCAAGGAGGCAGCTCAGGACTTGTTCAGTGCATTCACGTCGTATGGACAGGGCGATTTCTCCAGCGTCGCTTCAACGGCCATTGGGTTCTTCAAAAAGGCAGTCAACGGTGAATCGGCCCGTGAGCGCACCATCATGACCAAAACCTCTCCGGCCGACGTTGTGATGTTTTCAGGGTCCAAGGACACACAGACCTCGTAAGTGGCGTTAGCTTGAAAAGTTAAAGGCCAATAAATAAGAAACCCAAGCTAACCCCGGAAACAGGGCGGATACATTCCAGGACGGACAGGCGCGCGGTGCATTGAGTTGGGCGTTTATTAAATCACTGCAACAGTGGCCGCAGCAAAGTTACCTGCAGCTTCTGAACACAATTCGAAATGAGCTTGAGGGCAAATACTCGCAGAAGCCGCAACTGAGCTGCAGCCATCCCCTTGGTGAGTTTTTTTTTTTTTTTTCCCATCATTCTTTTTTTAGAGTGACGCCAGCCTGCTGACTCGAGATAGATACCAATCTCCGCTTTGTGATGTAATCGAGGAGTTTTTTCAGCCTCTGGGCACTTATGATAGGCACGATCGAAATGTAGCAAATGAATCAGCTGAGATGACTTTCCGACTCCCGACTCCCGAGTTACCGGTGCGGGGAAGCGCCCGTACATATGTAGGTTACAATATTGTGTAGTATTATTGTATAAAGTAAGTAATATAGCTAATATGTACTCCGTACAACATAATACGATGGAAAACAAAAGAACATGTATAATATAGTTGAATAATAGTTTGGAATACGATGCGGCATCTCCCAAGGTCCGAAGTTGTGGGCTCGTTTGTGGCTATGGTTCTCTCCTGTGCTCCGGGGTGGATCTCTCGGCAAACTCAATAGGAAAATGGGTTTCTCCCTTATGTTGTAAAGACAGAAGATATCAATGGCTATATAATTAATATTCTTTCCAATATACTTTTACCTTGTTGTTCAATAGTAAATGTCTCTGACGTCTCTCTGATGTCTTTAATGCCTCTGTCTCATTCGGTTCCAAGGTTTCTATAAAAAAGTATAGACCCATGGCGCCATTCCCCCCCCTGAGCGGGAATCGAACCAATCAGCAATCAAGAACCCACAGTTCCCGGTGGGAACCGTGGATGGACTGTCTCTGCCCCCTTGGTACGGAGTAAATGTCGCAACACGGGGCTATTTGTCGTCTTTTGTTGCGTACGAGGGAGACGTGGGGGATAGGAACCTTGGAATGCTTCTACCGTAAAGAATGTACATACTACCCGTACTTACTATGTAGCATTACGTCCCACGGGTATGTAAACGATCGTGGCTTTGTTCTGCCGCGTCATTGGATCGAAGACAACGTGTAAGATCTTTTTGAGACATCGGATCACCCCACGGTCTTCCCACATGGACAGCCTTCTGTAACCTGTTACTGTTTATACAGCAGATCATACTGTAAATAGTAATGGTCAAAAGCTCGAATAGCTAGAATCTACTCCGTAGAAAGCACTATAATACTAATATAGTACTAGTAATAAATAAATAAAACAAAACAAAACCCCCAAAAAAAACAAAATTACTAGTCATCTAAGTGTTACGGGCCTAAAATGTTGATGTCTCTGATCCACTTTTGGTCTTTTTCGGAATTCCATCAGAATACCCTTTTTTGGCCTTTTTTTTCTCCCTTCTCTTCTCTTTTCCCTTTTCTCAAAGATCACAGCCTTTGGAAGCCATGTTGATTTCATCTGCAACAAACAGTTCCTACTCCTCCAGCGTCTCATCCGGGTCTCATCCTTCTCCATACCAACATCCCCCCACATCCACACTCTCACTAAACACCCGCCGAGCCCGGATGGCTGTCAAATACCCTCGGTTTTACTCCTCCCCCATGGATCAAGAAACCGACTCAACCCCTCTCGAAGTCTACGGCCTAGAGCAGCGAGAACCCTCCATCTACGGAAAACCTCCCAAACTCCTCCGTCGAGTCTCGCACGTCCTAGGCGATATCCGCGAAGACATCTCAATGGACGCCCGCCAAACCACCGACAAGCTCAGACGTCGCTCAACCCTGATCTACGACGGTCCCAACTTCACTGTTCCCCCGTCTCGCCCAGAGGCACCGATGACATCCCACGGACCCCCGCGCTCGCGGCCAATGTCCATCATCTCCTTCGATAATTGGTCTTCTCCGACACGAAGAATGAGCCAGAGAATCTCCCGTCGGTTATCTGTTTTCTCTTCACGAGGCAAACCTACTACCTCCCAGGCGGCTAGCATATCTTCGCCGAATCTGATCGGTTCATCAACTCAATACGGAAACAGGAGCCAAGCTTCGTTCATTTAATGACCGGAAATATCATAAGATCGTCAAAGACAAAAAAAAGAAGAAGAAAAAGCATCGCCATCCATCTATGAGCATGGGATCGGTGCTCAAAGCGTGCAATACACGGCTATTCGTACATACATGCGCAAGGGGTGTTCCGGTATAATCATTTTTTTTTTGCATTTTTGCATTTTTGCGCTTTTTCTTTTCTGCGCCTGCTATATCCATCAATTTTGAGGTGGACAGCGATTATTTTTTGATTTTATTAATCGCTAGTTCATGTTTTGAGGTTTCGTTTCTACTTCTGCTTAACTTGCGCATAGCTCGGTGTTTGGGATTAAGAATTTTTTGGGAATTTCTGGATTTTATTTGAAATATTGGGCTTCATTTCTCCCCTTGACATATCAGAATAATATATCATATACAGAACCCCTTGAAGAGACTGTACATTTCGAGTCTACTCCGTACTAAATACGCTAATTGCGCCACCATGCAGGCATTTTACTCTTTTACTCTAAGCTAAGCAATTGCCGGCTAACGTCAGCCCGTTAACCAATGCCTAAAAATAAAGGCTGAAAACGTCCGCGATTGCGTAACTATTCTAAATGCGACCGAGATATATGAAACGGACGATAAATGCCTCGAACTTGCAAGTATGTACCCGTGACCAAGTAGATGCCAAGGTGGGAAGAATGATCGGGTAAAATTGGCTGCCGTGTTTGGAATGGCCCTGCATTGTCATTTAAGGATCGCTTAAAATTAAAAAAAAAAAAAGAGGAATGGATCTAATAGCAAAGTACTATAACTAGGTGGTCCTATCATAGGGATATAGGGATCTTACAGGAGTAGACTAGGATCAAGCCAAGGAGTAATTAGTCCGAGCACCGTTATTAGTGTTATTATCCGTTTTCAGGCAGATTCATTGCGCATAGATCTCGGTAATTAGTTACTGTAACAGCTAAGTTACTTGCTTGCATAACTAGTTACCTCGAATTCTACTAGTATACTCCGGGTATTAAATAAAGCAAAAACCCTCCACTATATAACGTTATTTTCACAAGCGAGCCGCCATCTCCAAAACACATAGTAGATGCGATCGATAGATTACAGCTTTATATCTCAACAAAGTTGGTCTATAAGATCCTTTCATTATAGCCTAATACTATTTAAGTAATATATAGCCTCTTTGAGGAGTTTAAGGAACTCATATTAGTTACTTATTTAGGGATATAACGTAAGTTTTGGAAAGTTTTGGAAATTTTTGAAATGATGATAACAATGATAGTCGGCCGCTTATGCGGCCTTGTCATGTCTTTTGGGGGCTCTTTTGGAGGCTCTTTTAGATGCTCTTTTAGATGCTCTTTTAGATGCTCTTTTAGATGCTCTTTTAGATGCTCTTTTTAGGTGTACACGAAGGCGGTAAAAAAGCATATTTTGTGTAAGAGACTTTTCTATGTATAACCTTTGATATAGCACTTTGATTTATTTGAAAGTACTCATGTCTACCTCTAAAGTTCGTGATCCTATGTATACTTTGTCAAAAAAACAGCCAATGAGGTATACCCGCTACTTAGACATGTACCAGTCGGTGGTAGTTATAACTGCAGCACCGGCCTTACTCATGGGAGCAGTAGCTCTTGGGTCATAATATCGGCGCCACATCCCCGAGTAAAGCTATAAGCCCTGTACAAGTTAGTGTCCTTTTGCCTTACACTTTATACTGTGCAGACTTTGAACTTTCTCTGCCCATCCGATTACAGCCCCGATTGTACACCCGTCCGTTCTCATCCTTACAAAGATCAAGAGGTGGCATTCCATTGCTGAATCTACCCGCAAAATATGAGAAAGGCTTATGGTGATTATGAGGACATGAGGGCTATCTTGCACTGGCTTGCTGGGAACAATCTTCATATTGATTTTACAGCCTACCCAGAAAAGCCGAAGGGGGAGTTACTGCCATGTTTTCGAAAGTTGTATGAACTCCATGCTATTGTTCGCTCTCTGCTCGAGGTGACGATGGACCCGCAGGATTTTGCGCTTGTCTGCAACTAGATAGCTCTGAGATAGTCCGACAGTCGCGGACGACACGTTCAGCAATGACCAAGAATCTTTCTTCCGTTGAGTCCCAGTCCCAGGTTTTCATATTCCTCACTGCTTCTTCCACCCTCTTCTGGAAATCTTCTTCACTTTCGTCATCTTCAAATTTGCCATCCTCATCTTGAAATTTGCCATCCTTGGTATTCAGGGGTGTATCGTGCAAAATGTAAAAGGATATAAAACCCAGTAGATCACTATACACATGAAACCTGCTGTCATCGCTAATAGGGCGGTCGAGAAGATAGCGTATTAGTGCTAACATGTAGATTCGGGGTTTGGGTGTCAATATCCTCAGCGTATGGTCAATAGTAGATGTGACTTCGACAGTGTCTTGGAGAGTCAGGCCGATAAGGGACAATGGGTAGAGAAATATTCGGTGCGAGCGAATTGGGTCTAAACTGTGAATAAAGCCCGCTTGCTCCCATTGTGCATATACCCCAGGGAACAGCCCTGGGGATGGGGCGACACAAGGAATGCCACTGTCTGATAGAGTTTGGGACGAAAGTGATAGCAGTTCATCGGGTACTGCCCATTCAACAAGCTAGGATTAAGAAGTCAGTAACTATAGCCGCACTAAATTGTTGAATAGGGTATCTCATCTCTTACTCTGAGGACCAAACGGTATCCACATCTGTACTGTACCTGGGACCCCCACTCCACAAAAGGAATGTTTTTATCAACAAGAGCTTTTGCAGCTACCTCGGTGGTTCGGCATGGAATTGTCGTGCTGGTGTTTTTTTCTAGGGGTAATGGGTCCATATTTGGGTCGAAAGAAAAGTGTGACAGGTATGTATTGCTAGTATGGAGTATGGAGTAGTGGAGGATCGACAGAGGCTATCGGGTCACCTGATGGGCAGAATAAGAGAACGAGCGGTGAGCGCGGGCCATGTAGGTACTAGTCCAAATTTGGCAAGTGACCTCGGGGGAAACGCGGGGAAAAAGTTTCACAACAGTTGGAACGTCATTACCCCAAAAGGGTATCCTGTAGGTATGATCGCCCAGTTCTGATACCGAATCTAGTAGATTAGATTCACTCAGATTTAAGGAAGGATATCCGAAGTCATTGCGTCACCGGTTGGTTGAGGGGTGGTTTAATTGGAAGAAAAGAGTAGATCGCCGGTTCATCTCGTCGGCTATAATTGCCTTCGCATTTATAGACTCATGACTAGCATGGAGGAAAAATATAAACCTTAATAGACCCTCAAGGGGGTCTTTGTTACCGATTGGGATATCTATCTTCAGGACTAATATTGGGTTAACTGGCCTATAATGAGCATCTCTTAACATCTTTTATAAAGGCATCATAAAGGCATCCTTATAACATATTCCATCTTCCACCAGAGCGAGAATAATGGACACAAAACAAAAGCTTACATCGCGAAACATTTTCTTTAAATGCAGACTAAGTCGACCTGAAAGAGATATAGACTATAAGCCACTGTATGTCTAGGCGAAGTGTGATAATTCGGGATACCACGCCTCTAACTCCTAATCCTTGCTATCCATCGCACAAGTATTTTTCTAACGGATGATATTGCATGTCTCGTGAGTAGATGGTATAGGGGCTATATAAGCCATGAGGGGAATTTAAGCACCAGGGAAACACCGTCTGAAAACACCAGAATCAACTCACAAAGCATCCGAATAAGAGAATGCAAGGTCGAACACAGAACCCTTCTGATAGCAAGAAGGTGCGTCTGCAGAATCCAAAAACAAAAGAAAATTCAAAATCCAAAGCCCACGTATAATACGCCATAGTAATCCCAACCCCGATGTATCTAGAAAATGGAGCCAGTCCATGCACCTCGGAGACGCACGTGCAACCAACACGGCATCTCCCCCCGACCTGGGTCCTGCCCTATCTAGCGGTAAACCTCAAATCAAAGAGTCACGCTCTCGAAATCACGCATGACGATACCCATTTGAGCACGCTTGGCTGCCTCAGCGACAAGATTGAAATCCTGTAGAAAGGGCGCTGTGGCAGTTGGACCCCCAAGACCATTTATCTGGTGGGGATAGGCATCGGATGTGGGCGCCGGAGCGGGGGCTGCATTCGTAGGTAACGACGCATGGGTATTGGCTGCGGGGGCGACGGGAAGGGTGCTCGGGTTGGAGGTGTTGCCAAATGCCTGTGACAAGGGTTGCATGGGAGGGGCGGAGGTCTGCGGGGAACAGGCAGATTGTAGCGAGGGTGAAGAGAACACCTGCCTGGTCGCATTTGATGCGATTTCTAGGGTATTTTGAGCCTCGGCTGCCATGTTGGACTGACCGGTTGAGGGGTTGAGGGTCGAGGAAGAGGGATGGAAGGAGGTGGGTTGGACGAGAGGTGCTTGAGGGTTGTAGGCTGTCTGCAGGGTCGAGTCCATGACGTGACTGTAGCGGTCCGATCTTCAAAATGCAAAAAGAATAGGTCGCCGTGGACGTGGACTTGGGTAGATGGGTATAATGGAGGGGGGAGGTTGTTGCTATGCACAAAGATGCGATGGGGGATCAAGAGTGGAAAAGAAAGCAGAGTGGCAAGGAAATCGAAGGCGTTCAAGGATGCAAATTGCGCAAGGCTTCAGACGAATTTAGCCGGCGGGGGTAATTTCCACTGGACAGACGCTGGACGAACGACCAAATCGCAGAAAGAGAAGCGACGAAAAGAGAAAGATAGTCTAAAGCTTGAAAGTCAGAGATTTACATATGATCTCTCAGGGGTGCATATGACATTTGAATGCAGTTTTTCCTTCCCGAGATTTGTCCGGAGGGGGGGTTGGTCGGGTATTGTACGGTATTCGGACGGTATCTCCACGCTTTTCTCCGCACGATTTTACATTACACGATGTATATGTATCCAATCACGTGGTAGTATCATGCACGTGATATTGATGTTACATTTCGCTCTGTAATGAACAGCAATACCTAGGTAGTCACGATAATTACAACTTTCTCTGTGTGTACAGTGATGATCAGCCAATTTAACCTTGGAAATGACATTGTCTGATTGCCTAATACTGACCTCGGGAAGCCGAGAGACCCGCTGTTAGCCCACACTTTTATATTTTGATGCCTGAGGCAACTACAGACGTGCTCCGATAAGCAACTGATAACCGATATAATTTTTTCCCCTCCAAAGCATTTGAAGTCATATATACTACCATGGCTGACGAATTTGATTCGGGGAATCTATTCCAAGACCCGGAAGGGTACTACCCCGAAGATGCGCCCCCCACATTTGCCGAGCACTCCATGCTGTCAGGCCAGAAAGTGCGCGTCCGTCTTGTGGGCAGCCACCCCCTCTATGTATGATATCGATTGACATGACCAGCCGAGGTGCCTACTTACAGACCTCGACAGGGAAATCTGCTATGGAACGCTGGCCGAACCAGCTCTCATTACATTGAGGAGCACACCGAGGATCTCATCCGAAACAAGGATGTCCTCGAGATTGGTGCCGCAGCAGGCGTGCCCAGCATTGTGAGCGCCATTCAGGGCGCCCGGACTGTGGTATTGACCGACTATCCGGATCCAGATCTTGTTGAAAACATGAAGTACAACGCAGAGTTGTCCGCCAGTGCTATTCCCGCGCGGGAAGACGGAAAGCCCCGCCTTCACGTCGATGGCTACAAATGGGGCAGCGATGTGACCCCGCTGCGGGCGTATCTGCCTCCTGCTGCCGATGGCTCTCCATCCTTGTTTGACGTCTTGATCATGGCGGATGTGGTATACAGCCACCGTGAGCACCCAAATCTGATCAAGACCATGCAGCAAACCATGAAGAAGGACCCGAAGTCTGTTGCTCTGGTTATTTTCACCCCCTACCAACCCTGGCTGTTGCCCAAGACCGAGCAATTTTTCCCGTTGGCCGAGGCGAGCGGGTTCACTGTCACCAAGATCTTTGAGAAGGTGGTGGATGCTGTGCTGTTTGAGAAAGACCCTGGTGTAAGTCTACATTTTGAGAATATCCTCTTGAATGTTCATGGTGCTGACTCTTTACAGGATGAAAGGCTCCGAAGAACCGTATTCGGATATGAGATCCGATGGGCGCAGGATCAATTGGAGGATTCATCCAAAACTGTTTGAGCCGTTGATTTGATACCCCCGGCCTACTTGGAACGATGACATGATTACATGACAAAAGTTCGATAGAATCTATATACACTGAGATCAAGATCTGTTCTAGAGAATAGAAATACATTTACCTTGGTTTCCTCTAAGGTCGAATAAGCACGTTAGACATGCAGATATATCCGCTCCTAGCTATTGATACCGCTCGCTCTACCAGCACTGTAGTCACGAAATCAGCAGTCGACGTCGGCCACCTCTTTGACACCTCCCGCCTTCAGGCGCAGCAAGGGATCGATGTGATGCTCTAGCTTGTCCTCCTATTAGGTCTTGGCTTAGGTGGTCTGCTCGTGCTTCCTGCTGCGGCGTGTTTTCTTCTTTTCTGGCGTCGCCGCCGTGTCTACTTGCTGGGTGATAGGTGCTTGAACGTCGTCGGCATTCACGTAATCCAGCGCTAGCAAGTTGGAGTACGGCTGCGTAGCGAACTTGTTAACGAAGCTTTCCCCTATTGTGGTCGAGTCGTTGCCCGGACCGCAGGTCAGCCGGTAGGCCGGGAGGTCGATCAGCCGGATGACCGTGACAGGTTTTCCCATAAGGGTGGCTAGCGCGTTGTGCAAGCTAGACATTGTGTCCCGTGCGTTGCCTACTGGCCTGAATTCCTTAGGGAAGTTTGCTTCCGCCCGCGTGGCTTCCTCGTTCCGGCTCTCCGGGTACATTCCCGAGTGGGTGAACAGCTGGCGGTCAATTGTACGAGGCATATAGACGAATGTCTTGGTGGCGACGATGGTACCGATTGTGAAGGCGCTCCTGGCGGATTTGATATTTTTGTCGTTCTTGTCGAGCAGCGCCGCGCAGAGGAACGCGTGTTTACGGCCGCTGAGTGCCACTGTGTCCCGTGCGACGGCTATGAATGGCAAGCCATGGGCGCGGATCAGTGGAGCTGGGTCCTCAGGTGTGCGCGACGCTTTGGACATACCGTTTCCATCGAAATCGAAGGGGTATGTCCGCTTCAGGGTTTTGTTCGACATATCAGTCTTCGTCGCAATGTAGGCCAATTCGTCAGACAGCCTCACCCCGGTTGGAGGCGGCACCCATTTGCCATCCTCATCCCACTCTACCACTGTGGGCAGCGGTGCGCATGCGCGATTTGGAGAGTGTCGTCTGTCGGTTTGGGGGGGGGCGGGATCGCCGGGTTGCCAGGAGGGTCTACAGTCGAGCCCGCGCTCGCGTCGGGCGTCGTGCTCGTTGGTCATCAGCTTGGCCATTGCTGCGACGCGCTTTTCGACACCTTCAATGATGGTTTTGGCGTCTGGCTTGTTGGCTCTCATTGTCTTAGCTCGTGTCGGTTTGGGGGCTGGCACGTCGCTGTCCAAGTCAACGATAGCCGGGGCTGGCTTGCTGATCTTGGTTCTCTTGGCCTGTCTCGGTTTGCTGGTCGTTGGTGAGTCGCTGGCGCGGTCCACCATGGTGCATTGAGTGAGCCTTGTTGCTTCAGCTTGTCGTTCAGCTTGTCGTTCAGCCGCCACCGTTGCGGCCCTGGTGTGGTGACGTTTGCGGGTGATCATCGGGGAGCGGGGCGCCGTCGGGCACCGATGAGCGCTAAATCCGCAGCCCCTAAAGAAATGTTGTGCTCACCGACCAGCGGCGCTCGGTGCATGAGAGTGGTGAAATCGAGGATCAAAGGGGCGCCTGTCACCACCCCGTTCAGTAACGACGCTCTCTGGGTACATTGAAGGACTGTTGTCGGACGACTTCGCGTTGAATGGGCAGTGGACTGGTTGACAACTTCAGTCCAAACCTCAAAATTGACGCGGTACGGATCGTCAGTTGTGACGTCGATCAATATAACAAGTTTGGTTTCTTGGTTTGTATTGGCATACCACCAACGGGCATCCTGGTGGAGTTGGTCCAAACTTTCAGAAGCCCCAACCTCAAGAACGAGGGAGGGATACTCGTCGGCGGCCGAATCGACACGGGCGTCGTACGGACCGAATGCCCAATCTGGCTCCTTGCTAGATACAACTCCAGGGGTCCGTTCCGCACCCTGGCCGGTAAAATCTCCGTTTTGTAGGTACAAGCCCATGGAATTTAGACAGCTAAGAACAATGACGCGAAAATTGCAGATTATACGTTCGTGTTGTCGTCCCGGCATAACTTTCAATAACACAGAGGACTTAGTATGCGCCACTGTCACACGAACACCTGGGAAGAGTTCAAGGTCTGTTTCGATCTGGGCGAAGAGGCGTTGCGGGATGTTGTGAGCCCAGATATATTGCGATGGTCTAGGAGTATGCGTATCGAGGGCGTGCCGATCGAATTCGGCTTTCAACTCTTCAATTACGTCGTCGATATCCTCTAGTGAGCGCGGGCGAAGTATCCTTGCCTCCGGGGGGACAATAAGATCGTAAGGCTCTCCTGGGAACGACGGGCAAGATGATTGGGGTGGGGGTGTGTTGGTAGCGGTCTTTGACTCTCTAGAAGCAGAGGTCGAATCGCTGAAGTTGTCACCGCTTGACAAGCTTGCCTATGATTGATCAAATCGAGTCACGTTAGATCGTGTCTGTAGAGGAAAGGGGCTAGAGGATTGTGATCAAACCTGGGCGAGAGTTGAGGTTCGTGCCCCTCCCCCCATCGTGCCTTCCATATCCTGTGGTCTATCCATTACGGAGTTGATGTATCGGCTAGTCTGCCAAGACTTGAGTCGCGTTGGACGTGTTTAGAAGATGGCAAAAAACACTGAGAAGTCAACCTCCAGAGGTCTTAAGTAGTGTTGTGGGAGATGGAGAACGGATGTCATTTCCTAAGTACATGTCACCGTCAGGTGACCTGCCATGTGGCGGCATGTGATCCCAAGGGGTTTGCAGGGTTTGCATCCCCTTGGTGCCTCATGCGAGTTTGGTGCCTCAGGCAAGTGAAACTGGCCCGGAGCACACAACAAGTGAATGGGTAGAACAAGGTGTCTCTGGCTGAGCCGTTCATTGCCGCAGTTAGGCTTAGTAAGCTGGTCGGCCAGTCCTAGGGTATAGGGATACCCAGTGACGTAGCCAGATTTCGGCTGTTTGATTGTTTGATTCGTCTGCTCGCTTTGTAGTATGCGGACATCTCTGCCTCATACTTCAGGCCTCCATTTCATTGCAACAGCCTTCTACATTTGCTTTTTCCCTTAATCCTATATCTGCATTATTTAATAACATCGAATACAACAATAATATTAATTAAGAAAATGAATCCACAATTCCATGACAGAGCGTATAGGTGGTTCGTGGGTATAGATGCGGGTCACATGCCACACCCCGCATGGGAAAAAAAAAGTCCACCTGAACAAACGCCGCGACAACCAACAATGCCGGTATGTCGAGAACCCATTTACATACTGCAATCCAATCTGACAGATACATATCTAGCTCGTTGTTTTAACGGGATACCCGTGCTCCGGTCTTACCCACCGCGCCAACCAACTCGCATCTCTGTTTGAGAAACACCAAGATGAAGTATTCGCAGCAGCCGAAGCAGGCGCGCAGGTCTCCTTAAAGTCTCGATACAAGGTCCATGTGGTCTCTTCACACGATTCTTCCCATCCCCGGATTGTCTACGACCATGCCCGCACCGAGAAGGAGGCGCGCGGCGTCGCCTACGCCAGAACCAAGCGTGTGCTCAAGCGGGACAGTATCGTCATCCTGGATGGAATGAACTATATCAAAGGATGGAGGTACCAGCTGTGGTGTGAGGCGAAAGCTGCGCAAACGACATGCTGTGTGGTATGAGATCAGAACATACACAATGAACTGCGACACCCAATGGCTGACAAGTCTACCATAGGTTCACGTCGGCACACCCGTCGACCAGTGCATCGCCAACAATGACGCCCGACTGCGCCGAGATGCCAGAAAGGAGGCAGACCCAAAGACATCTGATGCGCAAACCTCCGAACCCCAAGATACCCCCGCACCCGACTCCGCAGAGTCTACCGAGGACACCGAGGAGGCCTACCCATCTGAACTGCTCAACAATCTCATTTTCCGCTACGAGGAACCCAGCACACACAGCCGCTGGGATAAGCCCCTGTTCACAGTTCCCTGGGCCGACGCAGAACCCCCGGTAGCAGACATATTCGAAGCCTTGACAGGCGTAGTCATCCCATCAACCGAAGCTCCCACGGAAACAGCCCTCCCAAGCCTAATGGACTCCCTCAAATCCGCCACTATCTCAGACGTCGCCAGTACAGCAACCGGCACTCGAGGTGGCGGCCGCGGCGGGCTCTCAACACGCGCCCGGATCATCCCTCACCAAGCCACCGTGCAAGCAGCGGCGACAGACTCCAACGCAATGTACGCAATGGAAAAGCGGACATCGGGAGTTGTCACTGCAATCCGCAATTTCACGCAGACTTGCCCGTCCGCGGAAGTAGCGCTTGCGCAGAGCAGTCGCAACGATGCAATCGCCATTGAGGTTCCCGAGACAACTATTCCCATCCTTGTTCCGTCCCATGTCGCCATGTCTGGAACAACGGATGAACTCGCCGCTGCTGGTGGGATTTTGGCTTTACCGCGGCTGCAGAGGCTGCGTAGGCAGTGGATTAGCTTGAATAGATCGTATATTGGTCGGGGTCATGGTTCTGGGGGCGGTGCGCTGTCGGTTGATCAGATTGGGGATGCGTTTGTGCGGTTTCTCAATGCTGAGTTCTCGGGTGTGGTTGCGGAGAATGCTGAAGAATAAATGTTTTGCATTTGAGTAGGATCAGATAGATTAGATGTCTTTTTTATTAGAAAAAGTCGGTTGGTAGTTATGAGATAACGAGGTTATGACTTGCATACGCTTCAGATCTACAGATCTACATGTTTTAAGGATGGATTGCAAAGTAAAAAAAAGTCATTGGAAACAAAAATACAAGAACGCAACCACTATCTATCAATATCAAAAATCAAAAATCAAAAATCCAACCAATTGTTGGACAATACATGCTATATCTCTCTTTACTGTCATTCTTCTTCCCCTTTTTGAGACACCGTATCCCGCTTTGCTGTTTTCCTCCGCATAAGTCTCGGGTCTTTGGTGTCATTGGGATGGGTTTTATCCATGGACCTGGAGTGCAGCCCAAGAAGCTCAGAAGCCCTTGGTACTGAATCCAGATCCCCATGTGGTGAGCAGCTTGCGACCGGGGGGTGCGGATCAACAAGCTCTCAAGCGTGGGGTGGGGTACCACGCTGGTTCCTATCCAGTTCCTGGCCGTATCCATTTTGGAATCGGATTGTCCTTGTCTGATGAGGGAATCAGGTTGAGACAATCCCTTTGGCCGAAGTCCACTTGTGTACTCGCGAGCGATCGCACTGGGTTCCTCCATGTATCGAAAGTGCCTGGCCAGCAAGCAGCACGGTCTAGCCGTGGAGTAAAAAGGAAATCAAGAAAAAAGTCCTCCGGTGAAGTTTGTTCGTGTCATTTCAAAAGAAAACCGCTGTTCTCCTCCAGGAAGGAGGTCTACAGCTTCTTAACCCTTCAAGGCAATCCATTGGGCATGCGAGAAACAGCTTGGCTGGCCTCAATCTGGCGGTAGTTCAAACCCAGGGTGAACAGCTCCTGGAAACTGGCGTTGACCTTGTCGTGCATGGTAGTATCCCGAGGAGAGATGTTACCCAGCTCCTCCAGAAGACGCGAGCGGCACTTGAAGAAGTTCTGCTCGGCATTCTGGAGGCGCTGTCCAAGGCTGGCGGAAGCCTGGGTGGCCTTGATGGAGCTAGCCTGGGAGTGGACGGAGCGGGTGCGCTTCATGGTGGGAGCCGGGGTGGCACCGGTAACTCTTCTCTTGCGGGTAGCGGGCTCCTTCTTCTTGATCTGACCAGCGCCGGGCGAGGTCTCAGGCGAGCTGTGGCGCTCGGAGGTGGCATAGTCGTGTACACGACGCATGTGGTCGTAAAGGTTCCATCTCCTTGGGAATCCATTGCCTGGAACGGCACGTTCGCAGCCCTCCCACAAGCAGAGGTGGGGGTTATCTCCATGGCCATGCAATCCGTGGGCTTCACGCTCGTGGCGGAACAGACAGGCGTTGGAAGAGAAGCGCAGCTGGGCATCAATGCAGGCGGGGACCTTGCAGCGGTAAGGCTTCAGATGGGAATCCAGGTACTTGCTGTTAGTTGATATCGGTTAGTTGGGTTCGGATTACACCAAAGATTTTTATCACGGGAGGACTTGCTGGTAAGCGCATTTTTGCGTGGTGGGTGGGTGGTTGCAGGGCTTCTCTCCAGTGGCAAATGGACAGTAATATTTTCCATCGCTGTGAGTGGACATGGAATAATACTGGTGCTCTCGCGGGTTGCGAGCCTCGACACCTTCCTTGGATCTCTGGCGGGTTGGCTCTCTCACTGGCAGGGTTGGGAAGAAATCGGGATCAGTCTTTACTTGGTGCTGAGAAACAGCTGACAATGCTGAACGGCGAGATGGCTTTGAAGGTCTGATAGTCCTACGGTATCATGGTTAGGTTTCGGATCCAACGGATTATCTTCTAGCCTATCAGTTTATCTGAAACTTACCTGTTGAGGTCCCTGTCGTTAAGAGAAGAGCTGGGGAACAAGGGCTCCGCTGGGTTAAGTCCATGGGTGGTTCCAAGGGGTGATGTGGTAAAGTCTCCGAGGAGTGCATCATCAGGGGCCATGAATGAAGTGTATCCCGCGTGTGAGCAAGAAGAAGTAACAGACATATCATTGCTAGCGTCGGTCAGTGGTGGAGAGACCGGGGCGGTCTGGAAAAGACCGGACGAGAATTGTTCCATGGTGGTTCCTGGGTAATGGGCATCATGCATCATTGGAGTCCATGACTCTGGGCCTGTGATATAGTGACCGTCCTCGGTACTGTGAGAGCTGTGTCCGATGGAAAGAGCATCATCTGGCGTGCCATTTCCAACACAGACATCATTTTCAACAGAAGAGAAATCCAGAAAGTTATAAATATCCCGGGACATTTCATGGTCATTCATGTCAGGGACTGCTGGGAAGTCCATGCCTGGGTACATAACATCATTTGGTCCGACCGTGGGGGTCATGAGCTGCTGAGACAGCGAGAAAGAAAGCATGTGCACCTCGGATGAGTCTGATTTTGAGATAGCCTGGTCAAGGGATTCTTGGTGGTTCATTGTCCAGTCTTTCATGTCCTGTGGATTTCCATGGGCTGTACGGATACTTGAGCACAACGAGGAGTTGTCATGGCTCGACATTTCATCATCCTGGATTGATCTTGAGGCCATATTTGAGATTCCTGAAACCATGGAGGTATGCATGGACTGTGAGATAGAGACTCGGTCAGAGTCGCTGGTGGTCCTTGGAGACATTGTGTGTGGTTGTATGATATAAAAACACTGTAAACCAAGAGTTAGTATCTACTACTCGTCATCGAACAATGAAATGAGCAAAGCAAAAGAAAAAAGAAAGAAAAAGAACTCCATGGTCCAGAGGTAATCGAAAACCTAGTCAGAGTCAGCAATGAGACCAGGGGTCGTGTCACGATTTAGTTATACGCACCAAAGTCGCTTTTGTGGGATTCAAAATTCCTTGGCCGACCAGGGATTATCAGAAGGTCCTGGTCAAAGTTGTCGTGTCTATGTTCGGGTCCAGGTCTGTTGTCAATCCAAGAGTGCTAAATGTTGCCAGGGCGAAGAACATTTTCATGGCCGGAATTACTATTTGAAGCATCATCCAGGTGAATCCAGGTAAGTAAAAGAAAGTCGTTCATTTTTGTGGCCAGATCAGGTAGGTACACAATGGCCAGGATCCATAAAGCAATAGCGCAAGCAAGAGTTGAGAAAGCGGATGCTTTAGAAGCCATAATTCACAGGGAGCAAGCACATTAGCTTGAAAGATTCCTCGGTTGATTCCTTGGGGTCAAATGGATCCATTATTGTTGAGAGAAAGTGGCCATAGTAGCATCAGATTTCCAGGCAAAGAGTCATAAATTTCAAAGTCCTTAAGTGGTTCATGTGGTTCATTCCAGGGCGTTGTTTCGAGGAGCAATGGGGATCCAAGGCTATATCAAAAATCCGCACTCAAAACTCCGGTCTTAGAGCAGAGGCAACGTGAAAAGAAGAGAAACATCCATGGCAGTCCAGTGGCAGTGGAAATCAGGCGATTTTTTGAGTGTGCAACATTAAACACATCTCAAAAGAGATTCACCCAGCAGGTGCTGAAGGCAAGTATCCTTGGTAGGGGGTTCCCTATTCATGGTCGCCAAAAATTGGCCAAAAGTCCGGGAGTGGGAGTAGATCTAAGGTCCTGGGAAATAGGTTGTCGATATCCTTGGCAAGCACAGTTGACAGTGGTACAGGTCCGGAAGAGAGAAAAAGGGAAGGGGAAAAAAAAAAGATAACAACGCATAGGAGAACCAATTGTAAAGAAAATGTGACGGGAGCTACCTATTGTGTTTTGTCGAAATGTGACAGACTAAAGAGAAGCCTGGGAGATAACAAGAAAACAAATCCTGTCCGGGAAGTATGTGGCAGAGAGAAATCCTTGTGGCAGTGATTGTATCAAAAACCAGGGAGTTTTGGGTTAAGAAAGAAGTTGTCCTTGGTCCAGGGACTGAGTTGTCGTATGTGTTGAGAAGTATATATAAAAGTGATACACAAGGTATTGTAGAAAAAGGGGTATCCAGAGAGTTAGGGAAGAAAGAAAAAGGAGAATCAGAATGGAGGGGGATCAGCGGCTTTTTAGCACACACAAAAAATGAAAGCTCGGACTTTGGGGGGTCTGTGGGCCATCAAACACGGCGTGTGCCAGTTTCGCATCATGCAGGAGACGAGTGCGCTGTTGGCACCCTGAGAGCCAGTGCTACAGACTGGCGGTGATGGCATCCGCAGACTAGGGGGGGTGTTCGTTTGACTGAGTGGAGGGATATTTACTAGCGGTGAGACGGGCTCAGCGTCTGGAGTGCTTGGCGAGAAGTATGATTGGTGATAAGGGATAGGCTGACGCTGTATGATGATGTCCGAATTGGACGATCGGCAGGTTCACTCGCGTGTTCGATGAGATGTACAACTCAGTTGCATCTGGGCGAGTATCGTATGGAGGAGAGAAACCCACGTCGGCAGTGCGGGAAGTATACCTGCAGCATGAGGTCACCTTGTACAGTTGAGACTCGAACATTACACTGAAGCAAAAATAAATAATACAAATGGTAAATGTGATTGTAAATGTGATATAACTAAGATTACTGGACAACGGGACGGGGCGAGCCAGGGAGCCAGACCCACGTTGGGCAGCAATGCATATATTTCCTATTTTCAGGGCTTTTTTTTTTCGTTAGCCAAGTTCAAAAGAAGTGGTGAATGGAAAAAAAATGAATATCAAGGTTGATAGGATCAGAAAAATGAAAGATGGAATATGTTTTCGTTCAGCAATCCGAAGATCTCAGGTGAACTATGCTTTAAATATTGTTTGTTCATCACAAAAAGGCAAAATGCCCTTGGGAAACAGTGTATGTTGTAGGGATATGAATCCAAAAAAAAAAGAAAAAAAAAGAATAGGCTTACCTGTTAGCGGGAATTGTCGGAAGAGAAAAGGGATGAGTTGTCATGAAACACAAGTCATATTATTCGAGGCTGTGATGGCAGTCTGGGATTATGATTGACGGAGAAAAGGAAGAAGAAAAGGACGAAAATATTTTTTTGTAGCTGAGATCACGTGTTATCTATCGGTTTGTATGGTTTACACTGTTTGTCTCGATTTTGAGCAAACACCCACATCCTCAACTGACGTTGGAGACCCGTTGGAGGCCTTATCCACTCTCCACTCTTCATTCCTTGGCATGATGAATTGGACAGGCGGCCAGCTGCAGCGTCATCACAATCGCTCAGGCCTGTTGACCAAAGCTCAGAGGCAGAATTTCGCCAGGGCGAGACTCCAAAAGGGCGCGGTCATTCCCCCGCCTTCACCATTTCGAGACTTCCCTGATATTGCATTCAAGGGCTCGAGCACTAGAGACAAGGATGAGGATGAGGAGGCAGAGACAAATGGAAATCAGTCAGTCAAGAACTGTTGATTGCTTTGACTTTGTTTCCACCAATCCATGTGGGCATCCTTGTACTAACCCGTGCTCGTGCTGATTCTAGAGTTACGGAAGAGCCGGTCTCACATGAGACTGGTGGTCAATCCTCTCATGGTGATGACTTGACCGAGGTCAAGCGTCAACTGCTGAAAGAACCTGATTGGGCCGCTGTGTCTGCTACACGTCCACTCGAGCTTGCATTTACATCTGTGGAGGAAGTCGAGCGGTTTGGGAAGCGACGAAAGCTAAATGACAAGGACAGAAAACGGATGGTAGCAGCTAACAACAACGGGTCTACTTTTTTTGAGCGACCCAAACCCTCACGGAAAGGCAGAAATTCATCCTTGGTGATCGATACCATTGAAGAAGACATCCAGTTTGAGATCGACGGACGACCCGTTGCACAACCTAATGACAGCTCCAGGGTGGCCATGAACAGCATCTCATCGCAATCAATGCTACTTGACCATGAAGGATCTCCTATTGTGGAACAGGACCTAGGGAAAGAGAACCTGACAGCTACATGGATTACCAATCTCTTCCCCCCCTCGCAATGACCCCGGCGCGGGGCTATCCCCAGCAATGTATAATGTTGAACACTCATTTTCATTCAGAAAGTCAGATGAAGTCATGAATGGCACATTTTCTCGGTTCAGATATCAGATGGATGTATGTGGGGAACTCGCCTTCTCTGAGTCTACTAGCTGCATTATTAGTGAGTGCCGTTGGATCTTTCTGAGGTCTGCGCCACCGCCTGAGGCACCTGGGCACCTAGAAGGAGAACAATTAATACACTATACCACCCAATGAATAAACCACTGAGATCCCTCGATACAACAAAATCTACTTCCTATGCTATTTTACATGTTAGTTATAAATTCTCATTCTCCTGTAGATCATGAACTGTACCTGCTTTTAGTTCCTACATATAGATCTGAATTACCG
Source organism: Penicillium palitans (assembly GCA_019190355.1). Lineage (NCBI taxonomy): Eukaryota > Fungi > Ascomycota > Eurotiomycetes > Eurotiales > Aspergillaceae > Penicillium > Penicillium palitans. Next base: position 358,821 of record JAHAQQ010000025.1, read on the forward strand.
CATTCGGTCATCACATGATTGGTACCTGCCTTTCGAGACAACGTCATTTCCGTCTCCACAACCATCTCAAGTTATCAACGGCACTAACATCTCGAAGATCCCTTGTTAGTTCCATCGTTCAAGCATGCGTTCTATCACACTTTTGGCCGCACTGGCCACCAACGCTCTCTCAATCGCGCTCCCATGGCAATCCGCCACAGATGCAGCCAGCGGAATCCAGCTCCCTCTCGTAATCTGGCACGGTCTAGGCGATGACTTCGAACGCGAAGGGCTGGCTGAAGTTGCCAAACTAGCCGAATCCACCAACCCCGGCACATACGTTCACCTCATCCGACTAGCCAACGACGGCAGCGGAGACCGCTCCGCTACCTTCTTCGGCAACGTAACGGAGCAAATCGCCCTAGTCTGCGAACAGCTCGCCGCGGACCCAATCCTCAGCACGGCGCCCGCCGTAAACGCACTAGGCTTCTCGCAGGGTGGCCAATTCCTTCGCGGGTACATCGAGCGCTGCAACAGCCCACCCGTCCACAACCTCGTCACATTCGGTAGTCAGCACAACGGCATCTCGGCGTTTGAATCGTGCGCCTGGGACAACTGGTTCTGCAAGGGAGCCGAGCAACTCCTGCGATCGGGACGGTGGACGAGCTTTGCGCAGTCGCGCGTCGTGCCGGCGCAGTACTTCCGTGACCCGGAAGAGCTGGAATCTTACCTGGAGCACAGCAATTTCCTAGCAGATATCAACAACGAGCGCGCGGTTAAGAATGAGACGTATAAGAAGAATCTGGCGTCGCTGAATCGGTTTGCCATGTTCATGTTTGAGGAAGATACTGTTGCTGTTCCTAAGGAGAGTGCCTTGTTCTCTGAGGTTAATGTCACTAGTGGTGAGGTGACGCCTCTGCACGAGAGGCCGATCTACAAGGAGGATTGGTTGGGGTTGAAGCAGCTTGATGAACAGGGGAAGCTGGACTTCAATACTGCCCCTGGACAGCATATGCACCTGTCTCAAAAGACCCTGAGCAAGGCTTTTAGTCAGTACTTTGCTCCGCTGGAGAAGGAGCCGCGTCCTTCGGCGCCGGGTCTCGTTGTGCAGCCCGGGCTTTGATCGTTTTCTCTTCTCTTGGGCGTTTTCTTTTAATCATGATATCCCAACTGCGTGTGCTTCATCTTTTAGATACTAGCATCAAATTCGAAGTCCCATCCAATGCCGCATATGGCTGGTTGGTTGCAGATTTATAAAGCTACAATGTCTTGCTATGTTCCTTTTAGCACCATCTATTTTATGTCTATCGACAATGTGGCTAGATACACTAAGCTGCGATTATCCATCGCAAGCTAACAAATAAAGAAATGTGAGTGCCGACAGACAAATAACAAGAGCCCGAGCTTTCGAAATAAAATATGCAAGTGGAAAAGAAAAAGATAACAAGGATAGACACTGAAGAAGGAGAACCGACATATCAGAAGGGACATTTGTATCTCGAACAAAGTTGGGGTTTTACCAGCCAGCAACTCAGCATTCGACATGAGCGAAGACAAGATCCATGCAAGGCAGGGCAGGACGAGTAAAAAAGAAGAAGAACCTATGACAGAAAGAAAATTATATAAACATATGAAGAGCCAGGAAATGAAAATGGCTGCAAAGATGCCTGGAGAATGATGCAAAAGTGCAAATCATCAAACAAGAAGATCAATAGGGTGGCCGACCAAGGCCTCCGCTGACCTGTCGTCTGCGGTTAGATCCGCTCAGCGGAGCCTTGGAGGCGGGATTGGCAGTCGTCGGGCGGTTTCCATTCGTCGCCGCGGTCTCGCCGGGCGAGAGGAACCCATCCAAGAGCTTCCTCAGCTGATCTTGGTGGTTGCCATCTAGGGAATCGGACTCATAGTCGGTTAACACTTCGGGGATTCCAACTGTGGCAAGGCTGTAGTTGGATCGGCTCTTGTTGCGGTTTAGAGGCTTGTTGTTCAAGCCACTGGCTTCAGCCCTATCTTTCACCGCCGAGGGACCCGGCGCGGTGTATGGGCGATTATATGAGCCCAGCGAGCGCTGTGAGTCATTTGGTAAACTACCTGGGATCGACAGGCCGACTGGGATTGGTGGGACGGGAGGGATTTCTGTGTTTGAATCAACGCGATTCTCGGATGGCCCACTCGGGGATTCATCGGTTGGGGCTTCATCGCCTGATAGGACAAATGCCGCGGCCGAGGCGCGGGGTATGTCTGTTCCATCTTCCTCGGGTGTTTGTTGACTCTCTGGTTGTATTGAGGTAGCATCTCCGTCTATCTCGGAAACAGAGAAGTTGCCGCTGATCATGCTATCACTCCCGGAAGAAATAACACTAGCATTCGATGCGTCAAGTCGTCCACGTAATGGACTAAGGCGTCGAGCATGGTCGTCGTTAGTAACCGAAAGCACGCGTCGAAGCTCATTAACGCGAACAGGCGATCCTCTGCTCGAGCCGTGGGATGATGAGCCTGATATCTCTGGGACGCTCATGCGGCGGGGAAATTGGGAGCCGGCGGGGGAGCCATTTGTAGCCCCGTTGGTTTGGGTTTGGTTGTTGCGAGCATTTTGAGTGGCCCGAGAGCCATTGATCGATGGCGTTCCAGTGCCTTCCTTATCGACAGCTGCCAGACACGCCTCGCGAGACCACGGAGACAACATCTGTTCTTTTACGACAGACGGGAGGCCACTCTCAACATGGGATGTTGATGTTGCTGCGGGGTGCCCAAGGACCGGGAATGTGAATCCTCGTGCGGGGGAAGAAACCGAGGGGCTTTGTGGAGGAGACGATATCGATTTGCGATAAGACTCTTCAATCAAATAGACAAGTCCGTCAACATTACGGAAGGGTGTCAATGAAGGCGGGGAGGTGGAGTCATTGTCAGACCTCTTCTCGCTGTCAAAGACAATGGCATGAAGATCGACTGGGGGCAGGCGGATTTTGGAAAGCCAATATCCCTTGCCCTGTCGCTCTTGAATCTCGTTACTTATCTCAAGGCCCACGGGGGAGGACTGGATTTCAAAATGCTCAGACAGCGCCAGAAGGTATCCATGTACCAAGCTTCCAATGTTAACCCGAGCTGCGACGGAACTAAGATCTATAGATGTAAACAAGTCGTCTTGCAATTTAAGGACCATAGGAACACCGAATTGAGCGGCGTTCACCCCGAGGTTGTCGACAAGATTTGCAAGAAGAAGGTGCAGCAGAAGAATCTCGGCTTCATCGGCAGCTGCCTCGAGTGCAGCATCGTAGATAGCCAGGTGCAGAAGACGGAGGAAATTCGACTGTGCCACCAGCGCCACTCTGTCCCTCTGATTCGCTGGGGCCGAGTTACCTCGTCGATTCGATCTATCCACCTGCTCGGTGTCTCTTTTGGGGGTTGTCTTGATGTACTTGGGTGAATCTAATCTGACCTTGAGGTCATTCCCATTCGTCTCAATCCGCAGCCATGATAGGAATGCATCGGTGTATGCATAGCGAACATCACGATCCGGATCACGAAGAAGTACTTGGGTTCCTTCCCACACATGGATTCCGACTGGCTGTCTAGATTCCACACCAGATATGGTTGCTGGCGTCCTTGAGTTGGCCACAATCAAGATAGCCTTGACGGATCGCAGAGCAGTCAGTTTAGCAGCAGCATGCGAGAAGCTTTCAGTGCTTGCTTTGTCTCCATTTGCCTCGGATCCGGAGTTTGTTGAACCATCATGTGTCACTCCAGATTCGTGAACGGTCGCCAATGTGGATGGCGCGGAGCTATCATGGTGGAGATTAGGCTTGAAACGCCTAAGAATCGCACGCATCATGTCTGCGATTTGGTCTCCGTAGTAGATGTGCGTTGCAAGATCTCCAATACACTGCTCCAGCAGCGTGAGAAGATCCTGTCGTCGGGGAGAGATTTGAACCACGGTGTCAATTTGTCGATTTGATTTCTTCTCTGATCCTGCAGACCCAGTACGCTCTGGCGGTGAGAGTATATCAGAAGCGTAATGCATGAGTCCAAAGAGGATGTCCATGACGCTGAGTCCAATCATGTTCACAGAAGACCTGAGAAGCCAATCCACCACGGAGAGAATGGTGAATGATGACTCTAAAGCATCCTCCTTGGGGCTTGTATCGTGGAGAATCTCCATAGCTGTGATCAAGATGATAAAACGAACCTGCACCGGACACCAGTTCGCAATGAGTTCGATCAGAGATGTTGCCCAGTTGCCACTTTTGCCCTCGATGATCTCACCACGCTTTTCGCTTTGTGGGAAACCCTTGCTTGCGATGAACTGTAGAATGACCGTTACTGCGATACGGATCTGACCCCGATTGCTTCCCGAGACGATGGTTTGCTCGAGACAGCGGAGGGCCAAGAGGCGAGCGTCTAGTTCTGCCTTTCGATCCGCTTCAGCGGCTGACTGCGCTGCCAGCTCGGGATCACCCTCTGCCGTGTCCACTGTGTGCACCGTGTTGATGCTCATTCGGCGGGGTTTGGGCCCCTCACGTTCAGTCGTGTCGGATTCGGTTAGCTTGGCCTTCAATGTCGTAAGAAGATCTTCATCTTCAGAATAGAGGTTCTTCAGAATAACCGGCAAACAGAGCTTCAGCGATACTCCTCCATCGGCGGCCAAGGTCTCTGAGCTGACCACAGCTCTAATAGCTCGCAGTCCCGCATTTCTCCATCGGATGGCCACCTGTGGGCTAAGATTTGCGTTCGAGTTGGATGTAAATTCCGGGTCGGCAAGACTGGTGTAAGTTCGCACGACTTCTCGGTATTGTTGTGCGAGGCCCTGGTCAGCCGCGATGGCTGCAATGTCCTGATGCCGACAGAACATTTCAAAGGTGACAATCGATTCCTCCACCATATTTACGTCATTGGATCGGAGAACGGTATCGATTACTGTCATGACGGATCGGGCGTAGATAGGAAGGTCGCGGGGAACTTTTTCAATGAGGGCAGCCAGGATATGCAGCGCCACCTGAACATTCCTGTGCAATGAGATCGGTCAGCCATTTGTCTTGTCGAGTCCGATGATTGGGGCGATCATAGTTTGCGCTCACCCTATTCTGCGTCTCCAGACATCCCGGGCAACTCTTTTCTCCAGGAAACCGCCGACCTTGGTGAGTTTGCTGCGGCGCGTGCTCGTATAGTACAGCAGGTAGGAGAGTTCACTGGGATTCGGCCGAACCTCTGACACCCCCTTTTGGTATTTTGGATAACATTTCAATGTCAAGACCTGGTGCTTTGGCCGACAAGACTGGCGAACGGACTCCATTGGAAACGTAATGCCACATGCAGTTTGCAAGTGGGGGTCCACGAAAGAGCGCGACGGACTTTGTATGTGAGGAAGTTAAATTGGAGACAAGCTGAAGTGCTTGAGGAAGGACTAGTTGGGGGCCATGGGAAAGACGTTGATGTCCGGCGCAACGTGGACGATAACGGGGTTGAGGGAGTAGTTCAGGGCCGATTACCAGGGGGTGGGGCTCTGTTCAATGTTGTAACGGGGGGTCTGAAAAAAGCACAATCTTCAAAATGAACTTTGTATTGAGTAAAAACGAATGAAATCTGAAAAGGGGAGATGATTGAAGATGAAGAAGGGGAAAAAAAAAAAAAGATTGGGCTCTCGGGATCTTCGGGCGTATTCTATACATTCACTTAGTGTAGGTGTACTTGTTTATTCTGTCTAGTCTTACATATATGTCTGTATATTATAGGTCCTTTAGGCTTCAAATGTTAACTCTTTTGGTATTTTTTCCATATTCTACTTCACCTTGCAAATGATTTGCTCCATTTGAGATAATAATGCTAATTGTAATTGCCACGGCCAGCTTCATTGCCCAGAGGTGTGGCGATAACCCCAAAATGACATGTCGTCTTGAGGTATATTTTAGGCACAATAGTACAGGAAAGAATTTCCCACCTGGTCCGTTTCCCCCGCAATTCTCTGCCACTGTCGTCAGACCGAAAAGTCGGGGGTGTTCGCTGGGGTGTTCGATTGACAACTCCGGGGCCTCGGGAGCCTGGGGATCCTCGGTCGCACATGAAGTGCATTCATGCAACTCCCATGCTCAACTTTGTCAAAAGCCGAGTTCGGTGGGGATGAAATCACCAAAGTGTAAAATGTCATGTACAACTTAGATCTGCCAGGGCACATTCTGTTCGTATGTTTTGCAGGGGACACGCGCATCTCGGTCGCATTGAGCGAAGGTTCAGAATTCAACCCCCCTCATGTCTTTCCATTATGACCGTCTTCCTGCTTTTCATCTGCCGTGTCCATCTCAGTCTGAGCTGGTTCAGGGACACTGACCCCTGCCAAACCTTCAATGACCTGGGGTAGAATAATGTCACGGCGGAAGGTGTCCTCCTGGAGCAGTCGAAGCGCTCGGAGTGTGGGGCCAGGGTGGGTGAGGAACTGAGAGTATTCGGGTGTCTTCCAGTAGGAGTAGAGGTAGGCTAGGTAGGCTGCAAATGCCTCGGCGTCTGGCGAGGAGGAATCATCGTCATCGTCGGCACGAGAGATACCCAGGAGATTGGGATACGTGACTGCCAGGTGCGACAGATAGTAAGGGTTGGCGAGAGATGAGACGAATTCAAGCTCGAGAGTAAAGCGCGGGTTGGTCAGGGTTGGTCGATCCTCCATGGTGGTGATGTAGAGAAGCTTGGAGTGAAATGGCAGAAGCTGGTGAGAGCTTCAAAGGTGAGGTTTCTACGGGAAGTGATAGCGTCCACTCGGGTTAAAAGTACACAAACATCCAAAGTATAGAAATAGATTCTCTCTTATGTCTGCTTTTCAACTTCATCTCTCATACCTAGGTAGTTAAAAAAAAAGCACGCTTTGTGTAAGAGACTTTTCTATATATAACCTTTGATGATACCCTTCTTCTTCCCACCTTCTCAATCCCCACAGCTCACCTCAATGTTCAATGATCTTCTCCAAAAGCCCAGCCTTCTCCAACGTGGGCCTAGCACACTCCTGAGTCCAGCGAGAGACCTTCGATCGCCTCATCCCAGCTTGGATAGAGCCTGACAAAGCCAAGGAAGTTGTCGTATAGTGCTGATTCTCCTCGACTACCCGCAGCGCCTCATCCCAACTACCAGGATAGTTCTTGGTAAGGGTAGTGCCTATTAGCATGAGGCTTTCTCCTGTTTCCTTGGCTTCATGGGCCATGATAGTCGCACGATCGTAGTACAGGTGGGATCCGGCAACGTTGGAGGCAATGAAGTGAATATGGCCGACGTCTTCGTTGGTTTTAACAAAGATTGCCGAGTCGCCTTCTGGGGGGGAGGAATCGAAGTTGTATTTGACAATGTAGACTTTGTGTCTTTGGGGCTCCGTCAAAGTGACGTTCACCATGGTGTTGGTGATGTTCTCTGTGGTATTGCTGGTGCTGTTCATGGTGTAAAGTCGGCCTCAAGGGTTTCCCTTGTAGAGGGAGAGATAGAAAGCTCAAAATTATCAGTAGACTTGGTGATGATATCGAGAAATATTTACACGGCGAACGTTCACTCTTAAATACCCTTTGTCTCTTGTTCTATTCTTATTTCTCTTTTATATTTCTCTTCTTCAAAGAAACCACCAAGCACCTCTCCATTGTTTGAGGTCTGTTTCAGTCTCCAAGCCAATACATACTAAGGCTTGAATATTACTCTATCTATAGAAGCCAACCCGTAAGCCTACATATACTAATAGATTCAATAGCACAAACTATACACATCAAGATACCATTTCTTTCCAACATTTCTTAAGCCTAGCAGCAACGCAAACCTGTCTGCTCGCGAGACATAGCCACCAACATTTGCTCCCCGCCCATCTGCGTGGCAGGCAAGTTATGCAGCAAAGAGTCCCATTTCTTGGGATGTTTTCTGGTAGGTGTGATCCCCGTAAATGCCAAATCGGTACCCTTGAGCCACGGAGCGTCAGGCGAGTAAGTCACTCACCGACACCCGTGACGATGCCCCAAGATGCAATCATCGTCGGTGAAAGATCTATCCTTAGTAACAAAGAGAGCTAAGCGGGTCGAGATCCCAGACGGGGTACATGTAGTGTACGGTGTATACATGGAGTGGTTTCGACGAGAATTGGCCCATGGTGATGATATATGGCTGCGTTTTAGGAGTAGAGAGCTTGGTCATGGGATAAACCTAGAGATGATACACAGATTCTGATGGCAAGTGTTACTTCTAGAATATCTTGGGAATCCTCACTGGTCTACAACATCGTGATATATATGAACTCACAACTATAGTGTAAGTACCATTGGTTTCCATCACGAGTCCAAATAATCGTAGACTTTAGATAGAGGGCTAACAACGACGTTTCATTTGAAATGCCATCCATAGAGAACAATTTATAGGGGACCGAGGGCAAAACTTATATTGAACGAAACATATATGCACGGCGCTTGGCTTAACGGTCAGTGCGTACAAGAAACCCCACATTTGCACGTTTCATTGCTATGAAACGTATGAAATTCAACAATAAGAGTATGGTCATCGATTCCCCAAACTACGCCATAGGCTCTACAGCGCTCATCCGCCGGCAGGGTGATGATATTACACATGACTGGGTGTCACGAAACTCGTAGCATAGTCACTAAATGCCATGTCTAAGATATACATGGACATCCAATACTCTTACAGACACATAGATCAGGGATGAAACCGTGTTGGAACCAACAAGTTCAATTATCATATCATATTCAAAGATACTGATATGGGGAACAACAATCAGGAAAAATACATGTTTCTGAAAGCAAGGCTGAAATTGAGATACACGAAGAGAATAAACCGTGAAAAACTCCGAATCATAGCCATGATCTCAAGGTGTTAAGATCAGGGCATTGTGCTTCATGGCGGTTTGGAATCAGAAGCATTTTGAAGCATTCTATTCCGAAATATATGAACGCCATGTTGAGCACCGTGTGTTCAGTGCTCGATGCTGGGTATTAACGTGTGGAACCATCCCTCCTCATTGAGGAGCTAGATAGTGAAATGGAGAGGGGATCATAAGATTGACACATCCCGGAGGTGCACCCGAGTGAGAAAGGCCCGCTTGCTACATCGATATATTTCCAGGACAGGCTCAACGTGTGATTGCTAGGTCACTCAGTCACTGGTGCGTCTTTCCGGCTTGGGTTTGCGCAAACTCTTCATCCGGTTCAAGAACCCACCACCAGCGCCAGGGTTAAGCCTCGACTCTTCGTAAGGTCGGTCGTTGGTGGTCTTGCGCTCCATTTGCTTGGGACTACTAGATGATCGAACTCGGCCGCCTTCAAGGCGAGCTTCGATACTCGATCCCTTCTTGTCCCACTCTTCCTCATATTCTTCTTCTTGGAAGTAGGGGTTTCTTTCGTTGGCCCGGGCGGATCCAGAATGACTGGAGCTCACCTGTGGTGCAACCGGGGGGAAATTGTCGGTTGGAGAAGCCATGCGGCCAGGCCCAGCGCCTCGTCCGCGCAGTCGCTGAGCCAAACTCTTCTTTCGTGCAAGGCCACCATTCGGTGCCAGACTGCCTTCATTCTCGCTCTGACGGCGTGCCATGGCAGACCGACTAGCCGGAGCTCCATCGAGGAATGTGCTGGTTCCCAGTCCCATACTCTGTGGTCCATGAATCGGGTCCACGCGGGCAGTGGGATCCATAACTCCCGTCTCAGCATTGCGGCGACCAGCGGTGGAGAAGTCGTTGTGGCCTTCCTCCATCCTTCCATGGAAAAGATTGAGATCGATATTAGAGTTGTTGGGGCCTGCGCCACCCAGAGCCATGTTGGTGGAACCTTTGGGGAAGGCTTGCATTGGCGCAGTACGCACGCCGCGGCGATTGCGGTGGGGGTTGCAGGCATCAAATGGACCATCGTGGTGGAACACTATTAGTATAGTTAGCATATGAATCATAGACATGTAAACCCAGAAAGAGGGAAAAGAAAAAGCGGAAGATACTTACTTCCAGTACCGTAGATGCTGGTCACATCCAATTTATCAATGATATCAAGTCGTCGGTCCTTGCGGCCCGAGCGCGATTTGCCGTCTTTGCTGCGACCCTCGCGCTCGCGATGACGCCGTTCGCGTCGGCGCTTCTCGTCATCATCAACATCCAACAACTTCGAGCCTCGGTCCATTACCGATGACTCCGAGTTCCGCCGGGGACGACGGGGCGCCTTGTCCTTGACGGTTTTGGACAAAGTAGGGGGATCGGCAAATATATCAAGTGGATCTTCCTCTTTCAATGCGGCCGATCGTCCTGATGGACGCTCCCTTGAAGGTCTGTTGCGATTCGAGGAAGTGCGTTGGGTTGCGTCAGATGCCGTAGGCCGAGGACGATTGGCCTGGGGAGCAGGCTTGAGGGAGAGGGACTCCTGTTAAGAAGTTAGACTTAATTTGAACACGTAGGTTCAATATTCCCAAACATACAAAAAGCTCTCGAGTGTTGCTCGACATATCGTTCTTCTCTATTGGAGAGATCATGCTGACACCAGTCGACATGCCAGGGGCTGACTGCGGAGACATCGCCTCTGTGTCGTCTAAGAAGGGATTTGTGGAGCGTGGGCGTTCCGGACGGTTCGACGAAACCGATCCAGCAACTGAGGGCGAAAGAGCGCGATTTCGGAAGGGGTTATTGGATCCAAAACTGGCTGCTGTTGGAGAAGCTTGGTGTTCTGTTGGTCGTAGCGGTGCTTTAAATCAGCCACAGGTCTTAAAGAAATGTAGATTTTGGACCAGAAAGTCCAGGGGAGGTATCATTTTAAGGATCAGGGGGTCCAACCATCCCCCAGCGGTAACGCATAAGATCCAGTCATCACGGAGGGAAGGACCTCTAGGTTACGTACCTTGCGGGGCCAGCGAGATGCCAGGCGCATAACCAAGCGCTGGAGTGGCATTCATTGTGAAGGATAGTTCACCTCTGAAACAAGGTGTGGGTGGAGAGGCCGTTTGCGTTCAATGAGATGCCGCGTTAGGTGTCGCACGAATGCGGAAGAAAGTGGCAGGAGGTCTTGCTGAAACAGTGATGATCAGGGGTAAAATGATATAGACGATCAGAGTTGAAAGACAATAACCAGGGTATAACGAAATCAAAGACAAAGAGAGATCGAAGAGAAAAAAGAAGAAAAGGAAGTCTTAAGGGAAGAAAGGAGGGGGGGCAAGGGGAAGAGGGAACACGGGAGAGGCGAGCATACGTAAAATGCCCAGTGATCATCTCCTTGGGGGGAAGAACTTCTTCTTATTTTACTTTACTTTGTATGGCCCTGTCGATCTTTCTATTTCGTTCTTCTCTTTTTTTTATTTTACATCTGCTGTCTATCCTATGCTGTCATGCCTCGTCTAACGATTTTTTTTTTCTTGAAGAACTCCCCAGACTAGCTAGAATATAACCTCAGGGGGGGCCAATTTAAATCCCAATGCTCCACTTTGATATGTCGGGACATTTGAAACGTACGTATGTACTAACTGTTATCTATAGATGTACTCGGTACAGTGAATTCGAACATATAACATTCAGCGACATCCAGAGACATCCAGAGACATCCCAGCTTATCAGGTACATAAAGGGGCGAAAGATTCCTCGATTACCAAGAATATATATAGCCAACACCCGGAATGACGTTGGCATTCCAGATTGATGTCATCTTCTATTCCTGGAATGTGGACAGATAGGTTACTTTCAATATCTCTAAATCTCTTTCATGTTCTAGAGGGAACCAGAGTAGCTCATCTGCCGAGAGACCTCGGGAGAGAAGGACACAGTCCTCTGAATGGAGTACCAGCAGTTCCTGTGGATCCTAAATAGAAGGTTGGTTATGGTCAATGGCTGGTGCCTGGTGCCTGTATATGGCCAATTCAAATGATACGTCGCTCTATTTGCATATAACACCTCGAATTTCGAGTATGATACACTCTCCAGACAGTCTACGGAGTAGCTGGTATCGAGTATGCGAAGAAGTACCCGGTACTCCGTACTCCGTATATATGTAGATAGATATCGAACATTCCTCGGCTTGGAATGCGATCTCAGATAAGGTCATAACCCGACGACATATATATCAATTGAACTAGTTATCTAGTAACTACGGAGTACATTGTTCAAATTAGACAGTAAACTATGTAGATATACACAGTATATGCTCAACCCTAGCTACCACAATGGAATATCTCAAGATGACCATGACTACGTTGTACGCCGCGTGTCACCCCGACCCGCAGCCCTAGCTAGGGCTTAATGTAATATTGGGCTGTGTCCGGATGTGGACGGAGTGGTCTATTTTAATCTACACACAAGCTAGGTAGGATATATCAGAGTTTATCTATTTATGTGTGCGAAAAAAAAAGAAAGATAAGTATTGGGTGCTGTAACGCATCAGATATATATAGGCCTATCAATATAGATGTGATTACAACGCAAAATGCCCTGTTCTAGAGTGGCAAGAAGCGAGTTTAACCCGGCGTGTGCTTTCAAGAAACTACAGAGGGCTAATGTTGGACAGTGCAGCCTGCTTGCTACCTTACAATCCAAGTTGACCTCAAATATGTAAAACTCGAAATATCATTCATTGGTTTTCCATTCATTACCGTATCATAGCCCAATTCGAGAACGGAACCCCTGTCATAAACGCCGCACACATAAAATGCAAACAAGATGGTATAAGACACAAAAGAAACCATGCAACTGGGACACCCCCAGCCCTCCTTTTTAGAAGGCTGTTCAATGGGCGGTGGACTGGGCCCGTGGCAGGTGAGGGTTTGAGACGGGAATGCCCGCACGACGCTTGGATTGGGGCTTGGGTCTGGAGAGGGTATATCTGGGAGGTAGGTATTAGTACAAGATTGTAATAGATTCAAGGTTCGAAAGAAACATACTTGGCAAATGCACGCGAGAGAGCCTTCTTGCAGCTGACCTTTTGGCTGCCAATGAACGAATCCACAGTAACAGCGATGGCACGGTCAATATCCAGCGAGGAGCAGTACTCCGACAAGCGCATCTTGCAGAAAGATTCTGCGATACGCATGATGGCTTCAAGGTGACGAACCTAGAAATTTAGAGTAAGAAAATTGTCAATGTAGGGAAAGTGGAAAGATAACTTACTGTGATGGGGTACGCTCCAGTAGCAAGGGACTCGCGGCGCATGTCTGCGAAGAGACGGGCAACCTTGTCCTGGTCGATCTGGTAAAGCTTGGGGTGGCAACGCTCTCGGGCATACATAATGTACTTCCGCAGGAGCTCTTGCGGGATCTCGCCCTCCTTCTCCTCTTCGGCTCTTTGCTTCTCTGCCGCGCGTTTGGCGATCTCTTCCTGCGATGGAGGAAGTCTCTGGCCGTCTCTGTTGATGCGGTAACCCTCATTGTCAATGAGATGGCCGTCAGTATCAACCAAGTCGCCCTTCTCGTTCCGGAGGGGACGGGCCGGGTTGGAACGGTGGTGTGACTCGATCACGAAATTGGCCAATCGCTCATCCTCGGCAGGATCAACCAGGTCACGCACCACACAGAGAATATCGAAACGAGACAGGATAGGATCCGTCAAGTCGACATTCTCCGAGAAGGGGATTGAGCTGTTGTACCGTCCACCCTTGGGGTTAGCGGCGGACACGACAGCACAGCGAGCCTGCAATGTTGTCACAATACCGGCCTTGGAGATGGAAATAGTTTGCTGTTCCATGGCTTCGTGAATAGATGTCCGATCTTGGTCGTTCATCTTGTCAAACTCATCGATAAGACAAGTACCCCGATCAGCCAACACAAGCGCACCACCTTCCAACGTCCATTCGCTAGTGAGAGGATCGCGGCGGACACTGGCCGTGAGACCGACGGCACTAGCACCCTGACCAGTGGCAAACACGGCACGGTGAGCGGTCTTCTCAACGAACTTGAGGACCTGAGACTTGGCGGTACCGGGGTCGCCAAGAAGAAGGACGTTGATATCACCACGAATGTTCATCTTGCCCTGGGCCTGCTTGCTAACACCGCCAAAGAGCGAAAGCGCAACAGCAGTCTTGACGTCTTGGTGGCCGTAAATACTAGGAGCCATAGAGCGAACAATCTTATCCACGATATCGGGGTCACGGGAGAGAGCGCGGATTTCGCGCTCATCCTCTTCTGTCAGGTTGAAGCCAGCCAGCTGGTCGTGTGCCTTGACCACATGATTTGCCTCAATAACGGTGGCGAAAACTGGGAAGCCGTTTTTGTTGTTCAGTTGGGCATCGTAGCTGTTGCGGTAGACGCCGGTAATCTCAATCTCATCACCGGGTTTGGCAGTGTCGATCAGATCGGCAAGCAAAACGACCTCACGCTGCCGCGGCAGACGACCTGCGGGAACCGAGCCGGGGGACTCCTGCAAAGTCAACTTCTGGTAGTTGCGGTAGACTGTCTTTTCCGAATTGACAGTGAAGGGACCACGCGACTGGCAGTTCTGACAGAACGAGATCTTCACCTCTGCACTAGCTTCTTGCTGGAATGGACCCAAGGTGATACCACACTTCTGGCAGAGGAACATGACATACTTCAACTGCGGGAAGACACCGGTTCGACGGGTAACGACACCACCGACACGGATGAGGCAGTTGAGGTGCGACTGGCGCAGCTGGCGCAGGGTGTAAATGATGGGTACATCGGTGATGCGGACATGGATCTCGTTGTGAATATCGTGATATTGGGGGTAGTGGAATAGAGTAACGTCGAGCGCAACCTGATCAAATACCTTCAGGACTTCGGTGGGCTCGTTGGCGAGGAAGTATGACAGAGCTGCCTTGGTCTCGCTGAGGTGGGCGTAGGACACTTCGAGTGAAGCGGAGTTCACCTCACCCAGAGTCTTGATTCGGTTACCGTAAACAGACTGGCCGGTGGGGTCAATGAACTCTGTCAGGAAGGCCTTGAATTCACGGTAGATGGAGCGGAGGACCTGGGGCTGGGTCACCCAATCTGTAATGTTGGCTGCCTTCACATCTGCCAGTTCCTCCAATGACAGCTCTTCCATGCCCTCGTCGGCCATGTCAATATCTTCACGGTCCTCGTCATAATGGTGCCTGCGTCGTCGGGGTTGGCGTGAGAGGTCCAATTCCATATCGTCATCATCTTGTAAAAAGGCCGCAGGCATGCGGCGCCGACGTGCCAGTTCACGATCTCTTTGGTTCAGGCGAGCATCCAGTTGACGACGAGTTCCGGCATCGATTTCATCGTGGTCTTCGTCGTCATCGATGTATCCTTCATTTTCATAGCGATCTTGCGCTGCGTCGCGATAATCCCGCTCGAAGTTGTCGCCGAACAGATCAATTCCATCCTCATCTTCAGCCAATTCATCAATATCATCAATGTCTTGCACGAGACCTCTATCCTCGTCCTCATCTTCATCCCCCATGTCAAAGGGGATCGGGGGAGGGGATGAGCCCAAAGCGGTGGCTGCACATAACCATTGTCAGTCTTATATTGACACAGCCGGTACAAAGAAGCAAACATACGACTGGATGGAGGCAATGGCGCCGGGGAGGACATATCATCCTCTCTGTCTCTCTTACGAGTGTTGGCCCCTCGGCCACGGTTTGCGGCCGAGTCGCTGGCTCGGAGCGGACTGTAGTGCATTAGCTTTTTGAGCGCAGAAAATTCAGGAGGCACACTCACTCCATTGTGCGGGGGGTTTCAACTAGGAAATTTTAAAGAAAAAAATGAGCAATCGCCAGGAAATTATGAATATTGATAAGTGGTGTGTATGTTTCAGGTTTTTTTCCCCCTCGAATGTGTGGTAGCGTGGTTGATAGAATGAAGGGAGGGAGAAGGGGCGGCAAAGTTGAGTTGTGCAGCAAGTCGCGTGTTGGACGCGACGCGTTTCAATTAAGCCCCGATTAGGAAGGTGGGCCACAGTTTCCTTCACACAACACCTTCCTGGTTTCTCTTCACTCCGTATTTCACACCTTTTTTTTTACAATGCTGGAGAAATACAGTAGAAATTGAGATAATAAAAAAAATTTAAACTACGTCTGCAGCAAAAACCGAATCGCAAAAAGTCAATGATCGACGCAGGGATCGAACCTGCGACCTTCTGTGAAACTCCAACATATTAAATGTAAGACAGACGCCTTAACCACTTGGCCAGTCGATCATGAAGGATGGAAGTTTGTAAGAAGTACGAATTCTCAAGGCAATCATTTTCTACCGGTTTTGGGACAAGGTGTGGGGATCGGTACAGTACATATCTCGAGCGTGTTCTAGTAAGTCGCTGGCAGAAATACAGTAGGAAGGAATAGAACTTGCATTGGATAGCTTCAACTGTAGATGCTACCACGAAGGATCTCGACCCGAATCGTATGGTGACCATGCATGAAAACCAGGCTATTACTCTAGGACAAGAGGCTGGGCACTTGGACCTGGACCTAGAGTAGTAGCTTTCGGACATTGGCGTCTGCACCAACAAAGATATCAACGTCCTAGTTAAAATCAGCTTGAGGTTCCAAAGGTTGAAGAGATACTGCACCATGGCGACAGTTCCCACGAGTGAGAGCAGCCGCAATATCCTTGGCTGTTGCATCGATGTAGTCGAAAGGCACTTTCCCACGTGTGTTTGCTCCATGACTGAAATACCATGGCTAGCGAGAGATGTGGAAGTTGAATGAAGCGAGGTATTCCCCAAGATCTAGGTACCAGATTTAGGGTGCTTGCTTCAAGCCGTAGAGGGCCTTGCTAAGGAGGCAGACCTTGGCTGAGTCGTCGTTGAAAGGGCTTGGCTGTTCCACGTAGACCCTGTCGTCAATGCTTCCATGTAAGAAATCGGGTTTCACATCCATTTGCTCGATGTCATATTCCCTCGTAGCTGCGATTCTCATTGGTTTGACGACTGAGGCGAAGGTCTCATTGTAATCGATACCCTCGACTTGCTAAGCCACAGACCACCCATCTGGCTTTGTGTCGGGTGATTTCACCAGTTAGCCCACGCATCTCCTTAAACACCCACTTTCCGCGGAGAATGTGTGCATTCGGAGGAGGGTCAACGAGAGTATAGGTATTGTTTTCCATCAACGAGTCGTATTCGCTGCTCATTCCAGCAAGCCAATATTCCCAGTTTGGGCTGGCTCTAGCTTGTCCTAGGGTCTGTGTGTCTGCGAGGTTGTCCCCCGGGTTTATTGCCGCGAGCAAAATACAGCGGACAGGCACCTGGCCCCTTATCGACCGTGTAGATATTCTTCTGGCGTGTTGGACGTCGGAGGGTGGGGAGTGAGTTGGTTCGTCGGGTTCTGAATCGGTAGAGTCAGATACGTCTGAACCGGAGCAGGAATCGGAACTGATTCCGACAATTCTTGGAGGATCTGGTATCAGGGGGGTGGATGCAAGATGGTGTAGGACCTGGTCCTTCTGAAATCGGGTTGATTTGCTTGTCTTGTTCACTGAGTCACCTTGTTCGGCGGCCTCTGTAGCGATACGACGTAGGTAAGAACAACTGAACTGAAGTTACATGAATGAAGGTATCACGGTAATCTGGACAGGGGACTTTCCCATTGTGTACTAGTAGTGTTGGCAGTTTGATGTCTTCCCTATATCTTCTTTTTTAATGTCTTCTTAATATCTTTCTAGTGTCCTTTTTACATGTCTCTCGACATGCTTGGTGTTATAAACGACCCGTAGCTTCCAAGATTTGCTCATAGCTTCGCTCTGAGATGTGGCCCCGATATTATGACCCGTGCTTCCACAAGAGCCAATACTCCCACGAGTAAGGCTGCTCCTGCCCATATTTGCCCAGCTAGATAGCCACCCCCAGTGCGCGCTATCAACGCCCCCGCCACGGATGGGCCGGTTAAAGGCCCGAAGCTTATCATGGAGAGCGACATGCCAACTCGAGTACCGATCTTGTCCAGGTCCTTGGTGAGTGAAGAAATAATGCCAGCAAACAAGGCCATAGCCGCCGCTGATGCCAGTCCATAAAACACAGCAAATATATATAATCCGGCCACAGTATGAACGGCGGCCCAGCAGAACATCAGAATACCACATAGTGCTACCCAGGGAATCAGTAAATTGAGCGGGCCAATATAACGATCGGCTAGATAACCACAAGGGGTACGGATAGGTATTCCGAGGGCATTGGTGACGATGATCAAATTGACCCCCGCTTCTTGAGACAAACCTAGCTTTTCAGTTGCATAGACTTGCACCTAGAATATGGTCAGCCCAATCAACCATAGACTTTTGTCTAGCAACGTACATAGAAGAAAGCAAAATAAAGAGTCCAATATAGAAGGAAGACACCCAAGGTAAAAAGTATGTAGGCCGGCTCCTTGAAAGCGTTCCATTCAACTAGTGGTCCCGCCTTCCGTGGTGGTAGTCGAGGACGCAAAAGCGCCAGGGTTATTATGACCATAAATAGAACAACGAATCCCATGCATCTGACAGCCCATGGAAACCCTGAATATTTATTTATCCGATTAGCCATAGAACCGAGATGTGGCTAAAGCAGACTTACCGATCTTCGGGGTTAGATACTGGATCATTGCAGGGAAAACCATGCCCCCTGTACTCGTTCCCGTAGCAGCAGCTGTGAGGGCAAAGACTCGGTAGCGCACGAAGTATGTCGAGATCAATGTCACAGGAGGCAGCCACATGAGACCCTGGCCAATGCCAATACACAGTCCCCGAGCTAGAAAGATCTGCCTGTATTCTACGGCCAGACTTGTCTCAAAAGTCCCAATAACCAACAGTAGCCCACCTAGGGCTACCACGGGCCTTGCCAATCCAGCATCTGTCGCGCGGCCAGAGAGTGTCGAGATGAACAAAAGACAGAAGACCTGGAAGCCACCGATCCATGAAATATCGGAGGGGGCTTATGATAGCGTAGACTCATAGTAGTTTTGGAACACGCCGAAACTGGAGGCGTAGCCCCAAGTCAGGGCTACAACTAAGTGTCCCGAAACGACCTGAGCCCAGGCATGAAATCCGCCATCGGGAGGTGGTAGAAGTGGTGTATTTGACCTATCTCTCGTGGGCGCATCAGTTGTCTGGGTACTGTTCTCCTTCTCCTTGTCAGTCTCAATTGCCCCGGACGCATAGGCTGGCATCTTTCCAGGCAATAGTTAGCATGCCAAGGAGGAATTGTTCTCAGTAGAAAGAGAAAAAAGCACGCCCAAGAAGGACAGATTAACTCAGATGATATGGATATATGAGAAAACTTTGGAAAGGAGGAAAAAGGAACAGTGGAGCTCCCAGAGCCCAAAATCCAAGTTGGTTAGAAATCAATTGATGATCCCTGTCTTTTTGTGTTTTGCTTACTGGAGCAGTTTATAGTTCTTAGGAGATATGCCCCTTTTAGAATCCGATACATTTGCACTCTCATAGGATCTGGGCAAATTCGAAAGGTTCAAAAAAAAGTGGTCTTAGTTTCCTACGGGATGCGCCTTGGATTAATTAGGGCTAGAGCTAATGTGCCAAGGTGAGTGATAGCCTTACAGGCCAAGCAATATTGGGAATTAACAGGAACATGCAAAGGGCTGATATTCCAGAAAATTCAATAATATACACCTTGAACAAGTTAATATTTGGATTTCAAATCAAACGCGTCTCCAGGGCTACTACTCCGTATAACAGATGTACCCGGGTACGGGCGACTAAGTATGCCACCGGTTCATAACTCTCTCATTGGTTCATATTGCCAGGCATTAATTTACCTAGAAC